>JACVVK020000299.1:0-7500 GCA_018292915.2 Batillaria attramentaria | reverse complement strand
CGTCGAGGAACCGTTGATCTCGCCTGATTTTTGCATACAGTACAAGGCCCAAACCGACAACGTGGAGTATTCGTGCGCGGTACGATATGTTATTAAGACATTTTGGATACGCTTGATGTTACACGCACATACCAGTGCGCGTGCATAGAGAGAGAGAGAGAGAGAGTCATAAACTGCGCAGCTGGTAGAGGGCGGGATGGGTGTTTGGGAGTTTAACGTCCTTTTTCACCACGCAAGGGTGATTCAAAGACAGGGCCAAAACTGAGGTCAGCACAAAATATTTGGCCCCAGCCGGGATTCGAACTCACGACTCGAGCACTGAGAGTCCAACGCTCTACCATTCAGCTATCCCGGCTCCCGGCAACTGGTAGAAGAAGAAATGCCTGAAGTTGCAGAGGGCCGTGCCGCTGTGGACTTTGCAACTCTCGAATCTTCATCCTCTTTGAAACGGGGGTGGGATGGGTGTTTGGGGGCCGTTTAACGTCCTTTTCCACCACATACTGGAGATATCAAAGACGGGGCAACGATGAAAAAGCCAGCACAAATATTTGGCCCCAGCCGGGATACGAACTCACGACCCGAGCATTAGAAGTCCAACGCTCTACCATTCGGCCACCCCGGCTGCCTCTCTTTGAAACGAAAACTACCGCCTTTGAAAAATTTCTAACTGCCTTAAGTTCTTGAAACCGTCACGCGGACTTTACTCACGACACTTGTTAGTCGAAAGGATTTGGTCGACATTTTGTCAAAACTGCTGAAACGACCAAGAAACCATTCAACAGCACTAGTTATACGGGCTAATTCCGTCTTTGCTATGCCAACTTATGTTTAGGAACAGTTTCGTTCGTGACTGAGTGCGCCTGTGCGCTCGAAATACTCTATCTTGATGATTAGTACAGCTCTTAATGCGATACAGTGTTGTTTACACTTTGCCTGCAGTCCACAGACGTATAGAGATAGACGCACCGCCGCACGCTGCCACCGCTGCTTGCGAGTGTCGCTATCGCGGCCATCTTACTAATACCAGAACTCAGAGGCTCTGTGTATAGGACGCCTCGTTCGAAATACAAAGTTCTTTAGAAAGACGTCATCAGAAATGTGACGTAAGATAAAGCGGACCAATGCTATGCGCGCTATGTAAACAGCTGATAGCGTCTGGCCAATGCTATGCGCGCTATGTAAACAGCTGGCACTTCCAGGTACTAGCAACATGGCGCGCGGCGGCGTCACTTTTCCGGCACCGCGGTGCGTCTATCTCTTTACGTCTGTGCTGCAGTCGAACGTTCAAATTCTACGCCTGTTGTTACACTACTGTAGCGCTCAGTCTGTCACAGTGGCCGCGCCATCGAAAACGCTACTGCTGGCTCATTGCCAGCATTACAGACGCTGTCACTGTACATATCGTCGTTCACACATAAAATTGCGGAAGTCGATTTTTCTCACTTTTCAGGAAAAGCCAAAAAAAAAAAAACTGATTTATTTGAGTCTTTTGAAATTTTTACTTGAGAAATTTTACTGGACGATTCATAATCATTTCTTCTATTTGGTTAGTCAAGTTTAGTTATCATAGTGAATTGCATTTTGAAAGAAAAAACAGTAATTTAAGCGACCTACGCAATTTTATGTGTCCGAGTTACTCAGCCGCGAATTAGTCTGTGGCGTGCGCGGCTTTAAGCCTTAAAAACTCACTCACTCACCTCACTCACTCAGTACGAGTTACAACCAAAATACAATTTTTGCAGGTTGATTGATGCAGTTTTACGAGTAAAGCGTGGTCGAAATTCGGCCATTTTTTTTTTCACTGGCAGTTACGCAATTTTGTCAAAACCAAAATCGCCAAAAATGCCGGCTCAGGTGCGGCCGGTCGACTTCGTCATTACACTAATAATTCCTCTCAACAGGCCCCCACGCATCCCGGGCGTGACTTGTCCGACCATGTCTCCCGGCAAGCGCAGTCTGTCAGCGTCCTGGCCATTGAGTGCATTGACCCCCACGCGGTCCGCTGTTACACAAAATACACCCACATGGTTCGACTGCCGTGAACCCGCACCAATAACTAACGCCTTCCTAACAACACAGGCTAACAATACAGAAAGCACTGCACCCAGGGCCAAATACTGAGTCCTGAACCTCAGCGTAACTCGTGCCATAGCACTGACCACAACATTGATACTCATATAATCCCACAGTAACTGAGTACTAGTTTCCCTTAGTGAACAATGACAATTTGATACAAAACATGAGCTCATGTTTCTTCATGAGCACCACTCACTGCTCAAAATTAGCTGGCTCAAACACAGGTCTGCCAACGTATAGACGTAGAATAACTATGCGAGTCTGCCGACTCGAACGCCGCACAGACACAACGTGGCCAACTTGGCTCCAAAATACAAGTGGCCACAGTCTGTGCTGCTGAACAGAATAATCACGGTCTGTGCGGCAGTGCTGACCGAAGTCAGTGTTCACGGTACAGATGCAAAAATCACCCTTTGCACGGGAAATCACCTTGAATCCGCATGCCATATGTGCAATATACAACTGATCTGTGATCGTGCAATGTGAGATAAACGGTCTGTGACAGATCTGTGAGCACAAAAAAATTAATGGTAGGGGGTACCCCGGCCTTTACTGCTTATCCACTCTGTGATTAACGTTTCTGTCTCTGCGAGAGAGTGGGTGGGTGTTTGGGGGTTTAGTCTCTGCAAGAAATTAATAATAATAATAATAATAATGAGTCTTGTATAGGCGCTTTACCCAATTTCAAAGCGCCGCGACTGAACACGCACGCTCACGTGAATCACACACATTCTCTCACACTGACACTGGACATACTGAAACACATTACAATCACGTGGTGCGAAGGGTCAGCTCAGCTATTTAAGTTTCGGAAATTAGAATTGCATTATTTTTCAAATTTTGTGGGCTGAACATTTCCAAAGCAGAGGGGGGAGGAAGCCGGAGTACCGGGAGAAAACCCCCTCGGTGCCACATACGAGAAGGAAAAATTCTTTGCCCTGGGTAGGACCGGCTCGAACCTCTGACCTCTCACATTGGTGACAAGTCTCCAAGTTAACCACTAGACCACCGACCGCCCCATTGACGGTGGACAGTTCTCTGTGCATTCGCCGTCTTTACTGCCGTATGGCTTCTACATTCTTAGCAGTAAGCTTCCCCCAGCCGCTACTCGATTCGCTATGTGAATGACCGACACAGCCCAGACCCGTAACACAGCGCCACTGAAAATGGGCGGTCGCTGACCTGAAATGCGGGCCTCCGATTGGCTACGACAGGTGTGGTAAAGTCTCATAACACACGGGCCTCTCAGTGTATAAATAAGCGACGGTTCGTAGTAGCGTGCGTATGCGTCTGTGGCCGCGAGCAGACCTCCTTGAGCCAGTTCAGAGCAGAAGAAGGCTGGTGTATAAATGTCAGTGTACACTTGACTGACTCTAGTGATATAGTGTGCGTTACAGCTGACCATCGGTGACTGACACAGCAGTCGAGGAAACAGAAAACAGGTAAGCCGTGTGTTATGTCGATGTTTTTTGTTGTTGTTGTTGTTGTTTTTTTTTGTTGTTTTTTTAATCACAGTCCTTTTTTTGCCTAGTCTTTCCATAGGACAATAATAAATACTGATTGTCTGCTTAGAAGTAATGTTTGTACCCTGTATTAAAGTTATATGAAACGACGATGACAGCTATCCTGGTCATTCCGACACTGAGTTTCCATAATATTTTAATAAACACTGAGCACTGAGAATCGTTGTGGACTCAGTGACGACTCAGTGATCTGAAAGAAGAACGACTAGCTCGAGTATTTATTTGATCAAAGCTGACTCAGTTTCTGCAGGTTCGGTAATTTTAGCGTTCACGTAACTTGGTAGCCGGGAAAAGCCATCAATGAAGAACCGCTACAGTTATTTTGGAATATGGGGGTATGCGCTGATCAAACCCATGATCTTCAGTTCCCTTTTTGTACAAATGGCGGTAGACTGAGCCCAGATCTGATAGTCGTCTCGCCGTGTGAGGTTTGAGTTTAGAATATCACAGGGAGAGACTGGGGAATCCGGGGGGGGGCGGGGGGTGAGAAGAGAGAGAGAGCAGTTTCGCCGCCTATGTGGAGCACTGAGCCTAGTACACACGCACTTTCCGCTAGTGCCAGGTGAGTGTGGCTATTGCCGTGTAAAGTCAATCGGACACGTGTACTGGTCAAGCCACTCGCGGGGTCAAAGTGCAGGACTATCCTGTATCGCGCAATACGTGTGACAGCTTCTTACTGGACCGCGAGTTTGGTTGGTTAGTTGGAGTTTAACGTCCCCGCCACTTGTGACTGGAGACCGGCCGCCGCGGCTCCGGGGGGGGGGGGGGGGGGGGGGGGAAGGGGAGAGCCGATATCAGTACTAGCCGCATGGTCAGTAGAGTGTTGGACTTTCAATGCTCGAGCCGCGAGTTCGAAGCCCGCCGGCTGACGCCAAACTAGTATTTGCCAGTGTGCCGGTCTTCCAAGTTTGTACTGTTGCCCCATCTTTGTCACCCATACCGGCCGGCGTGGGGTAAAAGGACGTTAAACTCTCAATCTTCGAGACGGCCCAGTCGGGCTGGCAGGTCAGTTACGGTTTCACGGGGCACTGACGTGTATCCTAAATAAACACTGAGGCTGTGCGGCCGGCTGAACAGTGAACACCATTCAGTCAGTTTAGATGGCAGACTGCCAAACTTGATTCAAGTCATCAGTCCTTGACTGTGCTCACTACTAGTAGACAACTTAGGCCCAGTTCACACAATCGATGAATGTGGATAAACTTAACTTACTCAGTGAGAGCAATCCACTGAGGCGTCGGTTCAGTTACTACTCCCGCCGGCCTAGCGGTTTGGGTACACTGACACCGCTCAAGTTGGCAGAATAACAAAGGTCACTGAAACCTAGTGAGCCTGCAGGCCGCTCTGAACGAGCAATCCTCATGACATGATAATCCTAACAATTATTTATAATCTAGCAACAAGTCTCTGTGTATGGCAAACAGTACCACAGCCGAGGGTAATCTTGAAGAACAGTATACGAAATTACCCCAGTAGTGATGACGTTGTGCGCATGTGATCAGCAACCAAAATGGCGCATTGGATTTGCATGCATATCCCTACTTGTGAAATGAAATTATTTGCACCCACATGTGGGGAAGGAGAGGTCAAAGTGAGCAGGTGAGGGTGTTTTACGTCTCTTTGCATCGAGCAGAACCGAAAGCACCCGAAAAAGTGCGTGCAACTGAATAGCTCCCAGAATTTCGTATACTGTTCTTCAAGATTACCGCCCGTGCGTGGTGCCGATAAACTGAATCCATGTTCTTTATCTGTATTTGACTGGTGATCCGTACACAAATCGCTGATGTATGTCTAAAATATGGAGGCAGGCCAGGTTCAGTTACTGATCTGTCCAGTTGTATTGACTATGATCGCATTCGTGTTGTTGCAATTAAAACAAAATGAGAACTGATACATACGAGTACGAGAATACTCCCCGTGCATCCGAGGGGAACCGGGGTGGCCGAATGGTAGAGCGTTGGACTTCAAATGCTCGTGTCGTGAGTTCGTATCCCAGCTTGGGCCAAATATTTGTGCTGGCTTTTTCATTTCATCGTTGCCCCGTCTTTGATATCACCCTATGTGGTGGAAAAGGACGTTAACCCCCCCCCCCCCCCCCCCAACAAACCCACCCACCCACTCCGTGCATCCGACGGGTCAGCGTATAATTATCTAGGTTAATCTCTTGTCCACGCGGCGTTATTGTACTGAAAACTGGACTTTTGCAGTGTTCACGTGTTGGTGACGACCAAGACGTTGCCATGGAATCGTTACATAAGCAAGAGACTTACGCAGCCGAACCTTGGGCCTGAATCTCTCGTCCAGACAAAATAAGTAAGACAGTGTATTTCCTGTCGGAACCGGCATTGTGGAAGTTGTCAGGGGAAAAAAAAAAAAACCCGAGTAGTAGAAAGATAACCAGCAGTGACTGACCTATCTTCCCAAGGAGGTTTTATGCAGTCAAAACTAGGTAAGAGTTGCCTTAGTCGCGCGCGCGGACAGGGAGACGCAGGGGGGTGGGGGGGGGGTCGGAGTTTTAACGTCCTTTCCGTCACGTATGGGTGATATCAAAGAAGGGGCAACAAGACAAAGGTCAGCATAAATATTTGGCGTCAGTCGGGATTTGAACTCACGAACTCACGCATCATAGTCGAAAGTCTAGCACTGTACCATTCGACTATCCCAGCTTCCAGCGCCGAAAGAGAGAGAGAGAGAGAGAGAGAGCAGGGGGGGGGGCACAGACACAGACAGCCTGACAGAGAGAGACACAGACACTGACAGACAGAGAGAGACACAGACAGACTGACAAACAGAGAGACACACAGACAGACTGACAAACAGAGAGAGACACAGACATAGACAGACAGAGAGAAACACAGACAAACTGACAGAGAGACAGACACAGACACTGACAGACAGAGAGAGACACAGACAGACTGACAAACAGAGAGACACACAGACAGACTGACAAACAGAGAGAGACACAGACATAGACAGACAGAGAGAAACACAGACAAACTGACAGAGAGAGAGAGACACAGACACTGACAGACAGAGAGACACAGACAGACAGACAAACAGAGAGACACACAGACAGACTGACAAACAGAGAGAGACACAGACATAGACAGACAGAGAGAAACACAGACAAACTGACAGAGAGAGAGACACAGACACTGACAAACAGATAGACACACAGACAGACTGACAAACAGAGAGAGACACAGACATAGACAGACAGAGAGAAACACAGACAAACTGACAGAGAGAGAGACACAGACACTGACAGACAGAGAGAGACACAGACACAGACAGACTGACAAACGGAGAGACACACAGACACAGACAGACTGACAAACGGAGAGAGACACAGACAGGGTGGGTGGGTGGGTGTTTGGGGGTTTAACGTCCTTTTCCACCACATAGGGTGATATCAAAGACGGGGCAACGATGAAAAAGCCAGCACAAATATTTGGCCCCAGCGGGGATCGAACTCACGACCCGCGCATTAGAAGTCCAACACTCTACCATTCGACCACCCCGGCTCCCCGAGAGACACAGACAGACAGACTGACAGAGACACAGACAGACAGACAGAAAAACAGACACAGAGAGACAGACAGACACAGACAGACACAGACAGACTGACAAACAGAGAGAAACACAGCGGACGCAGACAGACTGACAAACAGAGAGAGAGACACAGACAGACTGACAAACAGAGAGAGACACAGACACAGACTGACAGACACAGACTGACAGACACAGACTGACAGACACAGACAGACTGACAAACAGAGAGACAGAGGGTGGGTGGGTGTTTGGGGGTTTTAACGTCCTTTTCCACCACATAGGGTGATATCAAAGACGGGGCAACGATGAAAAAGCCAGCACAAATATTTGGCCCCAGCCGGAATCGAAC
>JACVVK020000298.1:732500-849194 GCA_018292915.2 Batillaria attramentaria | reverse complement strand
GTCAAACTACAGAGGAATTCTACAGGCAAGCTCTTATTTTCAAGGATTATGACAGTTTCGATAAAATGAACGTTACAGTTTAGTGAACACATAAAATTTACAAAGACCGAAAGAGTAAGCACTGACTGCAAACTATAGTATAATGGAGGAAAAAAATGTATTATTCAGTATTATTTGCACTTTTATGCAAGGCCTGCAAAAGTTCAATGTTTCACTTTCAGATACCACTCTTCAGTCTCATGAATACACTTGCGTTGTCACCTTGATCTGCTGAACACATTAATTTTTGTACCATGCACGAGTATCCCATGTTTTTTACTCTTTTTTTCAGTTTTTGTCGTATCAGTGAAAATCAGGCAAGATTAACAGTACCTTGATGACTCCTACCACAGTAAACATGAGTATAATCTAAGCACTACACTCCCAATGAGACAAACTTATATCAGTGATCATTTTATGTCCGCGCCTTGCGCCATTGGTGCATAAATTAAAAAAATGACCCATAAAAATCTTAAGCTGTGCGCCGATCGGCGCATTGTTATAACTTTAAAAGTTTCGACTGTGCTGTGCGCTCACAGTCTGAAGACTCCCCAACAAAATTTGTCTGCTACCCAGCGACAGCTATTGTTACGTAAAATCTCGTTGGATGAGACTACAATCAGGTGGTCTGGTCTGCCCAATCAGAAGCATTCGTTCGTCTACCCGTTTCAGAAGAAGAAAACACCATGCCTCCTAAAAAGAGGAAGTTATTAATTCCAGGCCAGGCTAGGTTAACGTTTGGTGGCCAGCCTACTGTATCAGCCTGTGACGACCGAGTGAGTGACAGTGGCGTCCGGGAAGATGCGAACAGCGGTAGCACTGGTGCCGAGGATGACGCTGTTGTGAAGTCGGCTGATATGGCGCTGCTTTTTTATCTGTTTGGTTCCGTTTTAGAATGACCCCTTAAAATTTGGAAATGGCCCATAGACGTTGGTCACAGTGGGCCATTTCACCCATAGATTTTCAACAAAAAATGATCACTGTTATATCCATACAGGCATAAACTTAAAGTTATAATTTGTTTAGTGAGGCCACTGGTGCACAACCCCACACTTACTTGCAGGAACTGAGTTACGTTAACTTAAAGAGGATTCTGCTCAACCTGTGTCCATATATCAACAAAAGTTACTCATGTTATAATACACCTACCATGTGGCCAGAATTCAAGCCCCTACAATCACTGTAGCAGGTACAAATCATCCACACAAAACAAGAAGGAAACACAGGATGTGCAAAAATTGTGTTTGTGTGTTAAGCAACTAACACGCACATCTTGAATAAAAGCAAATGATCAAACACTGTATCAACAGTAGTAAAGAAAAGTAGAAATACAGTGAGATCTCTATGTCTAAACAAAATACACAAAACTTTGGCATTATGTGCAAATAATTCAGGAAAATATGTGCATTGCCTGATATGATAAAATCAAAAGGTACACTGATAAAACAGAGATGACATAGGAAAAGAGAGCAAGTATTATAACAAACACAAAGATCTAGGTGATATGACCACTTGATTTAAAATCAGAAGACTGAGCACTTTCACAAAATTTTGCAAAACAAAAATGCAAGTTCACACTAATCAGTATGCAATATTCCTGATGACAGTGCAACAAATGTTTCAATTTATCGGTTTGAGCAGTTTGTGAATGCAGAAACACAAAATGCACGGTGAATCTCTTGTGCAGTTGGTTACTGAAGAGGGAAATCATCGATCCGTTAACGAAGTGGATGAAACGAAATTATGCTTTCCTTCTCTCAAATTCTTAAATAAATTACACAGTCCTTATAATCTGTCGCATTCAAGTTTCTTCCCAACAAACTCTTTTCTGATCAGTAAAAAAACACAATTCCAAAATCAACGCTACAGGCTGGAGCTGATTAATCAGTTTTTCAGGATGTGCGGTTTTGTACCCGGGGATATTCCATGCTAAATCTTTTGTCAAAGACAGAGAAAAAGCATTCTGATTTTGGGGCTCAAAATATGACCAGAGGTCATAACGGACAAGGAGAAAGAAAAGCTCACTCTTCAAATAAGCAACCTAATTCTATTTATACGAAACAAAAGAAAAAATTTGAACAGAACGGCTGTCAAAATTTTATCCTTACCGAAATTTCTTGCCACAGGAAAACAGGAAATGCTCTTCTGCAAGAAAACACGAACAATCTATCAACGCATGCGCATCACCTTTCGGTTTTCATTTCCGGCCAAATCTCTCTCAACATGCCGAGGGACGTTGCTAGTTATTTAGCTGAGCAACAGCGTAAAAGCAGTGGAGATACTGCTGCCGATTGGGCACAGCTAGAAGAGTACTACAATAAGAAGTAGGTGGTATTGGTTTTGATTTAAATGATTGTATGCATTTGGAATTTGTTTGTTGTCAGCCTTGTGAGCATGCCTGACTAATCAGATTTGAGGAAACCCATGGACTCCTCCAAAGTGATTCTTTCTTTATTTATCCAAAATTTCCAAATGTAAACTGTTAATCCTGACTCAGAAAGACATTACTTATGTATGACTATTGTTTTGCTAAGAAACATTTCAAGCATATTGTTTTCTTTGTTGTGCACAGGCTATGGCATCAGCTGACGCTGAAGCTGAGTTCCTTTGTGAAAACGCAGACCTTTGCCAAAGGAGATTCATTAGTTAGAGTGAGTATTGCATCTAAACTTAGTCCCGAAAGATCAAAAAGCAGAATCTGTCAGTGTCAACAAGCAGCGTTCAGGAATGGATTTTTTTTTTTTCTCTCATGAAGTCGAAGATCTTTCATCAAGTGTTAACATTAAAACACACATATGACAAATGTCCATTATTTAATGTAAAGAAGAGAGTTTAAAAAGCTGAAAAAAGACAGTCAAAATAACATCGGATACAGCCTTGAGTGTGTTTGATCAGATCGTAATAATAAATTGATCAAAAGCTGTAAGTGCACCATCAGTATGTTAATTGTTAAGTGTTGTCAGTTTGTAAAATGTATTCTTTTTTCTGTCTTTTACAGTTGTATGAAAACTTCATCACAGATTTTGAGCACAGGTAAAGCTGCCCATTGTATATTAAACCTGCCTGTTGTCTTGTTCTACAGATCGGTACCAAACAAAAATAACTGAAACCCTCCCAACAGTGTGAATAATGTAGAAGTAGAACTTTGTAACCAAAAAGAGGCACTTGTAACTGCAGTGATATTTGATGAAGTTATTTAGGAGGGGGGGGGGGGGGTATTTTCTTTTTGATAAATTTATGATTGTGCTGCATCTGTAAGTATGCATGTGTGTAGCTGTCATCACAATCAAAAGTAAACTGTAGCATAGAACAGAATTCAGCATGTGGTGTATCATATGCATTACATTTTTTACAAGAAGGACTTTTCTAGTATTAAGTTTTTAAATGTAATTTGTGTGTTTCTTCTTTACACAGGATCAACCCACTTGCTTTGACTGAGATATGTGTTCTGGTTGTGAAACAGATATCAGGTACACCATACAGTATACTGATCGTAGCTTTTGTGTACTGCATTTAAATTGTAACTGTTTTTTTTTTTTTTTTTTTTTTGTTTTTTTGCACACAAACTTACACTGCTTGAACAGATTTTGAGTGGTTGTTTTCTGTTTGCCTTAGTGGGTTTCTCGCTGGGTACTCCGGCTTCCTCCCCCTCTGCTTTGGAAATGTTCAATCCACAAAATTTGAAAAATAAATGCAATTCTGAATTCCGAAACTTAAATAGCTGAGCTGACCCTTCACAGTCACACCCTGTGATTGTAATGTGTTTATGTCCAGTGTGCGAGAGAATGTGTGTGATTCACGTGAGTGTGCATGTTGGGTTCAGTTTGCGGCGCTTTGAGCCGATTAATAAAATTGGGTAAAGCGCCAATACAATACTCATTATTTTGTGATGTTCTTTTGTTGTGGTTGTTGTTTTTTGGGGTTTTTTTGGTTTTGTTTGTTTGTTTGTTTGTTTGTTGTTGTTTTGTTTTTTGTTGTTTTTTTTGTTTTTTTTGTTTTTTTTTGGGGGGGGGGTTCAAGTCATTAAGAGTTTGACACTCATCTGATGTGCACCCAACTCTCTTCAGAATCAGAGAATATTTCCTTTATTTTGCAGAACCGAAGCAGGCCGTAGAGTTCATGGAAAAGTTGAAGGAAAAGGTTACCACTATATACCAGCAGTTCTTTGTTTCATTTCTTTTTAATTTATAACTTTATGGTTTACTCTTAACAAATTTATAATAATTACATAATTTTAAAATATTAAAGAAAATATTTCACTTTGTACTTGCAGTGATATAATATCTCTAGTAATTAATCAAGAAGTAGGTTCATTTTCGGCCGTTGCCTATCCTAGCAAAATTGCATTCATCAGTGGTGAAAGGCTACAGTGGGGGTAATGATGTGTATTTTGGGGTTTTTGAGTAATTTGTTGCTTCAGGGATGTGGGCTTTGGTAGGCTATTACATTTCCTAGATGGCTAGAAATGCTGCGGGCAGATCAGAAACACAAACTCCAGTGCATGGGTCAGCATGTCATCGGTAACATTTCTTTATTTTTCACAGGTGAAGTCTAGTGATGAAGCTAAAATACTGTGCTTGACAACTATAGGAAACATCCGCCTCCGCAACAAAGACTTCGAAAATGTGAAGGTGAGTGAGGTTGAATAGAGTTTGAGTTGATGTGGAGGAAGGCAGTCTGTCCCACAGTCTTGACCTCTAAACTCCGGTGATACTCTGAACTTATGTAGATTGCATTAAAAAAAAAGGTCACTTGCATAGCCTCAACATACAGTGGTGTGTGTGATGGTAGTGATGGCAGCTGCTTTTATGTTTTTTAACTCATCAGTCACAGACTTTCACTTCAGGAATTGAGATGTTCTTTGGGAATTGCTTCCCTTTTTTACGCCAGGATATCACTTGTCACATGACTATAAATAGACCAAACAACCTGGCCACATACACACATCATTGGTGTTAAGACTTGACCTGTCAAGCATTTTTTACATTGCTCAGATATTGCCCATTTGGTGAACACCTGCCTTCTGCTGTGTTGCATGTTGAAACACTTGACTGCAGATCGAGTTCGCCGGTGTATCCTCTGATGACAATGTATATAATAATGATGGTACTTGTAATAAATTAATATTTGTAGGGCACCTATTCCTGTAACCATTGAGTGTAACAGAAGCTCTGCACGCTGACTTTGTATACATAGACTTTCTTCTGTACATGGCTATCCATTATCGTTTTTCATTCGAGTGTGGATGCTGAGGCCTGCCTCAAACGGAGCTGATGATTTGTGTTTCTAGCCAGTGATTGAAGAATCTCAAGCAATACTTGATGCTGTGGATGGTGTGACCTCCGTGCACAGTCGTTTCTATGAGCTGACGTCCAACTACCACAAGCTGCTAGGCAACCATGCTGAGTACTACAAGGAGGCCCTTCGCTTCTTGGGCTGCGTACAGCTTTCCGACATCTCTTGTGAGTGAGAGAGTCAAGTCAGGTTCATTTATGACCTCCTAGGCAGGGTCCGTACAGGTCATGGAATCCTGGAATGGTCGTGGAATTTGAAAATAGCTTTTCCAGGCCTGGAAAAGTTGTGAAATTGTCTCAAGAGACATGAAAAGTCATGGAATTTTGCAGTTTTAGGAAAGCCATTTTGAGCCAGATAATGAGATGGTCAGCCTGGTGATTACTCACTGGACAGATCGCCAAAAATACCAACAAACTTGGCTTCCCATAAGGCTAATGACTAACTGTGAACATTGGTCTTGCTGACTGTGATAACTTGGATAAGCTCAGAATTTCTACCCTCACGTGTGTCAGTGTGAAAGAGGGTGAGGAAGTTGTCATGGTAAACAGGAGAGTTGGCCTGGAAAAGTCATAAATTTTTTAGATTGTGAATCTGTATGGACCCTGCCTTGGGGTATGGGAAGAAATTGAAAAAAAACAAGTACATAAACAACATTGCCACTTGTGGCTAATACAGAATGCAGTTACAGGTACAACACAAGATTACGAAATACAAATTATGAAAAATCTGATGCAGTAAATGTAAACAACTACTGTTCATTCAAAGTGTGAGTGTGTGTGTGTGTGACTGACAATGACAATGACAATGACAATGACAATCCTTTATTTTACAACGGTAGAAGATTTTGGCCAAAGGGCCAGTTTACAACCTTGCCGTTGCTAGACTACTGAGACAGTGAGAGAGGTCTGAAGTAACACATGTATTTACTGTGGGAAGTCCCTCCATTTCAAACTGGTGGAATACTTACTTTACTCTCTTCCATATTTTGTGTATAAGTTTTTGTATACCGTGAAGTTTTCTGGTTTGTTTTGTTTTAATGTTCCTTGTTTGTTTTGTTTATCGTGGTGGTGGTGGTGGTTGGTTTAACTTAAGTCAGTACTTCATGAATGTGAGGACACAAGCGTCACTGGTATTACAAAAGAATTAACACAGGAAGCCACATGACAAGTAGGTGATACTGCTGTGTTTGGAAAATACGTTTTATGGCTGTTTCTTTTTCACAGCTGGTGAGCAGGCAGAAAGGGCCTTCAACTTGAGCCTGGCAGCTGTTTTGGGGGACGGTGTGTACAACTTTGGTGAGCTGGTGAGTGCTGTTTTAATACACAAACCCTGTGAGTAATGCGAGTTCATGTTCCAGAAACATCTACAGATATATTAGCCTTTAGTGTATCCTGTACAAAATTGGTGTCCACTCTTGGTCCACCTTTGCATGCATTATTTATCATTTTATGTCACGGATGGCTGCATACGCATGTAGCAAGTTCACTGAAATGTTCATCATAGCTTTGCACTTGCTCACATGTTTACGCTGCAGTTCTGACACTTCACCAACTTGCTTTTCATGTACTTCTTTGTTCGTAAAAATATAAATGCACTTTCAATATATCTCGTGGTGCTCAGTGTAGACAGGCACTGCTTAGCTAATTCAACGTGTGGCATCTTTTGTAATAAAGGTACACGTAGAAGGCTTCCACACACAAAAAAAGTTTAAGCTGCTGTTGCTACCATTACTAGGTTTTATATAGGGAGACACGTTCGGAGGAGTTGTGCTTGTGACTACGCTTGTGTGCTCAACAGTCTTAGAGATTAATAGAGCTCCAAATGCAACACACCGGTGTTTGGTGGCTGTGCAAACAAGGAAAACACAACCATCTGTAAATGGCATCCATCATGTTTCCGTGTTGGCTGCTCGAACTCAGCAAGCTGCAAGGTTGAGTGTCATAACTCATTACAACATTTTCACCAGCTACAGTACTTTTGTTTCAGTCAGCTGAATCAGTGAATGCAAGTCTCTCTGTGCATGTGTCTCAGTGGTTTGATGCTAGACACCTCCAGAACAGTTCAGAATGATATGTGAGCCTTAAAATCTTAAAGTCAGGGCCTTCAAGGCCATTGAATGAAAAATGTATTTTCTCAGTCATACCCTTACACGCGTTGTTCTGTTGCAGCTTGCCCATGACATTCTGCTCTCACTCAAGAACACTGACAAGGAGTGGCTTGTTGATCTGTTGTATGCCTTCAACAGTGGCAACATCGCCAAGTTTGATGAGCTCAAAAAATTTTGGGGAACACAGGTGAATACTTTTTGTTTTATGGGTTTGTTTTGCTGTTTTCATATATATTTAGAATCTGATCTCTCATTGCTGAATGTCCATTCCAAAACAAGTATTTTTATTTGGACGCAGTGGGCGTATGCTCAGCAGCGTTAGCTATTGATAATTCATGACACTGGGTTGTTGAAGGTCAGTTTAGAGCATTGAACAGTTTCTCCACCAGCGCTGACTAAGTAAAAGTTAAACCCAAGTGAGCAGAAGCTAGTCAATCTGGGTGTGGGTTTTCGTCATAGTGAATGATGTGATAATTTGTTTCAGCCTGACCTGGCAGCTGCTGAACTTCCTATGAGGCAGAAAATTTCCCTCCTGTGTCTCATGGAGGTAAGTCCACACCCCTTGGTTTACCTCTCATCTTCCTCGAATGTGCACTTTTCTCTCTTAACATTTTACTTTTTCTTGAACTGTCGTCATCTTGTACCCTACTTTGAAACAGTAATCAGATCCTCTCCGGTGATATAAAGCAAAAAAAAAGTGAAAAAAGGTCTTCATAGAGGATCATCCGTGTATACGTTTATTCAGTGCACCCTTATTTGCAGGATTGTTTCCATGCTGCTGTTCTTTCGAAGTGACTTGAAACTGACATCGTCAGGTGACTTGGATGCTAGGCAGTCCGACCACAAGTAGTAGAACCAAATTTTTCTTCAGCTTGTTTCCAGCTTGTTCTAGACATTCTTTCCACTGGTCTTGCATGGGTGAAGTTCATTACACATAAACTGTCTACTTGCAGATGGCTTTCCAGAGGCCTGCCACTGACAGACAGCTCACCTTCAAAAACGTTGCACAGACTGCCAGAATTCCAGTGGTTGAGGTACAAGTCTTGTTTAGCCATCTCTCAGGCACATTCTCTTGCTCTGTAGTGTCCTGGTAAAGTTAAGGGGTAATGTGTAGCCTTGACAATAATAGTGTGCTAAACTGAGCAGCCATAGCTGCTGCCCTTGTTAGTGTACGGGGTTCGATCTTGGCCCATGCTTTTCTGAGTCCCATGCGATCATCATGGTTTTGCCTCAAAGTGGTATACAGAGGTAGAGCATTGGACTTTCAATGCTTGGGTCACGAGTTTGAATCTGGGGCCAGATATTTGTGCTGGCCTTCTTCTTGCCCTGTCTTTGATATCACCCTTACGTGGTGGAACAGGACGAACTCCCACATGCTCACCCATCCTCAGTTCCACCCATTCCCTTATGAATGTAACAGTAATACATAATAATAAATGGTTCTTGCAAAGTGCTGTTCTTCCTAGTCACAGCACTGAACATACCCCATGCACACACGCATACATACACACACGCGCGCCTTCCATTCCAACTCTTTATATCCCACACTATCTAATACATGAAGAAGCAAACTGATGTTTAGTGGGGTTCATTTTGTTGCAGGTGGAACTTCTGGTGATGAAAGCTCTAAGCCTTGGGCTCGTCAGAGGGACCATCGATGAGGTTGAGCAGCGCATTCACATGACATGGGTACAGCCTCGTGTCCTCGACATTGAGCAGGTAAATAGAGCCTTTCTCTTCTTCACGCACGCACACGCACGCACACACACACACACACACACACACACACACACACACACACACACAGTGTCTTTTTGTTCACACACACAATCCTTCCTGATCACACACACACACACACACACAGACACAAACACACACACAAAGGCATAATCAAATGAACTGTAAACTGCGGACTAACATGATCTTATAGCTTAGGGTTCATTATTCCATTGTTCTTACTACTTGGTTATCAAAGAATTTCTTCCCCTGTATCAACAGTGCTTTTGCATTCATTTCAGCGTTTGAATAGGAGTTGGCATGTTTGGTTGTGAGACCTGATACAAAAAGGTTGTGTTCATGCTGTTTGAATTATATGTGTTCTTTCTTAGGCTCTACCTATTATCAATATCAGAATGTTTTAAACTAAGTTTGCAAATGTGACTGAACTCTACATGGTGATGTTTCAGATCTCCGTGATCCAGTCTCGCTTACAACAGTGGAGTGAGGATGTCAAACAGATGGAGCGGTTGCTAGAAGTGCGCGCACAAGACATTCTGACCTAGTGGTGATAGTCTCTGCTTAGCATTGTCGTCATATTTTACATGTTGTGCTTCATGTTTTTGACACGTTACATGTATCAGTGTTCAGTTGATACCGTTTTGCTGGTGTTGTGTACATTTTCTCTAGGTTTGGAATCATTGACTTTCGTCTGAGGCTGAGAAAATCCAGTTTTAAGTGAATTGGTCTTGTAAGATTGTTTGGTTCGCAGCATACTGTTGATTTTCAGAAACCTAAGCAACCACTGCAAGTCCCCATACTGTGTACAGAAACTTGCTGATAAATCGTTCATCCTCCTTTTTTTTTTTTTTTTTTTTCAACTGGAAATATTGTCATAGGGAAACAAAAGATGCAGGCGCTAAAATGCTGAATTACAGCACATCATAGAATGTTTAAGTATTCCTGTTAGTCCTTGCATTATGTACATGTGTAAGTCTTTTTGTGAAAATAAGAGAGGAAGAGTTTGATTCGTGAAAAAAAAACCAAACATACATATACCAGTGAAGAAAAGTGCTGGAAAAGAAGCTGCAGTGGTAGATTGGTATTCAGTCACAGTGCATACTGTCAAGCTGGCAGTCGGTATTGGAGGTGCAAGTCTTGTCTTGTACATTTACTACATACGATGTACAGGACACATAAGAAGTTCCGGATGTTGATCAATGCCTGTATGTTGTCACTAAGCGCAAAAAAAAATAAAAAAATTAAAGTCTGCCATATGGAAAAGTGTACATTTGATGCTTGCGTGCATATGTTCCTTCTGTGTGTGTGTGTGTGGTAGACAGTTTTGGTTTAAAGTGTCAGCAGTTTCAGCTGGCCATTTCAGAGATCTAAAAAATACAAGTACCTGCTTTCTGGTACACTGGTTTAGTTGTGCTCAGTTGGTATAGTACGCCCGTGAGGGGATGCAAATGTATACCAGTCATGCGCAGGAGGAGCAAATAAACTCCTGTCATCCACTAACGGGCAGACCGAGACGTCACAGCCAGAATCGGCAAGGCAAGGGCAGCAATGGTCATGCTGAAGAACGTCTGGGCATCCAAAGTTGTCAGCATAAGAACCAAACTTCGCATCTTCAACTCCAACGTGAAGTCAGTTCTGCTCTACGGATGCGAAACATGGAGGACAACGAAGACGATGCAGCAGAAGATCCAGACATTTCTCAACACCTGTCTGAGGCGCATCTTCAACATCCGATGGCCAGAGAAGATCCGGAATGAAGAGCTGTGGGAGCGAGCGGGGCAGGAACCAGTGGCCAAGCAGATCCTGCGGAGGAAGTGGGGCTGGATTGGACACACCCTCAGGAAGCCAGCATCCAGCACCACACGCCAAGCCCTGACATGGAACCCGCAGGGGAAAAGGAAGAGAGGCCGGCCTCGCAACAGCTGGAGGCGGGACACTGAGGCAGAGCTATGTAAGCAGGGTACCAACTGGACTGGAGTGGCAAGACTGGCCCAGAACAGAGTGCGATGGCGAAGGGTTGTCGATGGCCTATGCTCCACGTGGAGCCAAGGGCCTAAGTAAGTAAGTAATCCACTAACGGGGGCGACTATATCCCTGCAACGCGGGAGGGGGTGGAATTGTTCTCCAGGGTCTGGCGAGGTGAAGTCACGTGGCCACTGACTTCGTTCTATGACTTCATGCGAAATAATGACGGAATTGACTGGTATACATTTGCACCCCCTAGCGGGCGAACTATACCAACTGAGCGTTGGTTGTCCATCTGGAAGCGGTTCTTGGTGCTGAACATGACGAGAGAAAATGTAGAGTAAAACACAGGGCATCCATTTAAGCATATCAAAGAAATGGGCTGGAGAACTTTCTGGTCACAGTTTTCCTTGGAATTCCAAAGGCAGATTCAGTACCTTAATGAGGCAAAATCGCCTACAGAAGAGAAGTACAGTCGGACCCGCTTAAAAGGAACTCGGTTATAAGGAACCTCTTTTATAAGGAGCAAAAAAAAAATCCCCGATTCACATTGTTCTTTGTTATGACTTACGAAAACTCGCTTAGAAGGAGCTCGGTTATACGATACCTCGCTTATTAGGAGTGAAAAAAATAGGCCCCAAATCGGCCCTGAGTCTGGTTGTAAGGAGTGCCGATAGCACCGGCTTCAAACCGAAAGTAGGTCGAGTTATTTCATCAGTCCTATTTGGGGAGGATTATCCGTCTTTGCCTCCGCAGAAACTTCCGTTCATCGCTACATGAGCTCGATTTTGGATGCAGAAGCGAAAATATCTGAACGCGAGAAAAAGAGAAAATTTCTTTCACTCAGTCAAAAGCTCGACATAATAAGAAAAATAGAAGCCAACCCTCAACAAAGAAAGGCAGTGATAGCTGAGGATAAATAGGAGAATAACCGGCCAATGTTCCTTTACTAGTTCCTTCCTAACGTAATGCTGTTTGGTCGCTGGTTGCTACAGCCATTTTTCAGTTTATTGTTGTTTATTGTTGTTATTCTCACAAGAAAGTGAAATTAAGCCAGTGACAGCAGGCCTTATTTTTTCCCCTTCTATTTCATTTTGATGATAAGCGTATTGATCCTAGTGAGAAAAAAAATGTGTGCGTTTTATGTTTTTTAATAAAGGAAATGTAATTTGAAGGTGAAAATAGCCACTCGAGTATTTTGTCCTCAGACTGAATGTTGTTTCATTGTATGTGTATCAGTGACAGCGACAGTTATGTTTGTTATGTGTTGTACATGTATGAATGGAGGTGTGGGTGTGGCTGCATTGATATGTAAGGTTTTGAAGGGGCTGTTATCGTGCTGTTTTTCAGTATCACTGTCTCAAGTTCCCTTTGACTGAATGGAGACCAGGGCTTGTCTTGTAGTGTTTGTGGTTCTGTTGTGTCACTGTGCTGTCAACAAAACTTTTTTTTTTACCACCGCAACAAACTCATCGGTGGCGTTACATATACAGTGAGGAAGATTTTCTTCTTATTGAGCGTTCAGGGGCCCCGCGGTCGTTCCGCTAGACTCACATGAGTTTTACTTGTGTGGCATTATTTACCTGCCACAAGGGCAGTCGCAAGCTGTCTTCTAAGTACTGTTATATTGGTTTGAAAACCAAAAGAAGTTGAAGGGAGACAGAAATGGAGAAAAAAAATGGCCGAAGAAACAAAACAGAGAGGAACAAATTACTGTTGTTCCATAGACATGAGCCTAAAGGGGCATTGATTTTCAATCCGCTGTGCGAGAGAGAGAGAGAGGAAGAAGAATTGCTGATACTGACACCGAAAAAATGCAGAAGCCCGCTTATTAGGTAGTTGGGCTTGGGTTACTCCTTATATCCGAGAACTCCGTTATAAGGAACCTCGGTTATAAGGAGTAAAACAATTGGTCCCCGAGCGCTCCTTATAAGCGGGCCCGACTGTACTCCTTCAAAACAATTCTGATAATGTTTGTTGCGCTTAGGAAAAAGACTGAAGAGGGAGAAGAACGCCTGCTGTGTTTGCAGCTGAGAGTCCTAGATTTAGGGTTCTTTTGAAAAACGATGTTTTAACATGGAGTTCCACAGAGAAGGCGGTTTTGCTGAAGGATCTAGCAGCAGAACGCTTCTGGTGGTGTCCACCATAGCTGGGAGTGTTAAGACGTAACTGAGAGGTGCGAAAGTAGGACGGCCTGACCCACAGCCCAACATTACTAACTGTAACATGATTCGCTTGTAGGATGGGTCCGTGTGGAACGGTACGCCTGGAGAAAATACTCTGAAAGAGTACGCACTCAGCAAAATCAGAGACATACGTCCGTCACTGATGATCCTCATGCAATACCAATACGGTATGTTACGGCGTCAACTCAGTTGCGTTACATTCTTTTTGTCCATGATTGCCGCTGACGAAATGGGAAAAACAGTAAACCGAAGGTCCGCATGATGAAACTATTAGGGTACAGTTGCACCACACCCGGCGTTCGCGGCTGATAAAAAGACCCGTACACGCTTTCAGCCAGGGCTTTTTCTGTCTGCTGTTTACCCGCGGCTATCGGAAAAGTAGGACACTTGCTGGAAGCGACTCAGTAACACACCAACTCGGCCTATTTACCGTGAAGGACAGAGCCACTATATTTGAGACGAGTCGTTTTGATAGACCAACACTGACAGAAAATCAGCGGCAACCACTTGGAGCACGGAATTTCCGAGTCAAAGTTCCGGTAGGCTGCTCTGCGCGGTCAGCGTTCTTCAAGTTATCATTATTCGAAGGGCCCTATTGACTACCTGTCAAGGTAAGCTGTTTCATGCTGATTATCACAGAGAGACATACAATGGACTCTTCAGTCTCTGCCTCGGTGATTACAGCCTGTCTAGGGGATTTGCTCGCTATTTCACGGCAGTGACTGATGATTTATGATAACACTTTTGGCTCACTAACTGAATGTAAGGGCGAAATCCGCAAGGGCTGAAACAGCGAAAAATGCAAGGTTCAAGTTGACTAAAGCCGGGCAGGCACAGGGAAGCCGATGCCACTGACTCAGTGACGTGGTAAATGCGCACGGATAAGCAACAGTTCACAACACTTCACTGAGTTCCAAGTCTGTACTGCTAAGACCATGCGCATCGACCCGAGAAGGTCGTAGGTTCACGCAGCGACTGACGTATCACTGAGTCAGTACATTCTCTGTGCATTGACGGCGGACCGCCGACAGAGGGGCATTACGATACCATCAGCCTTCCTCAAGCCGCAACGTCACAGTGTTACACACATATACACGTATCACTGAAAGTCAGTATAACAGTGATCGTCAGTTTCAACGCAGACGAGCCTTCTTTTTTTTTTTTTCCTTTTTTTTTTAAGGAGAATGAGCTTCAACTCGGTCAGTGACGTATCGCATCCGTGCACAGTGTGTTCACAGAAAGCATGTATCTACACTCTCCGCCCTGGCTCAGCGTAGATACATGCTCAGGGGGCACCGGCCTTGGCGCAAAACTGAAACAAAAGCAGAAACTGAAAAGGGCGGGGGGGGGGGGGCGTCTTTCTGATCAGTGAATATGGACCACATACTCAATCTGTAACTGTGACCTTGGCCCGCCGGATGGGGAGAAGGGTGGGGTGGCCGGGGGGGGGGGAGTAATTTGGTTGTCACTGTGACGTTCTAAACTGAACTGGTGTATAGTGTATACCGTGTAGGTAGTGGGCAAGGCCGGAGCGGCGGAACGGTTTGGGGCTGATTTTTTTATTTTTTTTTTCAATTTTAGGCCTGGTGGGTCCAACCACTGACACAGGTCAGCAGGTTACTGAGGACGGAATGCTGTGATTTACTGACTGTCCTTCAGCAATGCCGGCAGATGGGCCAGTGTTACATTTGATAAACAGAATACCGCCCTGCGAATGGGTTATAGTAGCGGCCCGGCCTGTCCACAGTGCAGGCTGTTCCGATATCATGTGAACAACGACGGCCACATTTGATCATAGTTTCAGTGACTGGGTGCTGTTGAGCACGCCGGATTGCCCGACTACCGCTTCAGTTCCCAGATCTGTCACCGATAATATTACCGCACCATCCTTCATTCTTTTTATTTTCATACAGCGGACGCTTTTGCGAAGTCCCCAGCTGGTACAACCTCGGGCCCCCGGCTTCAGTCGTGAAGTGTCTCGTGCAGCGTCATGGCCCTACTGACGTCACTTCTGGAACCTACGACGCTGCTGCTGGGCAGTGTCCTGGCGCTGTCTCTGCTGTGGTTGAAGGCTACACGCCGACCCCGGGGCTTACCCCCGGGACCTGGCCCCGCCCTGCCGCTGCTGGGTCACCTCCATCTCTTGGAGAAGGATATTCGCCCGGTAATCGAAAAATGGCGGCGCCAATACGGTGACATCATCAGCTTCTACATGGGCAGTCAACTGGTGGTGGTGCTGAACGGCTATGACGTCATTAAGGACGCTTTCGTCAAACACGCTGACGCATTCTCGGACAGACCACACATGTTCATTACGGATGAAATCTCGAAAGGAAAAGGTGAGAGCTGCGCGGATACGAACTAACGAAGTAGCCGGCGCCCCATCAGTTAGTTGTACACATGCGCAAAATAGTCAAACGACGCTTGCACCTTTGAAAGAAGACTGATGTTGTAACTGTTCCTGTAAACACTATGCAGGTGGGTGGGTGGGTGTTTGGGGGTTTAACGTCCTTTTCCACCACATAGGGTGATATCAAAGACGGGGCAACGATGAAAAAGCCAGCACAAATATTTGGCCACCGCCGGGATCATAGTCGAACTCACGACCGAGCATTAGAAGTCCAACGCTCTACCATTCGACCACCCCGGCTCCCCGTAAACTCTATGCAGTTATTGTGTAAGGATGTGTTAAGGAGAAGATCGCCATCAGTGTAAAAGCGGCTTCTCTCTGTCTGTGTCTGACGGTCTGCCTGTCTCTCACACAAAATGGCCGGGAAATAGTAGTCTCTGTTGCTTGCGCGGCATTAACTAACTAACTAACTAACTAACTAACACGCACTGACGTGCGCGCGCACACACACACACTGACGTGCACACACACACACACACACACACACACACACACACACACACACACACACACACACACACGCACGCACGCACGCACGCACGCACGCATGCACGCACGCACGCACGCACGCACGCACGTACGTACGCACGCACACCCGCCAACTGACCGCGCCCGCGAGCGCACATGCACACACACGCACATGCACACACATGCACATGCACACACTGACTCACACACACACAACAAACATACACTAACGCGCGCGCACATGCACACGCACTTTCTCCAGTGCAACGGAATGAATCTGTTTGAACCAAGGTGTCATCAGTACATCTGGCCAGTTGTGGAAGGAACAGCGCAAGGTGTCGCTGGAGGTTCTGCGGGAGCTGGGATTGGGCAAAAACGTGCTGGCCGAGAAGATTCAGGAGGAGGTCGCTCTGTATGTCAAGGCCCTGTACTCCAACCATGGGCAACCAATGGACATCAAACGGATGACACAGGTCCAAAGAGCCACCCCCCCCTCCCCCTTTGCCCATTTTCATCTGTGTCTGTGCGTGTGTGTGTGTGCGCGTGCGTGCGTGCGTGCGTATCATGTGTGTGTGTGTGTGTGTGTGTGTGTGTGTGTGTGTGTGTGTGTGTGTGTGTGTGTGTGTGAGCATCGCATTGTTTTGTGACTATACAAATTCACGGCTTGTATCTTGGAAGAATTGTGATTTATATGTAACCTTGAAGGGAACAAATTTTGAAGGAAGGTCACCTTCGCCTCATTCTTGTATTGTAAATGAAAGTGAAGATGAGTATCGTAGCATATCACAACAGCGCTGTCTGCAGACTGTCTCTACTGCCGATAGTCTGTAAGGCCGAAAGAACCCCATTCAAGAGATTTTGAAGTCTGAGTTGACCACTTTCCCTTTGGCCAAGGAATTGAACCGGCCTCTCAGCCACAAGCTAGCAGGCGACAGTCAGCCCCTATGTAATGTGCAAATGTCATGACTACCAGAAGTAGGGTTGTTGTTGTTGTTGTTGATGATGATGATGATGATGATGATGATAGATAAGCGTGTCCAACAACATCTGCTCCATCGTCTTCGGCAAGCGGTTTGAGTATGACGACCCTACATTCACGAGCTACTTGCGAAGAGTCGACCAGAACGTGGAGGCACTAACGGGTGAGATACGAGCTGACAGTTGCCCTGAGAATTATTGCTAATGGAACTGGTGATCACTGGGTGATCTTACGCAGTCATTAAGGCAGCCCTCAGTCCACACCGACCTATGTTTTCCATTAGAAATTCACCCGTCAGTAATGTCTGCGAAAAAAAGCGCTTTACCTGGGACGGGTGTAAATTACTCTGTGTGTGTGTGTGTGTGTGTGTGTGTGTGTGTGTGTGTGTGTGTGTGTGTGTGTGTGTGTTGTCAGAATCTGGAGCTGTATGTCCTTTAATTATTTATTTATTATTTTTTGTTGTTGTTGTTCCCCGTTGACAAAGGTGACGATGCGCCGACATGCCAACTTGCCTTGTCCTTGTGTCCACGTTCAGTGTTTCTTTTTGTTTTCTTCTTGGTTTTCTCGTTTAGCTTTCAGCAATGTTGTTTCTACCTTGGCCTGTTCGTTTGTTTGGTTTTTTTCCTCGTTGAATAAGGTGGTGATGTGCCTAGATATCGACTTACCTTGTCTATGTTAAGTGTTTCCTTTTTCCCCCTTCTTCTTCTTCTTTTAGCTTTCAAACATGTTGTTTCCCCTTGGCCTAAAGGTGCCGGCTTAGTGACCTGCTTCCCCTGGATGAGGTACCTTCCGGGCGATCTACTCAAGTTCAAGAGAACACTGACTAACGTGGACGCCGTGAACGAAGAGTTGATAAAGCCAAGAGTGCGTGACCACTTCAACTCCTTCACGGACGGCGAGGCTTCTGATTTCATTTACGCTTACATCCGTGAGATGCGAAAACGCGAGGACAGTGCACAGGCGACAACTTTGGATGGTATGTGGTTATCCCATGTGGATTTTCAGGCTTGTGTGTGTGTGTGTGTGTGTGTGTGTGTGTGTGTGTGTGTGTGTGTGTGTGTGTTTCGCGTTTTGTCGTTGTTGATTGATATGTTGTTGTTTTTTGTTTTCTGTTTTGTTTGTTTTGTTGTTGTTTTGTTTTGTTGTTGTTGTTGGGTTTTTTTTCTGTTTTTTTTTTTTTTTTTGGGGGGGGGGAATAAGCAAACTTGGAATCTATCTTTTTTTCTTTTTTTAGACGAAGGGGACTGAGGGGGTCGCTGTACTCTAAAATCTTTGCTTTGCAGTGCCCTGTGCAGTCACAGTCGATGTAAACACTGCTTTCGTACAAACATAGGAAAACTAGAGCCGTCTTATGCATTTGTCTGGAAAGAACAATGCCTGCCATGTCAGTAACTGCTTATGTGTGGATATCCATTGCCAGATGAAAACCTGATCACTACGGTGGGGGATCTGTTCGTCGCTGGGACCGAATCAACATCCACAGCCATCAGCTGGGCGGTCGTCCTGTTAGAGAACTACCCTGACGCCCAAGAGAAATGTTTCCAGGAAATCCAGCGCGTCATCGGAACGGCACGACCACCGAGCATGCGCGATAAACCGGATCTGACGTACGTCGAAGCCACCATCATGGAAGTGCTCCGATGGGCAAACATCGCCATCTTCGCGCTGCAGCATGCCGTCCCTTATGACGTCAGTTTCCGTGGTTACACGATACCCAAAGAGGCAATGATCATGCCGAACCTGGAGTCCGTTCTACAGGACGAACAGACCTGGGGCGATCCTCTTGTCTTCCGACCTGACAGATTTATCGGTCCTGACGGGAAGCTGACGCGGCCGGACGAGTTCATTCCCTTTGGAATTGGTAGGTGGATGATTTAATTTGCAATCAAGTTTCCGAGCTGTGGCGTAATTACGAAATGTATGCGACTAGTGCTTTTGGTGGATGAAAAAGTATTTTAAAAGAATAGTAAAAGAAAAAGAGGAGAGACAAATCTGAAGAGCTGCTATGTATATTACAAAGTATTTGATAATTTTCAAGGTGTTTAACGTCGTCTTTTTGGCTTTTGCTATCGGTTTTGTTTGGTCAGGGCTTTTGTTTTTTTTGTGTTTTTTTGGGTTTTTTTTTGGGGGGGGGGGGTGTTTGGGGGGGGGGAGTTGCTTGATTGTCATTTGTTTATTGGCGCGTTTGCTGTTCATGTTCATAGTTTCTGTTTGCCTCCCAGTCCAACCCTCCACTCCCAAACACCCACCCACCCACTCCTCCCACCCTCCTCTCGCCCACCCACACCCACTGAGGGTGTCAGCGCAGTTCTCTCGGCTTACCTTGCCACGGCTTATCCTCATTTGACACCCACCCTACTACAGAAGAAAGGACGTAATGTAACAAATAATTGACCAGATAGTAGTGAGATTTAGTAGGACTTCGTAAGGAAGACTTCGTTGAGCAGCGTAACCCATTTACATGTAAATTAGGCTCACACGGCAGAGGCCGCGAGCTGCTAACGCGCTGCGATTAGCTAATGGTACCCGTAACGTGCCTAATTTACATGCAAGTGGGTTACGCTGCTCAACGAAGTTCCCCGTACGAAGCCCTACTAAGTCTCACTATTCACTGATTTCAGGACGACGTGCTTGCCTTGGTGAGCCACTGGCTCGGATGGAGCTCTTCCTCTACATATCGACCATGATACAGCAGTTTCAGTTCTTGCCACCGGAGCCCGGCCAGCCGCCGTCGTTGGAGAGACAGTTCGGCTCCGTCTGCAGCCCAAAGCCGTTCAAAGTTCGCGCAGTTCCCAGAGACTGAGTAAAGTCAGACTTGGATTACGCCGGTACGCACCTGCAAGCTGTGAGTTCAAGGTCACAGTTCAGTGTCAAAGTTCAAGGTCACAGTTCAAGGTCATGGACCTGGCGAGTGCAGGAATGTCGTGGTCGACTTAATGACACAGATTAAAGGGACTGAATGCACCTAATCTTCAACCGCCGTTCCTCCCCCCCCCCTCCCCATCCAAGTATGTAGCTGACAACTGAAGAACTGGAACAAATTTTTTTGTTGTTGTTTTGTTTTGTTTTATCTGCTTTGATGTGGTGGGGCGGGGGCGGTAGAATGATAGGGTAGATAATTATTCCTTTGATACGCAAACTGACTGACGAAGGACACACGTATACATTGTCTCCCCCTTCTCCCCCAGATTTCAGCCTTCCCGCCTGCCTGACAGTTTCCGGTGGGAAGGTCAAACTTCCCATTTTTCAGGTTTCTCGATAATCCTGACAAAAAGGATCTGGGGTTAATATATTTATGTATGGTTATTTATTACTTTAATCATGACGCGTGTAAGTCTGCATTGTTTTTGAGAGCAGCCCGTGCCCATGACTGTTCCGAGGTTTTGTGTTTTGTTTGTTTGTACAGTGCGGTTGTTTGTGTCACATGATAACGTCTAGCGACCAAATTTGCCAGTCCTTCAGATTTGCAGTACTTTCAAACAATGAGCATTGGTTCGTGTGGTGCAACTGAAACAAACTAACAATAAATATTGTAAAAATGTATAACAAATACATTGTATTAAATTCTGAAATAAACTTTGTAAAAAGATTGTTATACACTTTATAATAACTGGAATTTGTAATAAAATTTGTAATAAAAAAAATCCCAAATACGGTTTGTGTATGGATGTTGCAGAACCTCGTTCTTAAAATTATCATTATTACTATTACTGTACCGGCAGCAGAATTCAACCAGTTGAAGGCTGCTCGCGTGTACTGTTTGAAGGGATGATGGGGGAATACGGAGGATGTAGAGGAGTGCCGTTTGCTAACTACTGCAGAACTTGCAGACTATGGCCTTCTTCTCTTCAGTCTATGGGAACCAGCACGTGTAAAGTGAGCCTATACTGTATTTCTGCCGGCGCTCCCAAGGTCACTAGAGGCGCTCCCTCCACAAATCTTTTATCTACACTGACTCGGGGGGTTAGTCGAGACGGCGAAAGTCATTCTAATGCTGTTTAGTTTCGAAACACGGCTTTATAATTACATGAGAGCAATCGCCGTCAAAAGTTTGAGCATGAAATCGAAGTAACACCGGTAGAACACGCGCCATGATCATTAGCCCCCCGTGTAAAAGCAAATATCAGCAACACCTCTTTCCCGACCGGGGCATGGTCTCCGACTCATAATCAAAGAGAGCAATGCTGCTGCTGCAGGGCTTGTGTATTTTGCTGGTGTTGCTCCTCGGTGGCTCAGTGAGTCAGGAGCTGCTGACGAACGAAGGATTCGAATCGTTCGAACACTGGGACTGCTGGGAACAAACGTGCTCCCTTAGCGACGAGAAACACAGCGGGCAGCACGCCGTGCACACCACAGACAGGTTAGTAACGCCAGAACAATTGGATAGGCACTGCGGTGACGCGCTTCCCCCCGGGGGAGCAGCCCGAATTTCCCGAAAGGGATAATAAAGTATTAAAAAAAAAACCCCAACAACAGCAACAACAACAACAAACAACTGCGAACTGAATCGGTCAGTGTCGCACTGTAGTAGTTACGGAATGTTTGTCCTTCTATTCCACAATGTAGTTTGCCCAAGGTATAGACTGTTCCAGGCCATGATGTACCCTAGGTATTTTGTCTCAGACGTTTCCGAGTCATGTTTGTCCTACACCACAACGTTGGCTACCCGGGGTAGTTTGTTTCAGGTCAGGATGTGTCAAAGGTATTTTGTTCCTGACGTTTTCATGTTTGCTATCGTGGAAGATAACCAGCTTCACTGATTATTTCATGACCAGATCTGTATGGTTTTTGTTAACATGTTGTGAAAAGTGTGGGTGAAATGTGGGGCAGGGAATCTCGAACAGAGAATTGTAGTCCATCGCTCTACTAGCTTGGCTGTGAGGCAAAATCGTGTAAATGATTCGCCGCAAACATTCTTCTTATTCCTTTTTCCCCCTCCCATTACGTTGCTGACGGCCAAAACTGTTTTAAGCAAGTTAGGAAACACAAATTCTCAGTGACCTGCTAACAAGACTTTCATTTTCACAATGGCTTTTAAAGTTTAGAGGAGCCGGGACAGCCGAAAGGTAGAGCGTTGGAATTTCAATGCTCGGGTCGTGAGTTCGAATCCCGCCTGGGGCCAGATATTTCTGCAAGCCTTTTTCTCGTTGCCCCGTCTTTGATATCACCCATACGTGGTGGTAAAGGACGTTAAACTCCCAAACACCCACCCACTCACCCACCCTTTTAAAGTTTACGGGTAAAGGACGGTGCGACCTTCCCTGTGGAAATTTGTTTGTGCAGACAGCATGACTATGATGGTCCTTCCCAGTATGTCAGCATCAACCCTGGCGAGACTTACGCCGTCACTGGCTGGGCTAAACTAGGGGACGACGGGGGTACCGGACAGGACCTTATTCTGGAGTTCGATTTTACCGTGCAAGGTAATCTTTCTTGTCTCTCTGTGTGTCTGGGGCTGCATCTGTCTCGCTTTCCAACGCTCGGGTCGTGAATTCGATTTTCAGCTTGGATCTAAACCTTCGTTCCGGCTGTTTCCTCGTTGTCCGTCGTTGATACCACCCATAAATTATATGTGGTTGAAACGGACATTAAACCCAAAACCAGCAAGCGACGCCTCTCTCTCTCTCTCCCGAGCTTTCGAGATAGACAGATACATTGCTAGACAGACAGAGAATGCTGAATCACAAATACCTGTTCATGTCGCAAGGTTACACGGAGTAAATAGGACAGACAGACTTTGTCAAAAATACAGTTTAGAGGAATTAGGAGATGATTTTCACTCTACACACTTGTATGTCAAGACTTTGTAGACAGTACGAAATCCTTTTTAAAAACATACTACTATCGTAACACAAATGTTTTGAAAATTAATGAATTGTTCAGTTGAACTACGAAGGAGAAGCTCATCAAACATGATGGAAAATGGATGGAGGTTCAATTTTTATGAGCCGTGGTCGATGCGTGTCTGAACCTTTGATCGAAGTGTCCCGTCCTAAATGAGTTATGAAAGTTATTTCCGTACACTGCAAACAGGAGGCAGTCATGAGTGGGTCAAAGTGGCCAAGCTACCCGGAGTGAGGTCTTCTGACGGGTGGATTCAACTGAAAGGACTCATGACTGCTCAACAAACGTAAGTGTGTCTCTGGTAACATGAGTATAGATTATTGTTCTCGAGATGGTTTCGTCGCTCGTACACTTTCGTTCGGCTGAATTAATTGGTTGATTAATTACTTCTTCCCTTTCGTTGTGTCAAACAGCTTTCATCTGAAACCGTAGCAAGCTGGTGTGTGTTTATTTTCTCTTCTTTGTCTAAATTTCCTTCAGCTCTGGAATCTGCACGCTTTTACTACCAAGGACCGGCGCCAGGCATTGACTTCTATACTGATGACGCGTCCGTTAGACCCACAACTGACACACAGTCCCCGTACCCCGGTGACGCTATCGACAACCTCAGAAGAAGCGACATCAACATACGGTAGCCCAGAACTGCAATATAGTTCGACTTTTTTGGGGTCCTTTTTCGCTGCTCCGGTAGTATTCCTCCCAGGTCATGGACGTAATCCACGGAGGGTTGGGAAGCTGGGGCAATTTTTAATATGCATGATGATAACGAGGATGAGGATGATGGTATGATGATGCTACGGAGGTCCGTGTGGTTTTGAGACCGCGTGATAGGGTCGCATTCCACGCTTCCTGTCAAAAATATCCCGGCGTTAACCAGGCCCGGGAACTACGGCACCTGCGGCACTGGCCGTGTAATCATCCACATCATGAGATGTCACAACAAGGGAAGCACCCCCAAAGTCGCACCCGTGAAGTGGAGGAGTCTCGGCTGTTTGGCAACAGCCTCCCCATTGGGCCCATAGCACACCCGCTCTAGGTAGGAGCCGACCGAAGTAGGAAAAATCCCGCTTGCCTCGTCTGGGATCCGGATCCGGTCCATGGTCCGAAGTGCTGACCACTACACTACGGGAGCCGTTACAGACAAATTCTTAATCACCCTACATTTACTTCGGCTCATACCAGTTTTAGTAGAGTGCTCTGCTGGAATTAAGTACATGTGCATGTGTCGTCATTGAAAGTCGTCTAGAGATTTCTTTTGGTCTTCTTGTCCGAAGGGGTAGGCTGAAAAATATCTATCGCTTAGTGGGGAATTGTCTCCAGAGGTGAAGCATACACCAATCGCCTTATCTATTCGCGCGTTTCCTTTTCCCACGTCTAGGGAGGCAACTACGGTTCTTGTCAGGAATGTAAAGGACAGAGATTGTCAGAGAGACTGCGGTTGCTTGCCTTCCTCTGTTAACCAAATAATGTCTGTTCTCTGGTTGTTCCAGGGTGGTTACACCAGACGGTATCAACAAAGATGATGTAAAGATTCACGTGAGTACATTTACGTGCAGGCCCGCAGATAGATTGCATGTTCCCAGATGCATGTTCTTGTTTGTTTGTTTGCTTGTTTGTGGTTCTTTTGTTGTTTTGTTTTGGTTTGTTTTTGTTGCCCCTGCTCTTCACCAGCTCTAGTCCTGTTCCTCCCAGGTCGTGGGTGGAATCCACGGAGGGCTCGGAACCTCAACCTGGTGCAATTTTTGTTATGCATGATGGCGAGGATGAGGACGGTGCTGAGATGATGCTATGGAGGTCGGTGCATGTTGTTGTTGATGCTGACAATGATGATGATGACGACGACGACTATCATGGTGCAGCAGAGTATGACGCACCGATGACGACAATGACCATGATGTGTATATTTTGACGACGCTTGTACAAAACGTACAATGATGTTCAGAAAGATACGCACGTTTACAGAAGAAATTTTCGATGCAGGTCTTGCAGACAAAGAAGTCTTTCCCGTTCGGCTCGGCAGTCAACGCAGGACGTTACAATGACCCCAGTCTTCAGGGTTACCGGGACTTCGTTCACCAACACTTCAATTGGGCTGTGCCCGAGAACTCCCTCAAATGGGGTTACATAGAACCACAGCGGGTGCGTAACCAAACAGTGTTATGTTATCTGAACGGATCTTCATCACCGTCTTGTATCCCTTCAGACATCTCAAAAAATTTTCATAATTGTTCTCAACGTTTGTAGCATTACAACATTCAAACGTGTTCTGGCGGGGGAGCTGGGGTGGCCGAATGGTAGAGCGTTGGACTTCTAAAGCTCGGGTCGTGAGTTCGTATCCCGGCTGGGGCCAAATATTTGTGCTGGCCTTTTCATCGTTGCCCCGTCTTTGATATCACCCGTATGTGATGGAAAAGACTTAAACCCTCAAACACCCACACACCCACGTGTTCTGGCAGTGTAACTGGATGCAAACCGTCATCATTTTGTGTAATATGATAATATAATTCATGCTATTGATGTCCAGACTCTTCTTATCTCCAAATGTTTCACCTCCACACGACAATAACGAACATCCAAATAATTCCGCGTTCCAAAAGGTAACAGTTTTCAATGTGCCACTCACATCCCTGTTGGCCGTTTGTTGTTTTAAACCATTCTGACAGTGTGTGTGTGTGTGTGTGTGTGTGTGTGTGTGTGTGTGTGTGTGTGTGTGTGTGTGTGTTGTGTGTTGTTGTTGTTGTTGTTGTTGTTGTTGTTTCCACAGGGACAAAAGAACTACGATGACGCACTCACAATGATACATGGGTTAAAGGCCCATGGGTAAGTGACTTTTTTCGTGTTTGAAACATTTACTCTCTTCAGTCCAAACCAGAGAACTAAACCGTGCCACGCACGCAAGGTTGACAGGAGAATGTGTAATACGAGAGCCGCGAATTAGTCTTTGTCGCTTGCGCGGAATTAAGCCCTAAAACCCACTCACTCACGAGTAGTAGTATAAAGAAGAAAAAAAATAATCGTCCATTCAGGAGAGAAGAACATGTTGTGACTTTGTCGCTAATCTTACCAAAACTATACGATAGTGGGCATTTTCTACCCCTGTACAAGCCAAGTGGGCATTTCAGCGTATCTACAAGCCAAGTAGGTATCTCAGCCGCTCTACAAGCCAAGTGGGCATTTCAGCATCTATACAGTCGAGAGGATCAGGCAACCGTTTTACGTGATATTGTTTCCTATGCAGACTCAAAGTGCGGGGTCACAACCTGGTGTGGTCTGTGGACCAGTTTGTACAGGACTGGGTGAAGCAGCTGTCGGGGGACGACCTGAGGAAGGTCGTGAAGGACCACATTGAGGAGACGATGGACAAGACTCGGGGACTGTAAGTTGTCCGAAGATTGTTACCGCTGGCAGGTATTTTCTTCAGTCGCCACCCACAACTTACTGCGCGCATCTCCATCCACGGCCGTGAGCGCATAAAGTTTGATAAAGCCTAAATTGTTTCTTCTGTTTGTTGAGTTCGAAGTGGTCATCAGCTGTGGTAAATTAGCCCGATGAGAGTCTGAATGCCTTACCGATGCGTTTAGCGCAGCGGATCTATAATAGTCTTTGGTCAACCTTACATGTGATTGCATTTAATTGCTCTTTAGGCGTAAAGCAACCACACAAAATACATTTAATACCGTGGCGAAAGATGGTTGCTTATCACAGATACGACAGATTGTTTATCACAAGAGTCGGTGTAACACGCAGGATCTACTGCCCAGCTCCATATACCCCGGGGCACTGCCCGCATTATGCTGGATGCACTCCCTCCAGTCTAAACCATACTCCACCTTCACACGCCAGATTTACTCCCAAGCTGGATACACTCCAGTTATGAAACAAATCCGACTTAGACCAGAGGGAGTACATCCAGCTTTAAAGCGGGAAGTGCCCCATAGCTGGGGAGTACTTGCTGCGTGCTACACACGGTACTCGTGTGTGTGCGTGCGTGCGTGGTTGTGTGTGTGTGTGTGTGTGTGTGTGTGTGTGTGTGTGTGTGTGTGTGTGCGCGCGCGCGCGCGCCTATCTGTGCACGTGTGTGTTTCAAACAGGCTGGAGCACTGGGACGTGAATAACGAGAATTTGCACGGATCTTGGTACCAGACGCGACTCAACGACAACGACTATGCCATCGAACTCTTTCGAATCGCACACAACGCCGACCCCAGCGTGAAACTCTTCCTCAACGACTACAACGTGGTGGCTTGGGGCGGGGACACCGATGTAAGTCACGGGAACTTTCTTTAAGCTCTATAATTTCTTGCCTACGCTCCGGCGGGGACACCGATGTAAGTCACGGGAACTTTCTTTGAGCTCTATAATTTCTTGCCTACGCTCCGGCGGGGACACCGATGTAAGTCACGAGAACTTTCTTTACGCTCTATAATTTCATGCCTACGCTCCGGCGGGGACACCGATGTAAGTCACGAGAACTTTCTTTACGCTCTGTAATTTCATGCCTACGCTCCGGCGGGGACACCGATGTAAGTCACGAGAACTTTCTTTACGCTCTGTAATTTCATGCCTACGCTCCGGCGGGGACACCGATGTAAGTCACGAGAACTTTCTTTACGCTCTGTAATTTCATGCCCACGCTCCGGCGGGACACCGATGTAAGTCACGGGAACTTTCTTTACGCTCTGTAATTTCATGCCCACGCTCCGGCGGGACACCGATGTAAGTCACGGGAACTTTCTTCACGCTGTATAATTTTATGCCCACGCTCCGGCGGGGACACCGATGTAAGTCACGGGAACTTTCTTCACGCTGTATAATTTCATGCCTACGCTCCGGCGGGGACACCGATGTAAGTCACGAGAACTTTCTTCACGCTCTATAATTTCATGCCTACGCTCCGGCGGGGACACCGATGTAAGTCACGGGAACTTTCTTCACGCTGTATAATTTATGCCAACGCTCGGCAGGGGACACCGATGTAAGTCACGGGAACTTTCTTCACGCTGTATAATTTTATGCCAACGCTCCGGCGGGGACACCGATGTAAGTCACGGGAACTTTTCTTCATCCGCTGTATAATTTTTTTTTTATGCCAACGCTCGGCGGGGACACCGATGTAAGTCACGGGCACTTTCTTCACGCTCTGTAATTTCATGCCTGCGCTCCAGTTGTGTTGTGCTCAAGTTCCCCACCACCCATCTTTCATGTGAAGAATTTTGTCTGTTCGATCTCCACAAACTGAAACCATTCTTTAAAATATCTCTAGCTTCCTGACGCTGTCCATAAGTTATTTTTCGTGTACGATAAATAACGTACTCGTTGAAGTCTCAATTAATACACTTGTCCGTCATTCTTGTAGTTGTACACCAAAGTTCTGGAGAACTTCCCATCGTCATTTGTGTCAAGATATGTTGGGTGTACCAAAAGTCGTGTCACTGGTGCTGTAAAACGGAAACCAGTGACAGTAGCGTCACCAAACTCCTACATGTTCTTCCGAACATAATTAATTATCTCTCTATCAGTTGGGGAGCCACCGATTAGTCAGATTGGTATAGCGTTGGACTCGAAATGCTGGGGTTGTGAGTTGGAATCCCGGCTGGCGCCCAATATTTGTGCTGGCCTTTTTCTCGTTGCCCCGCCCTTTGTATGTCACCCATACATGGTGGGATGGTGGAAAGGACGTTTAAACTCCCAAATACCAACCCCACCAACCTCTCCACCAGTTATTCAAAGTTTCAACCGTCTCGTTCACACACTGAGGAAACACACACACCACACACACACACACACACACACACACACGCACGCACGCACGCACGCACGGTTTCCATGATCAAATGGAACATAGCCTCCTTCGGGGAAAGCAGCCGCAGAGCTTTGATAGTGGCATGTTTTCTCCTACATTCAAAACGCAATATTTGAAACAAGGCTAACAAGTTGCGCGCCGTTCACAAGCGCAAGGCTATTTGTGGCTGACATGGCTTTCCTCTCCGTAGGCGGCCGGCGCCAACGCCACGCTCTATTGCATAACATGACGTAATTTCGCACGCTGCACGCTTCCTCCCCTGGTCTGTTGTGTCCGGCTCATTGCGCCAGCGCCGCTCTTTAGAAGACAGACTACTTCTGTCCGCTCGGCAGCAGCGGATTTCCTCAGTTTTACACTTGTGCAGTCCTATTCTATTTCCACAGGCTTATCTGCACATGGCCTGGTGGATCCAGGCGGCAAATGTGGGTCTGTACGGGATGGGTGCGCAGTGCCACTTTGGGGACGAGGAATGGCCAGACGGCGGCGCTATCAAGGTAACAAGACAAACAGGTGTAAAGACGGAGTACGTGCCATTTGCACAGTTTGGCCCGGCTAGGGCCAAATATTTGTGCTGGCTTTTTCATCGTTGCCCCGTCTATGATATCACCCGTATGTGGTGGAAGAGGACGTTAAACCCCCAAACACCCACCCACCCACCCTCGCAAAGTTTGGGCCAGAAAGACGATCATCCAGAAAAAAATTTAACGTAAGGGATCATCAAGACGTCGTGACGGACTTGGGGGGTCAGCAAGACAATGGTGTAGAGTAGGACTTTGAGCTAGCAGGACGGCAAACGTCATGTCCGAACACAGTTAGTTCTGCAGTTTACACAGATTGGGGGCCATGGTGGTTGATGTGGCTGACGTTGGCGCCTGTACGATTGAAATAGTCTATCCTGCGGCCAATAGAGCTCTAAATGCAATACACTGACGTTTGCTGGTCGCGCGAACAAGAACTTCAACGGCTCAAAGATGTCCTAGTCAGCCGTATGACAAGACTGTGGCAAACAAAATGCCGTCTTATGTTTCCGCTTCTGTCTGCTCAGCGCCAGCCTAGGTGATTCTGTCACTGTCACTGCAAGTGTCTATGTGGTATATGTATGTACTTAGCCGATGCCAGACAACACAAAACAGCATCAGAACAATTTGTGAGCCTACAAATGTCGGATGGCTGGGCTTTAACTCAAATCATACCAAGTATCATAATTATGCAGAATATCCCTGGCACACGACAGTCAAACCCTAGTACAGAACACAGGAGACGCACTAAAGCTTGCGTCAGAATGACATCTCACACTACCACACAATAACTAAGATTTTGTGAGAGAGAACCGGAAGAACGGGGAGTCCCCGTTTGCGGTCCGTTATTTGTGAAGAGTGTGTAATCTGACTTCAATCAATGAGACGCCATCAATTTTCCCAGAGTCGCCTCGATCACCTGGCCCAGGCCGGAATTCCGATCTGGATCACGGAACTGGACGTGCAAGCTTGGGACGAGAACAAACGCGCCGACTTCTACGAGTCCGCGTTGAGAACCTTCTACGAGCATCCGGCCGTGGAGGGCATCCTGTTCTGGGGATTCTGGGACAAGCAGCACTGGCGCGGGGAGAAAGCCGCCCTCATCAGGGGGGACAATTTTGAGGTCAGTCGACCCTTGTCGACTCGCTCACTGGTACCTTCAGCAGATCAGGGGCAGAGAAGCAGACAAGAGCTGACTTTGGCGTGTCTCAGTCTTGATGATATTCTCTAGTTACTCCGTGTTTGTTTCATAATAATAATAATAAGAAGAAGAAGAACGACAGTACTTACATAGCTCGATAAGCTATCAGTTAATAACAGATCTAAGCGCTATAAGAAAAGGAAGTATACAAAAAAAAAAATACAACAAAGCCATAAGGTCAGGGCGCAACGACACACCACACACCACACACACACACACCACACACACACACACACACACACACACACACACACACACACACACACACACACACACACACCAGGGGCGCCGGAAGATGTTCGGGGGAGGGGGGCCAGAATCTCGGAGGGGGGAACGTTGCCCGAAGAAAGTGAAAAGCGGGGGGGGGGGGGGGGATCAAATGCTGCGTAGACAAAAAACCTTTACGAACCAGGGAGCCACTGACAGGAAGGACATTGCCCGAAAAAAGTGAAAAGCGGGGGGGGGGGGGGGGGACAGAGGAGCGGACAGCCTTCGGTCCGCAAAAACAGAAGTTCTCTGTTGGGTGGGATGAGGGAGAGAGCACTAAGAGGGGTAGGGGGAGAGGTAGGGGAAGGGGGGGGCAAGGACCATGGCTTTGCCCCCCTCTCTTGCCATAGTCACATGATTTTTCCAGGGGGGGGGGGGGGGCAAAAGACACTCTTGCCCCCCCCCTGCTTGGTACAGGGGGGGGGCAGCTGCCCCCCCTGCTCCCCCGGTTCCGGCGCCCCTGCACACACACACACACACGATGCAAACCAGAACAGTCAAATGTTGTTATGGGCCGAAAACAGGTGGGTTTAGAGGGGTTTCAAAGGAGGGTGCTTGGCGGAGTGAGTGAGGGAGAAAATTCCAGACTAAAGGACCAGTGTAGGAGAATGCCCTAGTGCCAGCGGTGGAGAGTCTAGTGCGGTGAATCTTGAGGATAATCTTCATCCTCACTCCTGTGGGAAGAGGTGGTTGGGGTGGGATGAGGTGGGGGTGGCGTGTCCGAACTGGTAGAGCGTTGGACATTCAGAGCCAAAATGTGCTTGCTGTTTTCTTCTTGTCCCATCTTTGATACCACCAGTATGTGGTTAAAAGCACCAGCCTAATTTTGGGTGCATCACGCTCAACAACAACCCCCCGATCTACACCCCTTCCATCCTCCCTCAACCTCTACCATCAACCACCCAACCACCCTTGTCCCCTCTCACACCCTCTGGAAAACAAACGGTATTTAAATTTGATTGTAATTCATTATCAGCTTACGGCTGCTGGCCGGCGTGTGCTCGACCTGTTTGAGAACCAGTGGATGACGGACGAGACTCGATCTCTCACCAGCCTGGGCGACCAGTTCACCGTGCGCGGCTTCCATGGCGACTACGAGGTCAAGGTCATCTACCAAGGTCGTGAACTGGAGCAGTCGAAGGAAACCTTTGAGCTGGGGAAGGCTAGCAAGTGGATTACAATCAACGTGCAGACGTCATGACTGGTCGGACTCGGATACCGTTATCGTTATCATTATCGTTATCAGATTGTTTGATTTTAATAGTTGGATGCAAAAGTGGCGGTAATTAATGTCAATAAAGTGTGTGTGTGTGTGTGTGTGTGCGCGTGCGTGCGTGCGTGCGTGCGTGCGTGCGCGTGCGCGCGCGCGCGCGTGTGTGTGTGTGTGTGTGTGTGTGTGTGTGTGTGTGTGTGTGTGTGTGTGTGTGTGTGTGTGTGTGTGGCTATGCCTTACAATCGCAATGACAGATATAGGCAGTTCTCTCTACCTCTCTCTCTCGCGCGCGAGAAAGTTGAACGACACTTAATTGTTTGTTTGCGGGTTTAACGTCCTTTTTCAAAGAAAAAGCCAATAGAATTTTTTTCCAGTAGGGAATCGAGCCACGGAGGTTAACCACGTGACCCGAAGGTCTACTAGGAGAACTGAATATACGAGGAGCAAACATTGAGGGTCCGTCCATTGAATGCAAAGCAGTGCCTATCAGAAAACTCATTTTCTGTTGTTTTTTTTCCCCCAGCGATTTTAGGTGTTTTAGAGCTTCATCGCTTTTCTCCGCACGTTCTCGAACACGAACGCATTGCCTCGCATTATTTGGACGGAGCCTCACTGCCTGCTCCTCGTATACGACCGTTCTCCGCGAGCGGCACAGTTAACCCCCGTGCGGGCATTGAAAGTCCAGGGCCCGCATGTAAAACTCGAGGTGAATTTAACCCACGACTACGGGCCTAACCCCGTCTAGGACAGAAGAAACCCAAAAACAAACTTACATAAAAAAGGAAGCGAAGAAAGGAAGAACAAATTCTTCTATAACGGCTTAGGCACCATGGTGGGCCCGCTTCCTGGGGGAAAAAAATTTAACGCTAGAGCTCGTTTAGTTCGAGGTTACTTTAACCCGGGGCTAAAATCCCTAACCTCGACTTTTACATGCGGGCCCTAAAATGACACGTGCAGTCCAACGTCTTAGCGCATAGCAGCCACAATGCACGGGGGCAAAAAAGCGAAGATTATTCATAGCAAAGATCTTGGAAACATTCCAAGGTCTTTGTTCATAGTAACACTGAAGCATGTTTTTGATTTGGGTCTCAGCGTTAGGGATGAGTGCACTGATCCCCTGTTGACACAAACAACCCAACAACGTGTACACTCGAAAGAGGACACGGACGCGTGCTTCACTGGTGCACTAGCCAACAGGAATATGTCATCTCAGGTCGCCACATGTCCACCGCCATTTGGTAAAAATAATGGCCTATGCGCGCAGGATTTACGAAGCACTTAGGCCCTTTCACCACTGAAGGTGGGTGCAGTTCAGTTATCAGCATACTGTTGAGTCTTTGCACCCTGCACGCAATGGTGATATTTGAGAGAACTGGGCCCGTATGTAACAGTCGAGGTTAGGGCTTTCAGCCCCGGGTTAGAGTCTAACCTCGAACTAAACTAGCTTTAGGGTTACATTTTTTTTTCTTTTCGGAAGCGGGCCCATTTCAGGAAGGTGCCTGAGCCGTTATAGAAGGAATTTTTTTCTTCCTTTCTTTGCTTCCTTCTTTATTTAATTTTGTTTTTGGGTTTCTTTTGTCCTAGTCTGGGTTAGGCCCGTAGCCGTGGGTTAAATTAACCTCGACTTTTACAGACGGTCCCTGGTCTGAGGAAAAAATCTAGACGAGAAAGAGAAGGGCTGGGGTGTGCGGCAAAGAGTGAGGGCATTGAAGTGTGGTGGTGTGGCTTTAGGGAGGAGTTACTCTGAGCAGAATTTTTTTTTCACCCATAGTCGAGACCCATAAAAACTACTCCATCAGATTTGTTTTGATTTTTTTTTTTAGTCAAAGTTTATTAATCGGTGAGTGATTTGTGAGTATTTTCTTCTTGTTGTAGCGCAGTATTTGACTTAAAGGGAGAAGAAACGGGTCAGACAACATATATCTACTGTGATTCTTTTTTCTTGTGCAGTGACTAAGAAGTCAATAAACGTATCGTCTCGTATCGTATCGAATCGTATCGTATCGTATCGTATTCTATGGAAACGGGTCAGACAACATATATCTACTGTGATTCTTTTTTCTTGTGCAGTGACTAAGAAGTCAATAAACGTATCGTCTCGTCTCGTCTCGTCTCGTATTCTATGGAATGGTAAAATCGGAAACAGAAAACTGAGCCATGATAGTTTATCTTCTTCAACTAGTCACTAGCTCATGGGCAAACGAATCAGATGTACGGGCAACGTGTTTCAGTTTCATATTTTAAATAAATGATTTTGAATAAAACAAACACGACAATGCATTTCCTGATGGCTCGGTCCGTGAAAGTGTACTGCACTTATTTGAACCGCAACCGCGTCGATGTGTTGCGAACCCACCATATCTGGGCAGGCCTTGTTTTGTATGCACCTGCGCGAACTGACAATGCGCGGGATAGCTGTGTTCTGAATGAGGCAAGGATTACTGTCAAAACACTACACAGTCTGCCTGTGGTGACATGAATGCGCGCATGTGTAAGTCACGTGAGGGTTCACTGATGACTGACAGGAAAACACTCATGGTTTTCCTCGGGCTTGACTGAAAAAGAAAAAGAAATGTCTCAGTTCCGTTGAGAGTTGTTCATTTATTTTTTACAGTGAGGGTTCGGGGGCTTTAAACTCTCTCTCTCTCTCGCGCACACACACACACACACACACACACACACACACACACACACACACACACACACACACGCACGCACACGCACGCGCACACACACACCCACACTGACACACACCGTCACACACACACACACACACACACACACACACACACACACACACACACACACACACACACACACACACACACACACACACACACACACACACACACACACATCGTGTTTTTTGTTTGTTTGTTTGTTTTAACTTTGCGACTTCTAACATGATATTTGAGAAACGCTGTTTTTATCAACCTTCATAGTCACCCATAAAAAAAATGCTTCAATCTAGAAACAACTACCATGAACAGACCATTCAAAGGCACACAACTGACAGGAGATAAAAAAAAAAAGGAATGTCTCTTTTCCGCTCCGTTGAAATTTACTCTACACATGAGTCTTTGGCTTTTTTTTTGGGGGGGGGGGGGGGGATTTTAAAGCATTTCTAGGGTGTCATATGCAAGGTTATGTGTAAGAGGAATATAAAGTGTTTTCCTCCAAATTTGCATCTGTGGTCTGTAGCCAAAGGCACTCTATGCTTGACATTAGACAAGGCCTTTGGGAGTGTGATTCTAAACGTTATCAAAGCAGCTCAGAACGATATGTGAGCCTTGGGGGTGGGGGGGGGGAGAAGGGGGACCATCTTATCTACAGGGTCAAAATCCTATTTCCGTGTCAGCTGTACTCTTCGGACGTTTTTGGGCCCTTTTTTTTAACGAAGTCCTTAAAACGCTCGCGCCGTAAGACTGATAAATTGTTTGTATTGTGTGCAGAGGAATTAGCTAGGTTCGTGTCAGGTCTGAGTGGCGCACTTTGTATTATTTGGATCTTTTATTAACGAGTCTGTCAGAGAATATTGTTAGAAATCATAACGCTTAAACTTTCCCCTTCACGTGTATGTAAGACTGTGATTGTGGGTGGTATATTTTATTATCTCTAATGAAATATTGATTAGTATTCCTGATGTATATTTTGAGTTGGCGTTTTCCTAGATGACTGTTAAGAATATTAATTTTGTGTTTGTATTTCTGTGTAAGACAAGCCAAAAAGAGAACAACAACAACAAACCCTCTGATTTTTATCAGACAACGGAGTTAACTGTTTGTTTTTTTCTTCTAAATATGGACTATCCGACAAGAAATGTTTTGCTTCCAATAGTTGATTTATTGTTTGCCTGTTAACGAAATTTTTCCAACACATAAAGGTAAAAGGATCAATGACGGGGCAACGAGGGCCCAGCATAAAATTCTTGGCTTCCACCCGGGGTTCGAACTCACGACCCGAGTAATGACAGTACATAGTTCTACTGACCAGCTGGACCATCCCGCCTCCCCTACCCCAGTTAGATTAGAAATTCACTTAAAAAAAAAAATGAACAGTTTGCAAGACCGGCCACGATTCACATCGTCAGTGGGTTCGAACTCTAGCCGGCTGGGAGCCGAACATTTGTGCTGGCCGTCGTTGCCCCGTCTTTGACTTCACCCGTGGAAAAGGACGTTAAACTCGGATCAATCGACCATCTCTGCAGGGCTATGTGCTACAGTGTCGCTATGCACTCTTAGCACATAAACACGAGGGATAACCGCGTGACATGGAGGATTACGAGGAGTTCGTAATTTCCGATGTGAAAAGCGTTGAGGCACCGTCCATTGAGTGCGAGGCAGTGTGCATTCGACGCGTTTCCTCGCACTGTTTAGACGGGCAGCCCTCGAATATGACCGTGCTCCTTGTCGGCCTTGTGTTACCCGGCCTCCGTGATAAACTTGTGTCACAGTCTTGCCCACACCACACGCACTTCAAGCACCCTTTTCATTGACCAAGACCGATAGTGTAATACTAAATAGTCCAGTGGGGCCTGGTGGAGAGAAACTAGGACGAAAGTGCGAGAGTGGCTTGACTAGGATGAGACTAAAAGATTATGCATACTAGTAAGCAAAGACTAAGGCAAGTTTGCGACCATTTCAGGAGCTGAACGGTAACACACGCTGATGATAGTCCCAACGTAATAAGACTAGGATGGGCGGATTTTGGGGAGTTTAACGTCCTTTTCCATCACGTATAGGTGATATAAAAGGCGGGGCAACGAGAAAAAGGCCAGCATATTTGGCCCCAGCCGGGATTCGAACTCACGACCGGAGCATTGAGAGTCCAACGCTCTACCATTCGGCCACCCCGGCTCCCCGTCTGAGACTAGAGATTAAATCTCTGGGTGGTTTAGTTCCTTTTCATGACTAGAGAGAAATTAGGAAGTAAGTTTGAGACAAGCTTGACGAAGCTGAGACTAAAAATTGAGATGCTCAAGTGGAGACTAAAGCAAATCTGCGCCTATTTCAGGTGCAAACCGCATATGATAGTCCCGGCGTACTAAGTCTTAGCCTAAAGCTAAGTCTCGAGTAGTCTAGTCTCTCTTCGTGCATCAGACCCCAGACATCGGCTTCACTCCCAGTAGACCACAAAGTCGCGCGCCAATAACAGGTGGTGCGATGGAAATTATGATACCCCTCCCTTCCTCCGCCAATCAAACGAAACCTTAGTCCACGCCTCCACCACTCGCGTGGCGCCTCACATACGCGTTCACGGAGTCAACCGCGAGCTTCACGTGTGATCCAGCTTGCCCGTCTATGGGCCCCACTCCCCCAGCACTGCTGCTCTCCTTAAAGTCCATTGTGACCCGAAGGGTCCCCTTTGTGACACGATGAAGCCGCTGATATATAAACCCCGTCAGTACCTCCCTCCCGCGCAGATCGGCTACCACCACCACGACTGCCAACCCAGCGATATAACTTAGAAAGGGGGAAACACACGCGATCAGTTATACCATCGGTCTTTGAAACTGGAATTTAATTTGAAACAATAAACGTAGAACAGAAGAATGGAGATGATGGGGCGATGTTTGATGACCTGCTGGGCTATTGCGTTTTGCTGTCTGATGGTTTATGGTGAGTTTTTCGCTCTGGTTTCTTTCGCCTTCTCGGTTCTTTATTACTGGTATCCTTATCACCTTATTATTGATCGCTTGAGTTACTTCTTCCGTAATCATAAGAATTTCTTCTTTATGGATTAGTTTGTTGTTTTTTTCCTTATTTTTGTACAGAATTATTTTCTTTTCATTTAACTCTTTAATTTTTTGTGCTACTTGCAGAATTTTCTCGTCTTTGTCTCACTTTCGTAAGTTTTTTTCCCCCGTCATTTTTTGTTGTTGCCGTATTTAACGTTTTCTCATCATCTGGCCTCTGTTGTAAATGACATGCACCGTACTATTTACAGGCACCAATGATACCGATATGATTTAGTTTCACTTACTCGCACTCATACAATTCTGAGTACGATTCTCACTTGTCTTACTCAAATCGTATTTGTCGTGATAATACTCCTTTGTTGTGCGATTGCACGTACACTGTTAAAGGGGCTGATGCTACCATTTTTATGGTCACAGATCGTTCTGAGTTATTTTCGTTGTATCTGTCATCACACCACTCAGACACCTGGACAGTGACAGTGTCTGTAATGCTGGCACTGAGCCAACAGAAGCGTACTCGATGACGCGGCGACCCACACTGAACGCTCCAGTAGTGTTACAACAGTCGTAAAATTTGAATGTAAACACCTTGTATCGTATTAAGAGCTGTACTAATCATCAAGATAGAGTATTTGGAGCGTACAGGCTCATTTACAAGCGAAACTGTTCCAAAACATAATTTGGCTTAGCAAAGATGAAATTAGCCCGTTTAATCATTTTGACGATTTTTGGTAGTATTGAGTGACATTGCTGTACAGGCGCACACAAATGCCAAGTAAAAGGACACTTTGGTAGCGTTGTGAATGGTATGGAGTGTTCTGTCACGTCATTAGCATGGTATGGTTTATGGTGAAAAAGGACGTTAAACCCCCAAACACTCACTCACCCTAGCATGGTATAGAATGTTCTGTCATAGTTGTCAGCGTGGTATGGAGTTTTCTGTCATTGTCATTAGCGTGGTATGGAGTTTTCTGTCATTGTCATTAGCGTGGTATGGAGTTTTCTGTCATTGTCATTAGCGTGGTATGGAGTTTTCTGTCATTGTCATTAGCGTGGTATGGAGTTTTCTGTCATTGTCATTTGCATGGTATGGAATGTTCTGTCATTGTCAGTAGCATGGTATAGAGAGTTCCGTCATTGTCATTAGCGTGGTATAGAGAGTTCCGTCATTGTCATTAGCGTGGTATGGGGTTTTCTGTGGTTGTCATTTGCACCGTATGGAATGGTTCTGTCATTGTCAGTAGCATGCTCCAGGTATAGAGTGTTCTGTCGTTGTCATTACTCACTAGGTTGTCTGTATGTGTTAAATACCCGCATATTCTTCACACAGCAGTTGAAATCTTCTAAGAGTAGGGATTACGTATTGAGACGTTCGCTTTCGAAAATGCATGGAAACAATACACGGAAACAATACATGGAAACAATGCATGGAAAGAATACATAGAAACAATGCATGGAAAGAATACATAGAAACAATGCATGGAAACAATACATGGAAACAATGCATGGAAACAAGACATGGAGACAATGCATGGAAACAATGCATGGAAACAATACATGGAAAAAATGCATGGAAAGAATAATAGAAACAATGCATGGAAAGAATACATGGAAACGATGCATGGAAACAATACATGGAAACAATGCATGGAAACAAGACATGGAAACAATGCATGGAAAACAATGCATGGAAACAATACATATAAACAATGCATGGAAACAATACTTAGAAACAATGCATGGAAAGAATACATGGAAAAATGCATGGAAACAATGCATGGAAACAAAATGGACATGTATATCTTAAAACTTTATTACTGAAGCATAATTGAAAGTGGAATTCATAAATCAAGTAAGACACGATTTTTCCTGAGGTCAGCATTTCTGCCTTTTCTCTCTTTACATAACCTGACATCCACGAAAGTCCCAGTAAGTACACGTCGCCTTTTGTGATAACGCCTCTTATCCGCATGAAAGGGGGAACTTTTCACCTCTCCTTTGAACATAGAAAATTCGTGAAGCGTGAAGCGAACAGGAGAAAGGGTGGAATGAGGCGTTGTCCGAAATCTGTCTCCTGATTGGCTGAATTGGGCCCGGCCCATAGAGGCATTTAAGCTAAGGTCAGGGCCAGTCGTTAGACTAGTGGCCTCTTCAATTCCACAAAGACTTATCGTCAAAGGTCACGACCCGACATCTCTTTTTAAACTTCTCACTGTCACGCTGACCCAGAGATCCAGTTACTTAACATTGTCAGATTGTTCACAGACACTTTCTGAACTATTTCGCTCTCAAAGAAGACCAATCAGATGAGCTTTCATCATTTCCTATTTCGCTATTGTTCTTCTATTTACACGGACAAGCAGAACTAGCCTATCAGTGTGTTATAACTTTTGACCGGTAGATATAGAAACTGGTCCCACCAATCAATTTGCCATCCGTATGACGCTCTGTGCGACAATAAAATATCGGGAGCATTGACCCCCCTGAGTCTGTCATATCATATTCATTGCAAAATTGTCCCAAAGTTCGCACTTGCAAATGAGGAGAACAAACAACCTTATCGCGTCGTCCATGAGTGCGGCATGCGTGCGCGAAACCCCTCAAACAGGAAATACTCCTCACTGAGAAGCGACAAATCAAACATAGCAAACTTTAAGTGGTCCCTATCTGAATCTTAGCCTTTTTTTTTTTTAATCGCCTCTTGGTGTCAAAAAAGAGGGTTCTGAAATCAGAGTTCGGTTAAGAGTTCACGTATTTGGATCAAGGGGGTTAGGGACTGAGTCATGGGAAATCCAGTCGGGTGTCATTTGCCTTGGATATTTGCATACTGAGATTTTTCAGGGTAAGTAACTCCAAACACGAAACCCATTGCTTAAAATTTTCGTCTGGATCCGTTTCAGTTCATTCTTACCAGTCTTTGGTGTGATATTGCCATTCAGCGATTTTAAACTAACACACACACACACACACACACACACACACACACACACACACACACACACACACACACACACACACACACACAGAGTGTGTGTGTGTGTGTGTGTGGGGGGGGGGGTGTTCGGGACTTTATCATCCTTTTCCATTAATATCAGAGACGGAGCAACGGGAAAGGCCAGTACATTATTTGGCCCCAGCCAGGGTTCGAACTCACGACCCGAGCATTGAAAGTCCACCGCTCTACTACCATACGACTAGAGAGAGAGAGAGAGAGAGGGGGGGGGGATATATCTTCGTTTAACTTGAAAATGCCCCTGTCTCATTCCCTCAAGATGTCCAGATAGATGACTGGTTGACTGAATTTACCATAGGCAAAGCTGAGTTATCTTTTCTTTACTATATATATTATCTTTTCTTTACTGGATATATATATCTCTCTCTCCAGTAAATATAAGACAACTTAGTTCTTCCTGTGGCATTTACAGCAACGAATTGCCCGACTTGCAGCCGTGTAACCTTTCGCTCTGAAATTTATTTAAATCGCCACGATACTTGCTCTTGCAGGAGGTCCGCTTTCCCATGGCAACGGGGACGCGCCATGCCGTCTTGCCATCCCATCGGCCGATAACTCGTGGGGAGCGAACAGGGTTGCCGGGGACAGTTGGGACCCGCTCTTCAAGCTAGAGCTCACCCAGAAAGGGAAGGGAGAATATACAGGTAAGATTCTCAGCCCACCAAGGTTTTAAAAAAAAATGAAATAGTGTCGGAATTTTCCATTCAAACCCACCAAGGTTTTTTTTTTTTTTTTTTTTTGTTATGTCGGATTTCTTCATTCAAGAAAACATTACGAAGTTGTTGTGTGTTTGTTTGTTTTTTTTTTTTTCACCATCGTCCTATTTTTTTCCTTTTTTTTTTTTTAAAAACCAGGGAGGTAATCTTCAAGTCAAACACTGCTTCGAAGTAATTACGCTGTAACCAAACACAAGTCGACAACACCCGTGTTAGCCGCTAGCGTTTTTTTGTGTGGACGGTGGTTTTCGATACATGATGATCGGGAAAGATGAAATAGACCATTTGTTGTGGCATGGGAGATGGGTGGAGGGTGGATGGGTGTTTGGGGGTTTAACGTCCTTATCTACCACAAACGGATGATATTAAAGACGGGACAACGATAAAAAAACAAACAAACAAAAAACCAGCACAAATATTTGGCCCCAGCCGGGGTACGGACTCGGGACCCGAGAGCTGAAAGTCCAGCGCTCTACCATTCGGCCACCTCGGCTCCCCGGGAGATGGGTGGAGATGGACTGCAATTAAAGCAGTAGACATTTCCTGACAGTTGCTTCACGTAGTACAAGCACCTTGAACTAGCACTGAGCAGACGCGAAAACATTTCAGTGAATCACTGACAATGAACGCAATCAATATGTAGCCCACAGGCCCGTAGCCACGCGCTCTGATCCTCCGTGGTTACCCATCTGATTTCTCAAGTCTGTCAAGCAAATTGAGAGTTCCCTGCCTTCGATACAGATAGAAAGAAACGAGCTAGGACGTTCTGGCAGGAAACCCTCCACTCGTGTGATTTGTCTGAGTATTGGTGCGCTGTGATTGGCTGCACTGACTTGTCAATCAAATTCTGGCTACATGTCAATTTTCCTCAGTGTCCATGAAGGTGGGAAGTCAGGTGATCCCCTTCAGTGATGCCGTCATCACCGCAGAGACGAACGGCAGCTGCGGCGTAGGCGAGCTCCACTACGACAGCGACGACTTCTATCAGGTCAAGCAGGATAGCCAAGACTGTCCGCTCCTTCTCACCACCAACCGGAAGTCAGTCATGCAGCAGTTGCCTCCCCTTCGTTGGAGGGCGCCAAAGTGCGGCTGCGTCCACTTTAGGTATGAAACCCAAAACTATTATTGTGTTTTGCTGTGTGGGTGCCACCCAGCGAAATATACGCGCGCTGCCTAGGTATGCTCATGCCTAAGACAGTCAAAACGAGGCTGCACTTTTGAAAGAACCACCTTGCCATTGCGCACACTGAAACGGGGCGCGTGCTATGGGCCAGACCAGTGTGCTCTGTAAGTATCTTTTAAGAAAGAAAATGTTGGATGACAAAAACAGATGTTTTTGTTCGTTGAAGCACTCAAAATGCTCCCCTGGAAAACTGGACACCCATGGACACCCTCAGCTCGCAAACAGGATAGTTCGGATCCGTTGCATTGGAACTTGGATCCAGCGTTATCTAGTTTTGGAACGCCCCGTCCCTGGCAACCTAGAGTGTACTTTAATATTTGCCTGTCTCAGTTTGGTTATGTTTCCATTGTATTTTGCCTGTAGGGCCATGGTGATCGAGATGTCGAAGATTTACTATGCTGAGAGAGTCGGTGTTGTGGATGGACCGCTGGCTGCCACCATCTGCACAGAACACCCATCTAATCACCCGAGGAAGGTATAAAAATAATAATGATAGTAATAATAATAAGAATTTGTCTGGCACCCAACCTCCTGCTGGAAGTCCGGGCTCCTTAGAATAGCAAAAGCGCTTATTGCACACAGTCACACATACAGTTTCAACGCATTCCTACAATCACAAACATAATGATCATGATGATTGTGATACAAATATGAAACAGTGATACATCAATACACACATGTACACATGTACACATATACATACATACATACATACATACATACATACATACATACATACATACAATCTATCATACATAAAATTTTACTGACAAAGATATGGCTGGATTGATCTGGTTATTTTGATTTCTTGTTGTTGTTTACAGTTTGACCCCTTGACAACATTTGGATACGTTTATAGCCTGGTGTTTAGTGTAACATTTCAAATGGTCTCTTTTTCGTGCAGTGGACACACCTTTCTCCCTTCACACTCTGAAAACTGACATTTTGAAATAACATTCGGTTATTATCATTAAAGAAACAAAACAAAAAAAAACTGTCGGCTTCATACGTCAGTCGCGATGTGTCGTGGAGACATGACGATCTTATGTCAGTTGTGCAATTATTATAACACGTTTTTTGTTGGTTTTTTTTTTTCCAGTTGTCTCGTGAGGAGAGGACCGAGCTTCTGTGCCGAGTGACGGAACGGTTCAGCGGGCTGGAGGTGCTACAGAGGTCAGAGTTCATGAAGAGGCACGCGCTCAGTCTGCCCTACATGGACAAGTCCGCCATGGAGCTCGCGCTTAGCACCCGCCGGTCTGACATCACCGGATGCTGCCAGAAGGTACACACACACACACACACACACACACACACACACACACACACACACACACACACACACACACACACACACACGCTATTAAATAGCTATTTTAGAGTATATCCACCTTAATACCAAGACTGTTTTATGTGTGATCCTTAATTTATAGAAATCTCTGTTTTAATTGTAGTGTTTATTATGTATTATCTTATGTGTATTTTTTATTTGATGTGTACTGTATTATTGTTTTGTTTGTCCACCACATCCAAATTTCCCTCTGGGATAATAAAGATGGATGGATGGATGGATGGATGGATGGATGGATGGATGGATGGATGGATGGATGGATGGATTGATTGATTGATTGATTGATTGACAACCACTACACGCAACTCGTGCTGCAAACAACAGTCTGCTGTGTTTCAGAATGGCGAGGAGAGAACGACGTGTTTCGCTGACATCAGACGTCATCGCGTTGACAACTTCTGTGACGACGGTTCTCCGGACGTCCCCTTCACTTCCTTCCGCAGCAAGTTCATGCGGGAACGTGAAGAGGCCTGCTGCTGGAGACTGGGTGAGCAAGAACTGAGACATCGCTATTTTCTTGTTATTGTGCATTCAAGTTGTTGTTGTCCGGCCGTCAAGTGGTGTCGATGAGGACCGCTGCGTCTAGTCGCCACAGTGCTGTACACATACGTGAAACAGATGTCATTTCGGGGTTTTTCACGGTTATAACGTCATCACAGGTGGTGAGATTTCAAATTGCCCCAGCCGTGACTGTGTTTTTCACAGCCGGTAATCTGATTGGTTCCTTTTTTTTGGGGGGGGGGGGGGGGGGGGGGTACCTGCTACGTCACACGGCGCGCAAAAATGGCGAACGCATCCTGTCTAACGACATCGTGCCGATTCAAAGATTCAGTGGAACTCGAACCCCGGGTATCCCCGTCCGTTGTCCCAAGTGCTAACCACTACACTGCGAGGGCCGGTCACATCCAAACCTTTGTAACTAGAAGGGCGCCCATGAATATGCAAATCGTTTGATGATCGACCTGTATCTATTTCAGGTGAGGCCCGGTATGACTGTTTCTCTACAAACGCCGGCACGAAACACGGACAGTGGTCAGCTGACTTCTCATTGGACGAGTCTGACCCCCTGAACGACCTGGGCGATTATCCTGATGAAATCGTCGCCTTGGAAAAGGTGAGTAAGGGACTTAGAGATAATAATAATAATAATTATAAGGCGCCCGTCTCTGAAGGACAGACTCAGAGCGAACACACACACACACACACACACACACACACACACACACACACACACACACACACACACACACACACACACACACACACACACGAACATGGGCGGTCTCAGTTATCAATGGAAAGCCTGACGGAACAGGTACGTTTTGAGTTGTGATTTAAAGGCTGACAGTGTGGTGACATCACGGAGATCCGTAACTGATTTAAGTGTTGACTTGAGCGACCAGAACAGCACGCTCAAAAGAAGTATCAGTATAAAATACTATCAAAGTACCTTTCTGTGTAATGACAGGCAGTGTTGTATTTCTGATCGGCCGGGGGGCTTCTCAGTTGGAATTTGGACTTCACTGTTTCAAGAAAATTTGTTCAGTGTGCATTTCAGTGTCATCAAAATTCATTTGGGTTTTCAGACGTCCGTTTTGGTAGTGATGTGATCCTTTATTCAGTATTACTGAGCGATTGAAGGATTCGAAACAAAACTTACCTTTTTCCCCCCAGGAATACAACATGAAACTTTTCCGCTCCGACGACAATCACGGCCATCTGCCACCAACATCATCACCAACCACCATTACGTCGACGACGACCACTACCCCTACGCCCTTTCCTCCATGGATGCTGGCACAGATTGACCGCAATCCACCGGGTAAAGGTTTCGCCGCTGCATCTACTGTCCACACTGGCAAGTTCCAAACAGCGCGCGAGGTCAACCAGGGCAGAGAGCGAAGCGTGGAGAGGCCCGTCCCGACACAAGCTGTGGTTGAGGACGCGTTTCTCGGCGGGGAGGTAGACGAGGAGCAAAGCTCCAGATCCATCGACAAGACCTTTTCCAGTGAGTTCTTTAATGCCTCTATGCTCGTACCGCTGCTGAGATGGAAAACTGTTGCTTTCAAACCTCTGCCAGATAGAAGGATGTTCCGTTTGGCCATTGCGACCGTTTTTGTGGCTTTTGATATTAGAGAAAGACGATTTGTGACCCTCCACCACGAAATGAGTCGTCTTGTAACATGAACAAATAGCACAAGAAGACTCATTTCGTGGTGGATGGTCACGTTTTCTTTGAGCCTACGGTCCCATTCCTGAACAGACTGGGACTAGACAAAACTTCTAAAAAAAATCTCCACCAACCAATGCCGTCTAGATAGTCCCCAGTCCGCAACCAAAGAACGTCTTCTGCTCAGAACCCGGTATACTTCTACAACAACTGATACCCCGGCCAGAGTCATCACAGTGGTCTCGGATGCTATATTGTGACCCAGTTCATTGATTCTGATGCGCGCTAACGTCACAGATTTCAAATTTGAATCTCTCATATTTCGCAGAGCTGCAAAGACGGATGTGGAAGTTATCCTTGAGGACGCAGTGTTGTGAGGCCGGAGTTCGGGCAGCCAGCAGCGCGTACGGTGACTTCACCGCCGTGTGGAAGCAGTGTACCCACAGCGGGGACAAGATGCTAGCCTCCAAGCCCGTCAAGCATGGCGGCAAGATCTGCAGCAGCCAGTTCCAGAAATGCTGCATGGAAATGGCTATCAGGTAAGGCAACTGAAGAAGAACTTTTAGTGTATAAGTTTGGTTGTTTTTTTTTTGTCAATTTGCAAAAAAAAAAAAAAAGAAAGAATGAAGCGATTTGGGCAGGCACGAAGTACACTAGCGAAGAAATCCTATAACCTATCCACCCGAAATATGGAAGGACGCGTGATAGGCTGGCTGACAAAAATCTAACAACTGCAAACTGGGCAACAGAGTACTATATTAATGTCAAACATCTTTTGTGCGGGAGTTCCATTGGCAAAGAAGGGGGCGGCAGTAGGAGATAGTAAGAAAACATAATGACGAAATTGGCAATAGTCTAAGAACTGGACATAAGATTGTCGGCTTCATTTGTCACCACGGCAAGACTGGGCAAAGTCTTATTCACGACTTGTCTTTGTTCACGACTCTTGAAATCCAATAATTTACAATTGCAATTGACAGCTGTATCCTACTTATGACGTTTGCTGTCTGTCAACGCCCAGCGGGCCTTCAGAGGTGGTCACGTGGCAGCCTGACACCGCTCCCAGCTCCGAGTGGGACCCGGACCGCCACCTGGTGAACAAAGCCTACCTCCCACCACACGCCCGAACCCAGCGCACTCACCCTCTTCCAACCAGGACTTCATCCAGAGGCCTCTTACACAGGGTCATCGCCCAGCCGTCCAACCAGCCGCCTCGACACCAGCGCCCTGTTTCCCGCCGTACGTTCGTGGACGAGGATGAAATTGACTTGGAGCCCCGCAGCAAACGACAGAGGGCTTCGGGAGAGGTCCGAACTTCTTACACACGAACACAGCTTCAGAGGCGTCGCCCTTCATACGTAGCCAATGGTAATGTCGTGTTATTTTAGAATTTTTATTCGTAGACTCGACGAAATAGGGATAAATTTTAACATCAACTTGTAAGAGACCACAAGGAAACATTGTCCCACGGCACAGATAATGTATGGTCTGAAAAAGAAACAGAAAAAGATGAAAAGACTTCAACAAAGATAGAGTCAACACTAGACAACTGGGGCAATACTGCATATAGAAATGTTTTAACCTTAATTTTACAATGGAAAATGACGCCCAGTCATGTTACCAAACATGGATGCACCGTACTTGACAAAGCCAGCTATGACGTCAGATGCTCCTACCGTCCTATCAAAAGGCCGCTAACAAAATGTCCCGTATTATTTTTGCAGTGGACGAACCCGAAATAGACGAGAACCCTCCCAGCAGACGACAGAGAGGATCAGGCGGCCGCAGCGGCAGACGAGGCGGAAGCAGCAGACGACACTTGGGCAGAGCGCGCTCCAGAAGGAGAGACCTTGAAGACGACGACATCGAAGAGGAACCGACGTTAAAGAAGAGTTCAGAGAGAAGAGCGAGGGTTAGCAGTCAGCCCAGGCGAGACCATAGATCTAAATCCGACAGTCGTCTGCTTAGGACTTTCGTGGACGAACCAGAAATAGACGAAGAACCAACCCCTAAGAGATCGCAGAGAGGTCGGAGCAAAGAGGCTGACCATAACGAAAGATCAAGAATGCAGTCAGGACTAGAAGACACCCAAGACGATGCCGGTCAAGTGGAGAAAAGAATGACGGAGGAGCAACGAGAGAAGATGAGGCGGCACCAGGCGGAACAGAGACAGCTGAAAAAGTTGCTGCGTGAGATCGAGGAAGACCTTGAGAACGACGAGGATGAAGACGATGATGTAGGTGACGAGGCTGATGGTGATGCTGGCAGCGAGGAAAGCCTTGACACTTTGGGCATCGAAACAACAGATGATGATGACAGAGAGGAGGAAGATGACGACAAAAATGACTTCACCGAAGATGAAGACATAACGGAAGATACTGACGGCGATGATACCAATAACGATGAAGCTGATAAAACCACCGATGTCGACGGCAACGATCGAAAGCCGACTGACAAGTACGAAGACACCAAACGGAAGAAGCAGGGTCTAGAAACAGAGAAGCAAAGAGAAGGAGATGAAAAGGAGAAAGATTTACTTACGCGAACCCAAGCCACGAAACCGGCACAAACTACGCCAAACGCAGACAAGTCAACAGACACACCGACACACCAAGACGCACAAGAAGCCATCGTCGCTCCAACACCTTCAGGAGTTCACAGAAAAGCGACGCCGGAAGTCGCCCCACCCGTTCAAGATGTCAGCAGGCGAAGGCACAGCCGGCCTCGGTCCAAGTCTCGGAATTTGAGCGAAGAGCTGTCAGAGGACGGACATTCTGGAGGGCGGTCAAGGCGAAGAAAACACCGTAACTCCAGACGCAGAAGTCGACCGACTTACCGCCATGGTCGTTACCATCTGCGCCACCGACACAACAGGAGGAGGGTCTTGGACTTGGAGGTGGAGGAGGACTGAATGTGTTCAGTTCACAGACGAGTCATGTTGCAATAGCTATTTCCCATAATATTATAAGGAAGTGAAATTTACACCTTTGGTATCCAAAGGGCTGAAGGTGTTCAAACCCGACTGATCAGCTGTTCTTGCTATACTGTGACTCAGTGGAACAAGCAAAGATCTCTGAAATGCACTTCATTAGTTTTTTGAGACGGCCAGTTTGAGAACGTAGTTTCCAACTTAGCCCCCGGAAGGGTCAGTTTCTGAAATACTAACATCTCTGTGACCAAAGCCGCGACGACAAGTCGACCAAACGGTTGCCTTTTGTGGTAGGCCTCATTACTTTTCAGCCAGATATGGCCTCTTCTTCAGTTACCGAAACTGACATGTATGACACCTGCCCCAGTGAACATTGAGTCGAAGATCGTACACTGAAAGTGCTGCATCCGAGTCCGCTGTATGGAGGGCTTCCACTTCGGTTTTCATCAGTTTGAGCTTGCTGCGTGTCGCATTTCATGAAGTTGTTAAACGGATCGACGGAATTGCTAGTTTATGGGTAAAGCCCGGTTTTGCTGCCCGTTCTCCTCCCTTCCTCCATCCCAACTATGCCTTCAGCTTTGCCAAATCAGTGGTCGACTGACATCATTTAAATCATTTTCGCAAAGTCATCTTAGCTGTGGGCTTTTTTCGACCCACTGGGTTATTGTTTTTGTTTTTTAAACCCGCTTTCGTAACGGTACCGTTCAAGGTACCCCAACATAGCCCTTCAAGTGGCACCCTCTTTCGCTGCCTGCTTCGCGTAGGTTACCGTACGAAATGTCTGATCCATACTGCACAATGATTGCACTTGAAATAATTTTTCAATCATAAAAATGATATGCTCATTGATTGACATTAAACGAAAATCATGTCAGTCCTGTGAAAATTATGTCGAGAAATGAGAGTGAAATGACCATGCATTGAAATGCTTATCAGTGCAAATTTTGCATTGAAAAAGGTGCCATCTTTACTACAGTAACATCAAATTCCAGTACATTTGTTTCATTTTGATTTTTAATGAAAGAAGAGAAAAAGTGCGAGTGACACAGTCACCATCTACATTTTATACGTATTTTAAAACAGCTGTAAATCTGTCCAGCTTGTCACTGAAAATGAATTTTTTTAAAAAAGATTTCGAAAATAAATTCCACTGCCATATCAGATTGGTGTTACACCCACTTTTTTTCATTGTTGTTTTGTTTGTTCGTTCATTTGTTTCTTTTCCAAGCATTTGCATTTGTTTGTTTGTTGGGTTTTTTTGGGGGGGTATTGTTGACTTTTTCTTAGAGAGAGAGAGCGAGAGCGAGAGAGAGAGAGAGAGAGAGAGAGAGATGCATTTGTTTTCCTTTTTTTTTTTTTTTTAGTGTTGTTTCTTGTTGACTTTTTCTTAGAGAGAGAGAGTTCTTTATTTTACATGAATAAAATTTTAATATGGCTGGTTTTACAATAATTATAACACAAAACAAAAGTATAAATTAAACAGAAAAACAATGACAACAACAAAAAGAAGAATAAAACAACAAAGACAACGGCAACAAACCCGACAGCTACAAACTACTGGAGTTACAAAACAAGAGGAGACGAACTGAAGATCTGTGCTCAAATATAATGCATTTTTGGGTTTGATTATGCAGTATGTGTGTGCCTAGTGCTAATAGTACACCAATGGCATCATACAAGATTGACTGTTATTTGTCACGAATGGTACAATTAAAAAAAACAAACAAAATAAAGCAATGTTACAATACACGTTTTTCCACGTCCGTTTTGTTGAAAAATGGGATTCTGGAATCGGTGCCAGTGTCTTACCTCTGCCATGAAGACTTCCAGTTCTTGTTCCGAGGGTTTCTTCGTGGAACTGTCTGCTGGTCTAAGCGAAGCAACTGGCAAACCCTAAAGATTGGATCATATGTACTACTCTCCCTTAGATCGACCATTCACTTTCGAAAATGACCTTGCCATTTTTGGCACGGCCGCGGCTTTGGCCACAACCTCAATCGAGTTTATTCCTTTAACCAATCAAATTAGCGTATCATGGTGCATTGCATCGGTTTATCCAATAGAAAAAGAGAACTGGCTCAGCATCGAAAAACCGGATTCAGGTTTCGCCCTGAAAGAACATAGCCTCCTCCTGGAGATTGTTCTTGGATCGCAGTGCAGCGCAAGTGTTGGTGGCGGTGGTGTGTAAGAATGTGGTACAGTGTAGCAGTGGCTGCGTGGGCTGCCAGCTAAAGTGTGTTGTGTTGCGGAACTGGGACGGGTTGTGACATTTTTGCTGAGGGTTGGTCGAGGAAAGCTGTGCTTTCGAGCAGTCGGATTCAGGTACGTGATATTCTTCTGAATTTATTGGATGTTTGTTCGTCAGTCTCGGTGAGCTGAAACCCCCATTTGAAGGCCGTGGTGGTAAGCTAGCTTTGGTTTTGTTTTGCACACCTGTGTGGAAGGCTCAGAATTTCATTCCCGAAATAGCCATGAATGTACGTTCATTTGGCGACGGATCGTCATTTATTGCCTTTGTGCCGTTGTTTTTGTGGGCTCTAGCTTCGTATAAAGTTACCTTTTGTATATATTGGGATGGCTGGCAGCAAAGACCGTACATAATCTACGGTCTTAGCTGGCAGCCCCAAGTTTCTGCCCTCTGTTGACTATTGTCGTATTGACTCATTTATTTCTGACTCAAGGGCAGATGGGGCCTAGCCAAACATTAGGTGATGCAGGCAAGGGATGCCAGTGAATGCTCATGATTAAGCTTGCACACCACGCCTGTGATACTAATTATAGCTGTGTTGTGTGTCAGTTTTAAGATAATAAATGAACTCCTCTGGTACTCGGGTAAATTTACAAAGACTGGTAAACTGATATAATGGTTTTGAGGTACATTCTGTGTGTGTGTGTGTGTGTGTGTGTGTGTGTGTGTGTGTGTGTGTGTGTGTGTGTGTGTGTTGACAACGCCAACTACAGTACAGGCACACATCATAGAAGTGTCTGAGGTTAATTTGTGTGTGTGTGTGTGTGTGTGTGTTTTGATTGCACTACTGTACAGACACACATTGTAGAATTGTCCCTAATCTCAGGCATATGACATAAGAGTATAAGAACTTCCAGTATCACACAGCCTTCAGACAGTACATACATGTATGCCTCCACTAACATAAGCAGCAAGTTAAGAACATCACAGTACATGTACAGCCACTACCAACCAACAGAACCAGTTCATGCACTTGCTCATTCGCATTCTTGTTCAGAGAGATTGCTCATCCCTGACAAGCTGGTGTGTAGGCAGGCAGCCTTTCCCCTGTATCCAGCAAACAAACAACCCTAATTCATAGTGTAGATCTGTCAGCCTCACAGTCAGGTAGGCAGCCTACAAAAAGATCTGTGTTGTGTACAGTGCTTGTAGGCCACTCCTGAAAAAGGGTTGAGCACTACTAATGGAGTCAGTGTAGGGAGTGATTTGCTGAATAGACAAAGCAAACAAGTTTGGTGGATATGTGTTGGTGTGTGTAGACTTCATACTTTCTCAGTTTGTTAGCTAGAGGAAATAATTGCTGTGTTAATGCTTACTGGTACATGTAATTATGAATGAAGCAGTAGAGGTCTAATATAGCTGTGTCTGACATTTGTATTTGACCTAGTTTATAACATTCTGGGATATTACACCTGCTGGAGGTTTGACTGAAGGAAAAATTACGATGATTATGGCCAAAATTATGATACATGTAATACTTTAACTTTAGCGCTTCACAACTGCCTTTGTCAGTCAGAATATCACATTTGTATGTATTCTGTATGATTCTGTTTCTGTTTTTCGTACAGAATTCACATTTCTGAGCAGAGGGCAGTGGTTTCTTGGCAATAGTGACGATGGATCGTGTATTATTTGTGTTTGCACTTGGATGCCTAGCTTCCCTAGCTGTTGGTCAAATTCGCAACTGGAGTTACAAAGAGTTCCCAGATCCCCACTCCTACGACACCTACAGCCAGTGCCGACGCAGTAACCTGTCAAATATCTGTGACCCTGATGAACTCCTCAGCAGGGATGATGGTAGGTCACTGTAGCTATTGCAATGTGCGTGCAGACACACACACACACACACACACACACACACACACACACACACACAGAGAAAATGACAAAGAAATGAACAAGTTTGAAGTAACATCCATAGCACATTGTTGAAATTTTTTTTAATGGAACCTGATGCTTTGTTTAAAACAAGATTGCAAGCATTTTTGAAAGTATGAAGAGCTCTACACTATATCGCCAATACTGTAGTATGTTGTATAAAGTCAGTTTACAGAGGTTTTTCCTCTTCTAGAGGACAGTAGAAAATCAAGTGTAGATGTCGATCATATTTTGGTGGGAAGGGTAAACCCCGTAAACTGAAGTGTTGTACTACATGTATGCATTTGAGTAGAAATTTCAGTACACTGGGGCGGCCGGTGGTCTAGTGGTTAAGAGACTTGTCACCAATGCGAGAGGTCAGGGGTTCGAGTCCCACTCGGGGCAAAGAATTTTTCCTTCTTGTTTGTGGCACCAATCATTCGGGCCGATCGTTGGGGGTTATCTCTGGGTACTCCGGCTTCCTCCCCCTCTGCTTTGGAAATGTTCAGCCCACAAAATTTGAAAAAATAAATGCAATTCTAAATTCCGAAATTTAAATAGCTGAGCTGACCCTTCGCGCCACGTGATTGTAATGTGTTTATGTCCAGTGTGTGAGAGAATGTGTGTGATTCACGTGAGCGTGCATGTTGGGTTCAGTTCACGGCGCTTTGAGCCGATTCATGAAATTGGGTAATACAATACTCATTATTATTATTATTACTTGGCAGGCTGTGTGGTAATGCCGGTGTGAGTGCATGTTCTGATGTAGTCTTCATTGTGTAGTGGAAGTGATGAAATTTAAGTTATCTGTTGATACGCTGATTGCATTTTTTTTCCCTTCAGCTGATGACATTGACAGCCTGATCCACAGTATTCATCGCGAGACGCGGTGCGGATGTCAGCACTGCATAGACTACAGTCACGGCTATCTAATGCGTGTTGCTGTTATGCCACGGATGCAGCCTATTTTCAGGCAAGTCTCTACAGTTACCATCAACGTTTAAAAATTAGACCCTCCTTGAAGTCCTTCCTCCTGTCCCCCCCCCCCCCACCACACACACACCATCCCTTTATTTTTTCCATATTTTGTCAAATCAGTAACAGTTGTCAGCTGCTGTTTCTAATACTAATTAAATTGAATAAAAATGTTTTTTGTTTTTTGTTTTTTTGGTTTTTTTTTTTGGGGGGGGGGGGGCGGTGGCTAATTTTATAAATTTACATCTCATGTTGGTTTGCAGGTATGAAAATAACACATCCATGGATGCGATGCTGCGAGACGCCCAGATGTATGCGTACTTGTTGACTGACAGATGGGCGATGAAAGGCTGGTGTAATGAATCTATACTCATTCTCTACTCCAGATACGATGGTGTGGTAAGTGTTTGCCTACTTCAGGATGGTCTTGTATGTAGAACGGAGTTTGAATGTTGGTGTGAAAATAAAGATTTCCACTTATTTCTGCAGTTTTGCTTATGGCAGGTTTCACTGGTTCTGTTGTTTGGTCACTCTAATTGTATTTTTAGAAATAAATTTTCTTGATTCATAATCAAGGCTGAGATTTTGCTTTCATCATCCTGGTTCAGAATGTGCTATGCAATCGACTGAAGAGGCTTTTAATACTTTCGAGGGGCACTTTCATACACACACACACATGCTCACGCACACACACATGCACACGCTCACGCACACACACATGCACACGCACACACACTTAGGGTACAGAGAGTATTTGTACACACTTGCCAACTAACCATTTTCAGAGCACTTCTTGTTCTACTGTCAACTGGTGAAAGGTCTCAAATCCCTCGTGCTCAGGCCACGACGGGAAAGTACACATGGCACACCTGCGCCTGTGTAAAGCTGTCCTTTGTTTTTCAGTTGTACACGTTGACCTTGAAGGGTGCGCGTCAAAAGCTAACCGACGACGACATACAGAAAATTACTCTGGCGGTGCGTCCCTACTTTGACGACTCAGAAACAGTCGGGGATGGGCTGAAGGAAATGGTCAGCCGATACAAGTGAGTTATGATTTCAAATCACATATCTGTACATTTGCTGTGCACATGTGCTTGTATTGATGAGTTCAGTGTCATAAGCTTTTACCACAACTATTGCATGCATTATATGAAAGGAGGCAAGCAGAAGGAATTCACATTGTGTGTATATGGTGTAAGATGATAATAGTAATGAGTGCTTACTTGGCGCCTATCCTTCGACAAACTCAAAGTGCCTTACAAATTAGTAGCCTGAACTGTGAAAGCAGCAAAGACTACATTGCGACACTTAAAATACAGTATTCCGCTGACAATCCACATACACTGTCACACAAATAGATATATGTACACCAAGGACTGAGTGATGCGGTGTTCATGGCACCTATTCCAATTTCTGGAACAAGGAGGTTTCCAAAGCAGATTTGAAAGTACCTGATGGCCTGCAAATGCCTGATCTCAGATGGAAGCAATTTCCAGATCACGGGGGCCAAGATGTGCAAAGGAGTGGTCATGCCAGTTTTCATATTTACATTCTGGAATTCTCAACAGATGGGTGCCATCGCTAGAGCGAAGACACCCATCTGTGCTTGCAAACTGATCCCTGGAAAAGAATCATCATGATCTTTTGTTTGCAGGTATGTGCTTTTGAATGAGAAGACAAAAGGACTCCGTCCTGGGATGGCTGCACGTCAATCCGGTGGAGTGGACAGGGTTTTCCCGTCTTTCTTCACCTCTGTTGTGCTTTCTGCCCTGTTGATATTCCTTGCCCATTGATTCCATTCTCTTTTTGGGGGGTAGGCTGGACTAGCAAAAAAAGCAGGCTGTTTCTTGGTACATTCTATGTTCTGCTTTATGATTTAAAAAGGATACGTACAAGTGCTCATTTGAATGCAGTCAAGGTACGTACTTGGGGGACAGATTTTTTAAAATTGCAGAAACAATACTGTACATGCAGCCTTGAACCTAAGTTGAACCAGCACATGCCTTTTGCTGCACAGCTCAGTGCACAGTTCACTCCCAGTGGAGGTGGAAGTTGGAGAAAGAAGACTGAAATTGGGTATTTCTCAAATTGGCATTCTTTAGTACATGTACCGTTATTTCGGCCAAAGATTAGTTCTGATTATATTATTGTGGTTTTAGTTGTAGGAAGCAACAGACACATTGTGAAGTTGCCAAAAAAATTCTGTAGCAGTTATGGAAGGCAGCATTTTTGTTGTTTTATGGAGATTTTGTGTAAATTTTGGGATGACAGTAGATGGATTCATAATTTAATTAAACTGCTTTTAATCTCCTTTTGTTATCTGTTTAAAAAAAAAAAAAAAAAAGCAACAGGTGTTTTCTCACCCTGTAGTTCAAATATGTATCATGAATTTGTTGAAAAAGTGTTTGAGCTTCAATTGCTGCAACTGTAAGTTTAATTTGGTACGCAGGGTACTGGTATGGTTTGCCAGTTTTTATATATATATAGATATATAAAAACTGGCAAACCATACCAGTACCCTGCGTACCAAATCTTCATGCATATATATATATATATATATATGCATGAAGATTTTGAAAGAAATCCATTCTTGGGAGTATTTTTCCACTTGGTTGATTGCTTTGTCTCATTTTTAAGACTGCTGTCTGTTGGAGTGCCAGCTTTCAGTGAATCTCAATTTTTGTTTACAACCAGCTGTTCTTTTCTGTTATGTACATGTATGTTCTTGGTGCATTCACTTTTATTTGATGTGTCTCTGCAAGTTTGCTTTGCTAAAGCTTCCTGTTATGGCATAATTTAACGTGTCACACTTTTGTGTCAGTTGTGACTGTACAATGAAACTAATTTATTTTTACGAGTGGTTGAGTTTTTAAAAAAAGTTCCTGTACTATATATATGAACTTGCAATAACTTTATGGTCACTATGCACAGACTGAATCCGCTTTGCAGTAAAGAAATATTATTAGGGGGTGATGTTTACGTGTAAATACAGTGTTGCAAATGCTTTGTGTGCTGCTTGAATATGAAACGTTTGTCTGCAGTTGTCACTGTACATTAATTTTCCTTCTCACACATGGCACATCCCTGATATGCACATGTTCTCTTTGACAAGGATTTATTTTTTGAAATATGCTAAGTGGTATGTGTGTGTTCTTGTATACTAGTAGATGGTCGTGTAGAAACGATTTGCAGAAAATCGTATTGATGGTTTATGCAGCATACAAATACTCAGTTGAATGATCCTGTTAGTTCTGAACTGTCTGTGCACGTACTCTTAGTGCAGCTACCTGATAAACTTATGCAAAACTAACAACAGTAATGTGATTGAAATGTAGACTTTTTCATGCAGTACATCAGTAGCTGTTGTAGATGTCATTGATTTTTTTAATTTTTATTTTAAATCAGTGAAAGTGTAGTTGAGGAAAACGAAAGCATCAGAACATATGAAAGTTATAGGTGTATTTTTGGTCACAATACCCCAGAACCGTTTGTTTTTTTGGGTTTTTTTTTTCACCCCTTGAAGTCATACCACCTGAAATCCTGCCTGTATATCGCTTCAGTCTTTGAAATCTCTCTATAGATCATCAGTTGAAGGTGGACAAAACTGTTGTCATCTCATTTTCCTCTTCTCATGTGGCACAACCACTTCCAGAAAACCTACCATTTGTTCATTTTCTTACGCGCTTGAATGTGTTGTTGCTGAATGCTCTTGCACATGAACTGCTTGTAGCTGTAAGGTTGTGGGAAAACGTGCTGTAGTTATTTGAACGAATTACACGTACACCAATTGTTAGACCTTATAGTGATGACTAACAGTTGTAATAATGGTGCTATTATGTTGTTTTAAAATTCTCATGCCTCACACCTTTTCGTACCTTCTTAGTGAAAAACTGTATGCAAAGTTGATTATTCTGTCAAATACATACATGAAATTTCGAGAAACTGTCTGCATTGGTACCTACTGTGGCTTGCTCTCATATGTAAGCAGTGTGAATGTGCATCACTTTACAGTTACACTTGACTCATAAACAACACGCACGCACGCACACACTCACATTCAACAAACTAAATAAAATAATGAATTTTTTTTTTAATGGAATCTAGTCAATGAACTGATTAAGATATAGTTTAACACCTCTGCTGATCAATTAATACCCCCCCCCACCACCTCCCCCCCCCCCCCCCAAAAAAAAAGTGTTTCAAAATGCAGCAAAGCGATCGAAAAGTGAGAATGAGATATTCTGTCAAATAGCGTAGTACTGTCTGCACTTGGATACAGATGTTGGTAAATGAAACTACATGTACTGCCAGAAAAAAATGAACAATGAATGGAAATAAAAAATACATACAACAATGTTAGTTTTGAGCAAATCCAAATGGTGCAGGTGCAGAATCTGAGGAAGGTAATGATACTTGACAAATCGGTTATTTTTCACAACTCTAGTGTTGAACTTAAAGCACTCTCTCTGAGATCACTAGGCGTCACAGCAGACAAGTTTTGTTCCCCTAGTCAAATTGGTTACCACATTAAATTAGCTTTGCATTCTGACCTCTGCACAGCCAATGCCATCTGGAGTGAGACTGCAACTGCGCATATATATATATATATATATATATATATAGAACAGGAACAAAGGCGTTACTAAAGCCGAAAACATGCGCTCAATCAGGTCAATTTGAAAGATATATCTAAGTGGCATGATGCTAAACATCATCTGAACAGCTCTGCTATGTGTACCTAGAAATCTTGGACGGTGTGTCTTTACCATAGTATGTAAATGTACTATTGCAGTTTTTAAACTATCTACATGTCCGCCATCAGAGAACTGGCTTCAGTAAAAATGATGTCCAGGGTTTGGAATCGACTGATAAAGGTCTTCATCCAAATTGAACATATCCATAAAATTTACTAATTGAATGGCGGTACAAATACTGGTACAAATACACAATTTATACAAGCTGATGTTTTACACATAGATTCGTATAAAAATATGAAGAACAAAATGGGCAAAAGGCACAACATATGGTGTAATGTTCGTAGCAATACTTGATTAAAAAAAAAAAAATGAAGTTAGAAAAACTACAACCAAAAAAAAAAAAAAAAAAAACCAAAAAAAAAAAAAAAAAAACCCATACAAAAAAACCCAATAAACCCCAAAAGCAACACAAAGTGGAGATGCATTAAAGGGGCAGTCTTTGTGATTTTTATGCTCACAGATCATTTTGAGCTGTTTTTGTGGTGTCTAGCATCACACCCCTCAGACACCCGCACAGTGAAAGCATCTGAAATGCCGGCATCGCGCCAACAGAAGCACACTCACAGATGCGGTTAATACACTGAGTCGGTGAGTGTTGTATCAACAGTCGCTGAATCTGAATGTTCGACCGCTCGCGCAAAGCGTAAACAACACTGCATTGCACTATAAGCTACACTAATCATCAAGATGATTGTTTCGAGCATACATGCTGACTCTCAAACGAAACTGTTCCAAAATGTAAGCTGTCTAAGTAAACATGGAAATTAGCCTTGTTTAAGTGATGCTGACAGAAAATATCTCCTCTAGATGTTGAAATAATTACACAATTACATTTTTCAACTTGTGCCAGGCTTTCCAACGCAGGGTCAACATATTGTATCTGATTGCAAAAGTGTTAGATCAACTTTGAAAACCTCAACCTTACCGGTTACCCTGCAGCTTGTTTAGCAACACTGACCTCCAAAAAAAAAGACAAATGTGCCACAAAAAAAAAGAAAAAAAAAAAAGAGAAAAAAAAAAAAAGAGCACAAAGCCCTGAATCAAAAGACAAAGCAGCAAGTGACGCAAGCGTTATCTAAATCCACCCCAGCAAACTGATGGCAAACAGGATTGTGTTGACGATCAGGCCAAGCAACCCTACATAGCCAAACGCACCGCGGTTCCGTTTTGATGGGTCTGCAAATACAAAATTTTGAATGTCACTGTCAGTGATGACACGATTATCACAGTTCTACAAACACGTAGTAATCGGGATCAAATTAATGAATTCAAATAAACACACACATATTCTAAGCTAGTACAACTACAAGCATGCCGTTCCGGCAGTGACTGAATAAACACCACACAATACATACCTCCTGTGTAATACCCATAGGCATAGACAACACGGCTTGCCAGGTATATGATTCCAAACAGAGCACTCAAACGCTGAAACACAGTGAACAAAGTATCATTGCAAAGTACCTGCCGTATATGGTTACACCAACTCACCATACCAACTTTGGTACAAGTACTAAAGCAACATTCACACAACTGATAGATTTCTTGGTAAACCTGCAGAAGTGCATGCCATAGCCAACTGCCTTTCAGTTTCACTGTGTGTGATTGTGACACAGGCTTATGTCACTAGGTCATTATTTTCTCATGGCTAAAATTCATAATGTCACTGTTATCAGGTTACAGTTTTGTATTTGCTGGTACACTGGAATCCACTCACTGGATATAGGAGACCACCAATGAGGAGAAACAACAGGAAACATGTGATGTTCTCAAGCCTGCAAAGACAAATTCTTATGTGCTTATATATATAAATGTACAAGAGCCTCTAAAAATGTAATCTCTCTACGTCTCATCCACAGTTATGTATTAATCTTGAAGTGGGTGGGTGGGTGTTTGGGGGTTTAACGTCCTTTTCCACCACATACAGGTGATGTCAAAGACGGGGCAACGATGAAAAAGCCAGCACAAATATTTGGCCCCAGCCGGCATACGAACTCACGACCTGAGAATTAGAAGTCCAACGCTCTACCATTCGGCCACCTTGGCTCCCCATTTAATCTTGAAGATGATTTACATATATTTATCAGAGGCAGAGTAGCATACTGATGATGCTCTTTGATAGTCTTACAGCTCACCCTAATTAACTTGTAAATTTTATGCATTTTCATATATATTATATATATATTATGTTGATCATCTGTTTCTCACACAATTTTAAGCAAACAGAAAACCACTGCTCACCTTAGAAGTTAGATGCAAAGCTGCTGGTGAAAATGGTAAGAATAACTATTCACCAAGTACAGTTACAGTGAGCATGCAGTTAGGAGGTTTTTGCTGCACCTTGAAAATGGTCAATCATACCATTATCATCAGCAGCAGCATCCAGTGACATAGATCTGTCTCTGCATCATCCAATACACATAATTTCATCAGCAGTGCATAAGTGCTTGCACTCACGTATTCTGATGTGCCCGCTGAACACAATTGAAGTCATGACTTCTTTCGTCGTACAGCTTGGGGTACTGGCAGGCAGAACAAACATGCAACACTTTAAGCATCCTCACCTGGTAATGCCGGCCACGCAATGCCTAATGTACTTGAACCCATTCACTGTGCACCCTCCCCCACTTGAAAAAAACAGGCGTATCCCGTAGGGTATGTGTAGATAATCTTATTACATGATTTTATCAATCTCGAAACAGAAACTTCGAAGCAGGGTGAGTTTTCTTTCAATCAAGGTCAGGTCACTTACCGCAACTTCATATTTCTTCCTGGCTTTCATCACTTGCAGTGCAAGCCAGTTGAGGAGAATCCAAGTTGCAACCACAACCAGTACGACATAGCCGTAATCTGACGGGATCGTGAGTGATACTGATGCTATTTCCGCTAACGCTACTTCTCCCATTTCTGCTGAGTCTTGGGTCTTCCTGGGTCTCAAAGTACGCTATCGCGGCTCCCGCCCTTTGACAACAAAAAAGCGAGATCGAGAAAAACAAACAAACAAACGAATGATTAAGACAGAATATTTCAGCAAAAATAGAAATCTCTTAAGTACAGTCGTTGGTCACTCACTGAGATTTTTTTTTTACTCATCATAGAGGTGGTTGTGGTTGTCTGAATATCTGCGAATCTGCAAAATTCGCTGCGGGTCTATTATTCTCGTGGCCTTGATGAAATTAGTCAACATCGGAAGACTGTGACAGGGGTGTAGTTGCTTGGGTACATGGATACACTGTCCATCGGACGGTATGCAGGACTGTGATTCATCATAATGCATTTATGCAGGCATACCCGTCGCATTGCTGTCGTTCTGACCCGCGGAACGGTCGGACCGAAAGGGTCATCGTGACCAGTGGTCGTCTGCTTGAGGAAGAAAAATTACTCGGAAAAGGATCAATAGCTGTTCCGCAGACGTAAGTAAGAGTTAGGCTTGACGCACTGTTGTACACACAGATGTCTAGCATGCTTCTGTAGTTTTGGGACTGTACGTGTGCGTTTAATATCAGAACCTTTTAGAACTAGGCATATCAGTGATTGAGGAAACGTTTTAAGTAGACCCCCCCCCCCCCCCAAGTGCTTTATATCACGGCCTAGCAAACCGGATCTGCTGGCCTAAATTCCCATCTAGGAACTGTTTGGAGTTAAAACAATGGTGACAGAATGGATGGTACAACTTTACAGTTTGCGCCTGCACGAAGAAGAAAACGGTTGTTATAGTCTTAATGGTGCTGGGCTATAGATAGGGCAATCCTGTGACAAAAGTTAAAATGCAGAACAAACCGGCCCCCGTGGTGTAGTGGTTAACACTTCGGACCGCGAGACCCGGGTTGGAGTCCCAGCCAAGGCAAGCAGGATTTTTGCTACCTAGGTCAGCTCCTACCCAGAGCCGGTGTGCTATGGGCCCAGTGGCGAGGCTGTTGCCACACAGCCGAGATTCACCCACTTCACAGGTGCAACTATGGGGGTGCCTCCCTTGGTATGACACGTCTGATGATGTTGATGATTACACAGCCGGCACCGCAGGTGCCGTAGTTCCCGGGCCTGGTTAATGCCGGGATATTTACGACAGGAAGCTTGGAATATGGCCCTGTCCCGCAGTCCCAAACCACATGGGCCTCCATAGCATCATCTTACCATCATCCTCATCTCCATCATCATGCAGAATAAAAATTGCCCCAACTTCAGAGCCCTCCATGGATTCCACCCGTTACCAGGGAGGAACACCACTGGAGCCGGCAAAGAGTTGTGGCAGCAAAAACACAACAACAACAATAACAAAAACAACACAAAAAAAACCTTCTAAGGCTACCATTTTAAAGATCGTTCAGAGTAGTTTCAGTCGTGTCTAGCATTACACCATGAATTTGGAGCCCTACTAATCTCCTATAAATATTTCAGAATTTCAGGTGGACAGTTGCAGTCACAATCGCAACTATTTCAAAACAGCATTCTCCCTACATGAAGCCTTTTAATAGTAGCCGTGGCTTCTTTAATGCATTCTTTCCTCTCCCCCACCCCTGCCACCCTGTCCTGCCCTACCCCTACCCAAGCAGACCATACAAGCTGATGTGTAATATTAATTCTGTTCATGTTCAGTCATGCGCACATCCAGACTCGGCAACAGCTGATACGAGACTCAGACTGTGACACCTATCACCTTGCTTGATCAGAACATAATACACACGCACACACACACACACACACACACACACACACACACACACACACACACACACACACACACAACACACACACACAGAGTTACTGAGACTACTAATAAATCAATGGAAAGTTGTGCATCTGACAAAAGTAAAGAACTGTACTAGTCTTGTGACCCCACCGCCCACCCAGCTGCATTTCTTTCCATCATTACTTGTATTGCTATTTACACTCCATGGATGCTTGCCTATAACTGTGTAAGTCCGAGCAAATTTATTTTCAGCAAGCAGGCCTCTTTGATGTTAGGAGAGTGACATGTCAGTCTGGGCAGATTGTTCTCGAACAGTTTGGCCATTATATCGACCGCATGGTTATACATATTTCATTGATTATGCAGCATCAGATCTGAGTAGCAACAGTGTTTACTTTACCCATCATCAGCTATAGAGTGAATCAGAGACATGCATGTTATGTATGTCTCTGAGTGAATGTAACACTTTTGCATCATCTCTCTCTAATACCTGTTACTTTTTGACAGAGAAAAACGGTAAGCTGTCAAGATGAGCATGCTGACAGTTGAAGAGTGTGAGCTACTCAGTGACTCCAAGTACAGGTCATACATCAGCCAAGTGGAGAAAGCTTTGAAGAGCTTTGAGTATACCAGTGAATGGGCTGACCTCATCTCTGCTCTTGGCAAACTCAACAAGGTAAGTTGAATGGCTCAACCTCTAACATCTCTACAGGGCTGCTGAAAATGCTCGCCTTTGATTAGGCAATATGCGTTGGAGCTCACACAAGGATTTCCATTTGTTCTGGTTGTACTTTCACTTAAGGCTTGAAATCTTCCATCTTTTGGCGGATTTCAAATTCCACCTTTGGCTAAAATTTTTACTTCCCCCCTCCCTTCCCCCCAAGTGTGTTTCCACCTCTAAGTCTAAAGCACTGAAACAGTGAAAGTCATGCCAAAATGCACCAAACTGCACAAATCTTTGTCCGATTCTAAAAATTTTCCTCCAAAAAGTGTTTCCTCCTCTGAAGCACTTTACATCATGCAAAAATGCACCAAACTGCACAGATTTTAGTTTAATTTTTACAGAAATTCTGGGTGAGTATGTGCCTGGACACCCCTAGCATAGCAGACTTGCGCTCGTGGCTTTGCCACTCTGTCACTTAATGCTGCACACTTTCTCTCCTTTTGGATCATGAACCATTTTAAGGCCTGCTCACTACATCTTTTCTCTCGTTATTTTTACTAGAGTGGTCATTTTTGGTGCCATAGCTCAAACCTGCTTTCTTTCTTATACATTTTCAAGTACTTATGCTGACAGAGAGTGCATTTGCTGAGCTTCAGGTCTCCTACACTTGGGCACGTAAATAGGTTCCTGCTTAACTTCGTTGGTGGACTAATAATTTTAAATTTACCAGTCACTAGCCAGGCCTGCCTAAATTTTCACATTGTGGATGCAGTGATAGTGATCGAGCTTTGCACTTGTGACTAACCTTAAGCTTACTTTCATTCTGACTCTTAGGGAGGAAAACATTCTTAGGAAAATTTCTCGTTATGAATTGAAATTGGGTGGGTGTCTGGGGGTTTAACGTCCTTTTCCACATAGGGTGATATCAAAGACGGGGCAACGATGAAAAACCCAGCACAAATATTTGGCCCCAGCCGGGATACGAACTCACGACCCGAGCATTAGAAGTCCAACACTCTACTATTCGACCACCACGACTCCCCAGATTTGAAATTAAATTGTTAGTAATGTGATAGCACACATGACACACACTTTTGCTACTAACTGTGTTCAGCTGTTACTGCTCTTTCTGCAGCTATTGTCAGACTGCTTCTTCTGTAGATCTTATGCAAACAGAATAAGGTTCAAATTCTCTGTGCCAGAAAAACACTTTCAGTGCAAGGTCATTTATTCATTCATTAACCCATACTGAAACAGTGTTAGCAAAACTTTCAAAGTTCATCTATTCTTCACAGTAATAATTTTTACAGCTGGTGCAAGACCACATGGTTTGTTTATCTGATAAAATGGTTTTCCTGTTAAACATGTATATTTTGTCATTTGCGTTGCAAAAGCCACAAACTCGCATGTCAGTGTAAATTAGAGTAACAGGTGGCCATCATGATTGCTACTGTCCTTGGTTGAATTGATTTTGGCTGTTTCTGCAAAACTTACACAGCATAAGGCATTGTGTTCATGTGGATGGACACACACACACACACACACACACACACACACACACACACACACACACACACACACACACACACACACACACACACACACACACATGTATACGCACACACGTTTTCCCTGTGAGTCTGTGTATGAAAGTGGTGTATGTATAAAAATTTTATGATGTATGGCGCTTAGAGCCTGTTTTATTTCATGTATAGGCGCCTTATAAGTCGTCATTATTAATATTATTACACATGTATATATGTAGATCTGATATATAAATATACACACACACACACAGGAAAACATGATACATGTAAAACACAGAGAAATGACATCAACAAACCCAAAAGACTGTGTCAAAACAACAATAACAACAAATAAACAAATTAAACGAATAAGAAACCCAAACAAAGGTAGGGTTAATGAGCTGACATTGACACCCCAACCCCCCCCCCCCCACCTCCAGGCTTCAGGTGCTGATGTTAAAACAATAATACACATCAAATAAAAAAAAAAAAAAAAAAAAATCAAATGATTTGCAGTGTATTATTGTTTTGTTTGTTCACCACACCTGAATTTCTCACTGGGATAATAAAGATGTATAGATTGCTTGATTGATTGTGATGAGACTTGAAAATCTGCATGCTGTGTGGCTGTTCAAAACTGCAGACATAAATTTAATCACACCATTTATTTGCTTATTTTATATATTTTGTTCTAGGTTCTTCTAAACCATCTGAAGTACCCTGTGATCCCAAAGAAGGTGACCATCGGCAAGCGACTTGCACAATGCCTACACCCAGCCTTGCCGAGCGGCGTTCACCTGAAGGCTCTGGAGGCGTACGACATCATATTCAAATGCATCGGCACTCAGCGCCTGGCCCAGGATCTGTTTGTGTACAGTGCTGGACTCTTCCCTCTGCTAGCTCACTCTGCTATGAGCGTGAAGGTTTGTACTACATTCCTGTTGAGAAATGTCTTTTGTATTTGGTGGTGTTTGTTTCATTTGTTTTTATTGTTGTTGTCTTTCTGCCCTGTACCACAGCTCCCTTTCTGTTTTTTGGCTCCCTTGTGTAACAATGGGAGTCTATGTATTAACCCTCCGTCGTCTGTCTGTCTGTCTGTCTGTGTGTGTGTGTGTGTGTGTGTGTGTGTGTGTGTCCAGAAAACTTTAACATTGTCATTTTCTCAGAATCTACAAACAGCAGAGGCACCAAACTTGGCATGCTGATAGACAACCACAAGACCTTTCAAAACATATCATTTTGAATGACCTTGACTCAAGGTCAAGGTCACTAACGCTCTCTGTTTGAAAATTTTACATTGGCATTTTCTCGTAATCTACAAACACCAGAGGTTTTAAACTTTGCATGATGATAGACGTTGATAAGAACTTTACAGATATACATGTAGTCAGTGGCCTTGTGTCAAGGTCAAGGCCGTACAAGCTATTTTTGTGAAACCTTAACATTGGCATTTTCTCAGAAACAACAAACAGCAGAGGCGCCAAACCTGGCCTGCTGATAGACAGTGATAAGACCTATGCACACATACCACCTTAAATGACCTTGACTCAAGGTCAAGGTCATTTAAACAGTCTGTTGGGAAAATTTACATTTGCATTTTCTCAGAATCCAGAAGAATCAGAAGCATCAAACTATATGTGCAAGGATTGACATTAGCAGCACCTTTACAGACATACCTGTGTTCAGTGACCTTTTGTCAAGGTCAAGGTCATGCAAGCGTTTTTGGGGAAACTTTAACCTTGGCATTTTCCCCAAAACAACAAACAGTAGAGGCACCAAACGAGTTATGATGATAGACAGCAACGAGACCTACCTTTCTGAATGACCTTGACTGAAGGTCAAGGTCATTAAAGCTGTCTGTTGTGAATTTTAACATTACTGTTTTTGGAGGAACTACAAATACTAGAGGCATCAAACTTGGCATAATGATAGACATTGATGAGATCTCATTGGAATGACCTTGACCAAAGGTCAAGGCCATACAAACTGTTTCGGGGAAAATTGTAATATTTCCTTGAACTCAGAGCGCCAGAGACACTTTACTTGGCATGATAATGGATAGTGATAAGAGCTTTACAAACATACTCTTGTGAATGACCTTGACCTGTGTCACAAGGGAGCCATGGAGGCTTTTGCCTCTCTAGTTTTATTTTTATTTTATATTTTTTTAGTTTATGGCTGGCCTAAATTTCCCCTCTCTAACCTGGTGTACAAAGGAACCAAAGCAAAGATGCTTCCCTTTTGCTTATTTTATTTTATATATAATAAAAAAAAAAATCTCTCTTTTTGAACCTTTTAAAATTTTCCTCCCTTAGCTTGGTATACAATTTACAAACTAAGGTGGATAAATTTTTTCCACCTCAGGATGGACTTTTGCAGAATCATTTTGGTGAAATACGGAAATCATTAAAAACAAAGAAAAGGTAAAAGTTCAAGTCATTGACATCTGAAGTTCAGTTGGAGTTGATAATGTTTGAGACCCACCTCCACTCCAACTGTGTGTTTGTTTGTTTTTTAGTGTCCCCCCCCCCCCCCCCCCCCAATTAGAATTTTGGATTATGTTTTTACCTTATTTTGCATATATTAGACAGTTTCATCCATGAACTAACCAAAGTCAGGCCATCAGTCTGCTTTTTCACCTGATGAGAAGTTGGGGGGGGGGGGGGTCTTGCTGGTCATCAGTCCGATCACACATTCCTGGTCTGCATAAGTGTCATCTCACAGTGCCACAATGGCACATTGTCCTTGACACATTTGCTGGGTTTTTTTTTCCCAGCCTGTTCTACTGACTGTGTACGAGAAACATTTTGTGCAACTGGGACGTCAGATTAAGCCAGGCCTGAATGGACTGCTGCTGGGATTGCTACCTGGGTTGGAGGAAGGCGCTGAATTCTTTGACAGGTGGGCATAATTATATATATGGTACCCATCATGCAATGTAGATGATCTTCACAAAGTTGAGAAGGTAGTCACACAGGCAGAGCAAATAACTGGTTTAGAACTATCCAGCGTGGAACATCTCTTTGCTACCCGCTCTTATAAAAAGGTAATGAGAATTGTGGGAGACATCACCCACCCACTGAATGGGTTTTTTGAGATGCTACCTTCGGGGAGAAGGTGGAGATGTATCAAAACGAAAACAGTACGTTTTAGGAAATCATTCATTCCATCCTCTGTCATTGCCCTAAATGATTGCCTTAGTCAGGATTAAAGTGTAATGAAAAATGATACACTGGTGTGGAAGCACTCCAGTTAAACTCTTTACTTACCGGGTAATAGTATCAATGACTGAGTGTGTGAATGTGTATATGTATTTATATGGTATGTTTGTGTATATCAATTGTGTTTTATTATCAAGAGGAGCAAAGCAAATTCTTCTTAATTGTAACTAAGAAGCAATAAATCTATCTTATCTTATCTTATCTTATCTTATGTATGGTAACAGCTCATCAACCTTGTAACAGTTTCACCGTAATAATTCTGTGGAAGGGTACATTCTGTGAAACAGAGCAGCAGTCAGTAAAAAAGAAATAATGAATAATGGCATTTAAATGAGGTTGCTTCTTTAGATTTGTACTACTCTGCCAAAAATGTGTGGAGGAAATGCAGGTCGGTTTACACATGCATACAGAATTAAGCATGTCTTTTCGATTTTTCTCTTTTCTTAGGTAACCTTGCTCCTAAAGATTTCAGGTTTCTGTAAGTGAATGTTCTCCCATGTATTTCTTTTCTTTCTAGGACAAACACGCTCCTGGAGGACTTCTGTGACGCTGCGGAGCGTCCTTTTTTCTACACAGGGCTGTGGGAGTGCATCATGAATTGTCCGAGCGTCCGTCTGCCGGCCGTGACCTTCCTCCTCAACCACTTCAATAAACGCCGCACTATGGAGGATCAGCTGTACATGATGGGGCTGGATATTGACCTCATGGTTAGTGCTTGACTCTTGGGTTAACTGATTCTGTCCCGGGTTTTGGCATGTCGGTACCGGCGGGACTGTGCCTGGTGCCCAGGTACCGACAAACCGTTCCTTCTCATTAATTTTGGTCTGTGGTGTCGTTAAACTGTTGCATTCTCACTAGTCTGCTAGACTTTGCTGGGAAGCTTTAGTCTGTTTACACTTCTGCTGACCGCATGGGCCGCTGTTTGGAATTTTTCTTTGTCATTTGGAAGTTTTGAAGCAGCTTTTTATGGGAAGTGGACAAAAGTGTGTTGAGTAGAGTGTGTGGAGACTGCTGTTTTGTTCTTTTATAAATATTTGTGTTTGTTTTATGGACTTTACTGGCTTGAAATATTTGCTAACGTGAATATGGGTACATTTTTCTCTGTTTTTTTCCTGCATGGTTTGTGTTTTGAATGCAAGTGTGTTTTGTGTTGTGTGTATTTGTGTTTGTGCAAAAATTCATTTAAAAAAAAAAACACCTAACTGCTAAAATAAACAAAAACACACATATACTCAACATCAAATTAAAAGCACAGTAAAGAAAAATCTTTTTTTTTTCTTTTTTTTTTTCATGAAACATCCGAATATCATGGGCATAGTTTGATAAATGTAGGAACTGTAGAGCTTTTTCTGAAGTGACTTCAGTCATTGTACTGCTGAGCTCTGCGGGCCTGGGCAGTGATTGCAGCAGGCTGCCTTGGTCTCTGGGACAGAATCAGTTAACATATGAGTTGGCCTATGGCTGGTTTAAATTGGTTCCGGTGAAGGGGTTACCGTATCCACAAAAGCTCTTGTGTGAGAGAGGGCTGTCAGTGTCAGTCATGTGCTCCCAGTGTTCCTTGTCATGCACTGTTGAGTGTAACTTTCAGTTCAGTTCAGTTCAGTTCAATCCTGTCCTATTCAATTCTGTTCAGTTATGTTTAGCTGCATTCAGTTCTATTGAGAATATTTTATTTGGTTTCACTACTCACTCTATATGTGATGGCCTGTGGTGCTGGCCGGACGTATATACATGAGGGACACAGGTCAATGTTTTGTCAGATCAAGTGTATTTCGAGCAGGTTTTGCATTGGATTGCTCTCATCAGCATACCAACCCGTATAATCGTCTTAGAAACAAATTTATTGCAGTTCAGGTTGTAGAAACAAAACAGCATGAACAGGTACAGCCTATAGTTATGCTCAGGGTGGAACAAATATATTGTGACAGTATTGCAATGGCAGGTGAAATCGATCCCTAATTATTATGGTAAATAAACATTACAGGAGAGAGAGAGAGGTGCCATGTGTACTCACAACATTGAAAAAAAACAGAAGAAAGGCTCCGCTGGGCTGCACTGTGCTAGGCTCTGTTAAGAAAGTATTGTGTAACTAAAAACGTGCTGCACGAGATATGAAATCCTGAACTGTACTGAAGATAGAGGGAGAGAGACACCTGTTATCATAAAGGAGTGTATACATGTATGTCAGAGTGTTGTGGAGGTAGTCTGCGGATGGTAAGCTGACGTGTGTAAGAATAATCTGGTGAAGCAGTTTGACTGTCTCTGCTGTGGTGCCGCAACTACACATCGCATCATTAGAGAGATGTCTGATTACAAGGTCATGTTGGCGATCACAAAGATTTAATCGGATCCTTCAGTGAATCACTTGAGTCGTACGGTCGCCTTGGTAATAATATGGAGGTATTCTTACATTTTCGTGGGCAGGGTGTCGTTTGAGTTCACTAACAGAGTCAGTGCGCTGGATGCATTCGGGCAAATTGTTCCAAAGTACTGTAGGGGATGGGAAAAAGAAGGACTTGCAAAGTTCAGTTTTGCTATGCGGCACATACCTTACCAGCGGACAGCGTCTATAAGCAGACATGAGCATTTCAGTTTTAAACATACATAATAACAGTTGACAGGATTGAGGAATAGGTGCCTGCTACTCAGGTGGCTCAAGAGCCATGGCAGGTCGGCATGCATGATGCGGTGTACATACTTTTGCAGACAATTGTCATGAGCTATAGTTGTATGTTGCATGTTGACTTCACGACTGATACTGTAGAAGTGTGATGAGCAGTGACATAGTGGGATTCAGTGTTCATCATCAGTATACACATATTTTGCCTTTCATCAGTGACCGATGTGTACACTGTGTGTTGTGCAGGTCCAGGCATTGTGCAGTGCCCTGCAGGACAGCAGCGTTCTTGTCCAGCGCAGCATGCTCGACTTCCTGCTGCTGGCCTTCCCCATGCACAACGGGCAGTTGACGCGCACCGATCTGTCCAAGGTCGTCGAGGCTGCGGTGAACGTGGTTCTACGACGTGACATGTCCCTCAACCGACGTCTCTTCCTTTGGTTCCTGGGCACCAGCGCTCAGCAGCACTCACACGGGAACATCCCATCCAGCACAGCTGAAACGTCTTCCACCACCCGGCGTCTGAGGGCAGATAGCTCATCAACCACCAGCGAAATGGACCTGTCCTATTTCCACACCCACTCTAAAGAGCTCCTGGTGGCTGCCCTGAAACACAAACTGGCCACAGCTGGGAAGGATGCCAGGCTGGGAGAGGATGGGCACCTGGCTGTGCTGAAGCCTTTCCGAATTCTCATCAGCTTGCTGGACAAGCCCGAAATTGGCCCGGTCATCCTGGAAGACGTTCTGCTGTCGGTCTTCCGGAGCCTGTACTACGAGGGAACGAGAGGTGAAACTGCGACTGGGGCATCAGAAACTCTGTCAAATGCCAACGGTAGACCTGTTGCCTGGGACAGCAAACATGTGGATGAGCTTGTCAAAACTGCGAACCTGCTGTTCGGGTCGTTCGAGGCGTACTTCATCTGGGATTTTATCGGCAGGCTGTTTAGCTCTGCGTGCGATCGGGCAAGGGAGGCGAGCCGCAGGAAGATGTCGAGTGTGTCCTTGGAATCTGGGGACGTGATCAGCATCAAGGAGCTGTGCCATGTTGTGGAGTACCTTCTGGATATCATGTCCTTGGTGAGTATAGTACTAAAGAAATGAAACAAAACCAAACCAACAACTGGTAAACTGTTATGTGAGTGAACAGTTGTGGGCTTACAGATTGTTTTATTCTCCTCTTTTATACAAACCTCTGGTTTTATTACCTACACTATAGTTTAATTGTCACTGCAATAAAAATGACCAGAACTTCGATGTCTATTATTGTAATAATAAAGCATGCAGACACTTTGAGTCAAACACTTAGCTGCTTGGATTAAAGTGCTGTAATGCACGCTAACGTGCGTTTTTCACACAAAGGAGGACGTGTCAATGCATTACGATCAAGTGGTTTGAAGATTGCAAGCTGTTTAAGTTTTTGAGTTAGAATAGCAGTTAGCTGATTTTTTTTTTGGTCAGTCACTCCTCCTAACTGGGTATTCAAGGTAATGCGCCTATAGAATGAGTTCCTGTTGAAGGTAGATTAAGACTCCAGGGTAGAGCACAGTGGAACTCTCCTTGAGCTTGCCTGGGCAGTGGCTGAAAATAATGCGCCACAGTGCTGACATAGCAAACCGTCATCATTTACCCTGCGCTCCTACCCTGGTCAGGCCGCGTGGAAAAAAGTACTGTACTACCTTCTTCCACAAGAGTGTGACTTCAGCCAATGACATTAGAAATATGGGAGCCTGTGTGACTTCAGCCAATGACAGTAGAGAGATATGGGAGCCTGTGTGACTTCAGCCAATGACAGTAGAGAGATATGGGAGCCTGTGTGACTTCAGCCAATGACAGTAGAGAGATATGGGAGCCTGTGTGACTTCAGCCAATGACATTAGAGATATGGGAGCCTGTGTGACTTCAGCCAATGACAGTAGAGAGATATGGGAGCCTGTGTGACTTCAGCCAATGACATTAGAGATATGGGAGCCTGTGTGACTTCAGCCAATGACATTAGAGAAATATGGGAGCCTGTGTGACTTCAGCCAATGACATTAGAGATATGGGAGCCTGTGTGACTTCAGCCAATGACATTAGAGATATGGGAGCCTGTGTGACTTCAGCCAATGACAGTAGAGAGATATGGGAGCCTGTGTGACTTCAGCCAATGACAGTAGAGAGATATGGGAGCCTGTGTGACTTCGGCGCTAGAGAGTACACTGTTTCGCAGAAAATCATCAGCAGGCATGATGAAACAATTTCTGAAATGCAGATATCTTGATCTTGATGGGTTACTGGCGAAAGACACCACAGTACAACTTTGCCTGATGTTTTCAGCCATGAAAAGTGTATAGATGAGACCGGGTCATACCCGGCCCCTATTTACTGATATTTTGTTTACATTACAACGTTGCTCTGCTACTCCCCTTTTGTTCTCCTTAGTCCCCACTGTCCCTCTAGCCACCCGTTCTACCCTTCCCCGGCCACCCCTGTACATCAGCCTTTGTTCCCTGGCCGGCCCCGTATACTGTCCACTAGCCACGCGCACGCAGTGTTCTGTATCCGCGATGGCGCACGTGTCAATTAGTTGTGTTTGTTTGTGTCTGTTTAGTGTCAAATATCTCCGTAGTCCCTTCACTTAGGATAATTCTGTAAACTGCAGTAGTTTCCTGACAGTTTGTACATTTTAATCATGTTTTGTTTTTAGTGCTGTTTTGTAGTTTAATGGGCGTATTTTGCGATTTTCACCACTTTTCAAATGTGTGGTCTCTGTCTTCGCGCTACCTTATCGGCGATAGAAAATTGTCTGTGTTTTGATGAGAACTGAAACTATTATAGTCTTACAGCACTTTTTGCGCTCTTTTAGATGCACTTTGTTTGAAGTTTCTAGCTATTATATAACGCCCGCGGTGACTCGTTTTCCATGTGTTCAGAAACACAAATTTCGCTGTGGCTGGCCCACGCGGTCTGCTTTTCGCTGCACTTGGGGCAGTGCTGTCTTTGCGGCCCGCGCTGGGCACATAAGTAGCCGCGGGCTACGCCTCACTGCACAGTCGCCAGCCAGCCCTGCCGCGAGTCACTGCACGTGTCTACGTATTGTCTGCCATTTGTTGCTGTTTTCCCGTAAATAAACTCATGTCATAGCGACCTCTGTGTTTGGTCTCCCTGCCTGCATGAACCGGACCCCTGACACCCGGTTACATATATATATTGCTTTTGTTTGAATAACAGTTTGGTAGCAGGTTACTTTTGATGACGACGTCTGGTTTTCTTCCTCTACTGTATTGTGCAGGAAGTGGCAGACAGATGCTAACACTACCATAAAGTGTATTCTCACAGATTGCTCTATGCTGTTTTCCTGGTATCTGTCATCCACGCCATTTAGACACCTAGACAGTGATAGCAATCACTACTGCTGGCACTGAGCCAGCAGAAGCATACTCGATGATGTGGTGACAACAACAGTCATAGAATTTGAATATTTGACCGCTTGCTCAAAGCTAGTGATTTGAAATATATATAGTCCATTGTAGTCCATTCTTTCGTTTTCAGGATGTCTATCCGGAGACAACGACTGAACACCTCCCCGACTTGCTGTACCAGGTCATCACCGCGGCAACTAGCTGCGTCCAAGCTGCCAGTGACACGGAACTCACTGCTGTCCTCAGCATGTGTAGCAAGATCCTATCTCGTGTCCAGCCTTCCATGGCTACTCCCACTGGGGACCACGACCCTTTCGACACAGACAGTTTGTACAGGGCCCCCGATGCTGGCAGCCTTCAAGGGCGGGAAACGGAGACCGTTCCCGGCGACAGTAGGGGTGGTGGTGACGATGGAAGCATCACAACTTCCTCTGGTTACAGTGGCAGCGATGGCGCTAGGGGTGGTACTGGTAGTTTCAGAAGTGTTTCCACTTTGGGTGCAGAGGCTGCGGAGGGACATTTCCCGACCAGCAGTGGAAACACTGATATAGGAAGCGAATCCAGGGACCAAGGAGAATGCAGAAATACCGGTGGTGAGTCTGACAGTGCTGCCCTGGGAGAGCACGATAATGCAGAGCCAGGTAACGTGATGGACGACAGTCCGAATAAGGTCTACGCAAACGTCGACCCTTCCTCAGAGGCTGCAGAGAAAACGGGACCCGATCCATCAGAATCACACCATGCTCATCAGTCAGAGGGCTCTGCCTCCCAGCACAAGAAGGAACAACAACCAGCCAGCGGCATAGTAGCAAAAGATCTTCCCTCGCAGTCTGCCGCGAAAGATTTGCCCTCGCAGTCAGCCGCGAAAGAGAAGGAGGCGGTGAAACCCACATTTAGACAGAAGAGCAGGGAGGACAAGCCGAGCGGCCACCTCACCCTGATGCAGCAGTGTCTGGGAAGCTTCCAGGAACTCTTCCACTGCATTGTCACGCACCGCATCGTCGAGAGCGAGGTGGTTTGCGAGAAGTGCATTGACCTCTTGACCTTCACGCCAGCGGAAATGCCGCGGTCCAGCGATCACGACTCCATCTTTGATGAGAGTTCTGTGTGCAGCGCGGACAATGACGCCATCCGTGCTCGGCTGCAGGAGTCCGGCTCGCATCCAAAAATCAAGCCGCGAGTGAACACGGATGAGGGTCAGGATGCGTTCAGTCGAGCGTGTCGGCTGCTGGTGGATTTTGCAAGTGTCCCTTTGTACTGCGTGGACTATCACACAGTTATTGACCAGATGTATAAGACAGGTGAGGAATTGTGCCTGCTTTTCTGTTAACTCATTCTACCCTGCGCCCGAGTAGACCTCGGGCAGCCTTGCCTGCACTGCCAGTCTGCGCCCGAGCTGTACACGTGCGTGAAACTCGTTTCGCGAAACCGGTTCGTTTGCGGTAAAAGCTAACCTAAGAAACAGTCCAAGGGAAGTAACTCGTAGTCTACTTCCTTCCTGTTCGACGCACGTTGGAAATTTTGAATCAGAGCGTTTTTCCGGCGAGTATTTGACGAATTAATGAACGTTATGTCCAAACATCGGTGCCTGACTGCCAAGCAAATGGCAGATGAGATACTTGTGGACTCAGATTCAGATTTTGAACCCGAAAATTTGGAAATATCGTCGAATTCAACGTGTTTAGACCTGCATGATGCTACAAGTCATCTTACTGAGTTTCTCTTCGTCAACACAAACAGTTGTACACAAATCTGCACTTCACATTCTCATACAAACCAAACCACTGCACTAAACAATACCAACATCAAGCATAACATAAAACAAATACTTGTTGGTCAATGTGTAAATTTTGGTGGATGCAGGATATAAACTTTTTGAGATACGGGCTTTTTAGTGGAGTGACTGAAAATTCTTAGCAGTGCAGCTGAGACCCCCCCCCCCCCCCAGGCTGGGGAGGCTGCTTAGCCTGTTATGGCTCAGGGTAGAAAGGGTTAAAGTTTGCACCATGGTCAGTCAGTCACTGCCAGTTAGTCCGATTTTTCTTCCAAGTGCGGAGAAACTTGCCATACATTACTTGCATAGATTGGTAGGTGGTACATGTAGTTTTATCCTTATCTACAATAACATTCCAAGTTAGAAGAATATACTGTGGTTTTGACATCTGTGGAGGTTGTCCAAGGTTTTACTTTGAAGGTTTTCTGCTTTTGGTTTTGAAATGAAGAGGTTTTTGTTGTTGTTTTTTTTCAGTAATTCTGACAGAACCAGCAAAAACATGTAAGCAGAAGAAGTTTACATGCTTAGATCAGTAAAGGTTGTTTTCTGGTTCAGTTTGGTAATTCCAACAGAACCATTTAAAAAAAAAAGAAAAGAAGGTTAACTTGCTTAAGCACGGAAGTGCTGTTTTCAGCAACTCTTTGCCTTGGTTAGCTGCATGGTAGATGCCCACATTGACTTAGGGACCTTGTTTCTCCAGAGGATGACAGTGCGCTACCACCGTGGCTGCAAGATCTTCTCACCTGCAGCTGCTTCGTGCAGAGCTTCCAGCTGCAGGCCAGCGCCATCGCCACCGTGCTGGACTTGATCAACCTGACACAGTCTGTGCAGTGCGAGACGCAGAACAAGTCAAAAGACAGTGGGCGTATGTCGGTCAGCGAGGGTCGCATCTCGGTGGTCATCCTGCCCGCGCTGCTCCCACGCCACTTGCAGCATGTCAATGAGAACACCATCTTCTATCAGGTTAGCAGTTTGTTCCATGTTACAGGCCCATCTGCCATTACTTCTGTGCTAGCTCTTTTACACTAAAAGCGTCTTTTGCTAGGGTGAAGGGTAGGGTGTTGTGCATCAGTGGTAAGATATGCTTATTGAAGCACTGTACCCTGTGAAATACGGTCCCTAAGCCGTGACCCTTGAAAGTCATGTAATTTTGCCTGTGGCGGCCAAACGGCATGTCGACAAAAGTCACCTGTGGCAGCAAAAGAGTTGAGCTGAATTAAAATTGACATACCGCCAACCTCTTCATTTCAGATGGTTGCACAGGAACTGTGGCAGAACCTGGGTTCAGCGAAAACGGAGTGGCACCATCGCACAGCAGAGTTGTTCTACACACTGCACCAGGCCACACCTCGTGCCTGGATCTGTGAGGATGCTATCGGCAGCGACCTCATCAGTGACGACGAAGTGACCAGACTGGAGGCGTTCAAGAAGTTCTCAGTCCTGTGGCACCTGACGCGCAACATGAAGTCGGAGCCGACCCTAGGGCATGAGCCGCGCACCTTTGACAGGTAGTTTGGGCTTCGTGTTACAGTAGTGTTACTTGTGAAATGTTGCGTATATATATTATATTTTTTTACTTTTTAAATTTTTTTTACCTGTCTGCACTGATGAGGCAAAAAGGAAAGTTTGGTTGTGTGTGTGTGTGTGTGTGTGTGTGTGTATGTGTGTGTAGGCGTGTGTGTGTTCTTTTGTTACACAACAAACCCAAGAAAACAACCATGAGATTGTCTCACACACGTTTGCCAAATATCCCTAAAAGGAGCAAACAGAACCTGTTTTGTGTGTGTGTGTGTTCTGTTGTTGGTGTGTTCTTTGTTTTGCATGCACCACGTACTCACCTGTATTGAATATTTACTGGGGGGGGGGGAGTATAGGCTAAGGACCCAGAGAGAATCCCCAGTGATCAGCCTGGTAGCCAGGAAAATTGTTATTTCACATTTGACTCTGGATCAAACCCACACTGTGCAATGACTGCAGTGACGGCACACATCAGCTACAGTACTTGAGTGATTCCCCTGACTGTTCAGCAGGAGTTACAGGAATTCTTTCCTGTTTCAGGTCAATGTTTGTGGTGTTGGACAGCCTGAAGGAAGAGAGCAGTGCAGCCAAATCGCTGGCGATCACATGGCTGACGCAGGTCGTTCAACGTGGTGACATCAGTCGAGTCCTGCGACCTATTCTGCTTATGCTGCTACACCCTGACACAGCCAGGTAGTTTGTAGCAAATATTTTTTTCTTTTCTTAGGTTGATTGAGTATTATGGTTGTTTTGTCAGATTCACATTGTATAATAATATACGTCCAGTTCATTTCAAGGTTGGCAGCAATTTGGATTGGGATTTTTCCTAACCGTGAGTCAAAATCCACACAAAATAAGAAGTGGTGCTGTTCAAATGATGATGTGCCTCCTTCGGAGGAAGCAACTTGAATACTCCTTACAAAAGTAATGAGATATAAATATATAAATTTAAAAAAAAAAGAGGAAAAAACAAATGGTGATATCTATAAAAGTTCCACCCTATCTCTGTGAATTCTTCTTAGTGTCTTATTTATTATGTATGAATATGTATGGAATTTCCCTTGTGAATCGACGTTAAACCCCCAAACACCCACCCCACCCTCCCTTGTGAATCCTTTCTTGCGGCCTCAGGCTCTCAGAGCCTTGTCCTCGTGTCTCAGATAAGCTGTTGTCTTTTGTCTCCAGAATTTCCATTCAGCATGTAAACGTCCACGACCCAAAACGGGTTCCTCTCTCTGAGCCGGACGATGACGGCTTCGGCAACCCAGAGGCCAACATCTACGCCATCAGCAGTGAGGGTGGTAACATGATCTTCCACGTCAGCCACAGCCCCATGGCCAGAATCTCCCGCAAATCCACCGAGGACCTGAAATCCATCGCCCTCACTGTCATGCATGATAAGGGAGGCAAGGCATCCACTGCACCTGTCAGGGCTCACTCAGAGGCGGAGTTGTCTTTTGAGCGCGTCAACCCAGACAATTTGAAACTGCGGATCAATCCGTTTGGGTCTGGAAGCTCACTGGATAAGTTGATATTTGATGGGTATGAGATGCCCGTGAAAGGGAGTGCTCCAAACTTAAGCAGCGCGAAGCGGCTGGACAAAGAAACGTGCCAAAAGGAAGGTATATTTTTTGATGGGAACGAGGAGGTGGAGCCAGCCCCAGAGCTGACCGAAGATGTTTTTGTGGAGAAGGAAGCCACGCCTGACATTGTAGCAGCTGAAATCATTGACCTGTTATTACATCGAGTGATTGCGCAAGTCAGCGGTGGGCAGGCTAAGGAGGAGGCGGAGCAAGACCCAGCGCAGCGGAAAATCAGCATCACGTCGCACTCCTCCAGCCAGATGTGTGACCATGACCTCCTGAATGCCATCGAGTCAGCCAGCTTTGAGGCCGAGTCGACCTCTAGCAGTGATTCCGACCTTCCCCGAACTACCGCTAGAGCCCAGGATACCAGGAGCAAAAACAGAGGTGCCGTTCAACAAGGGGAAGGGGTCGTAGGCCAAGGTCAAGGTCAGGCAGAGGAGGACGCTGAAGGTCAGTCGGGCATCCACCCCCTTCACATGCATCTGCTGCTGTACACCCAGCCCTCCGACTACCGCCGCACGCTCTACGCTCTTGGCACAATCCGTGCCATGCTGCTGCAGTGCCCACGCCTCGTCGTCACTGCCATGGCAACCACCAGCATCTCAGCCACCCGCGCCCCTCACCTAGCCCGCCTCCAGACGCTCCTGGCCCGTCACCGCAAGTCTGTCTTTGGCAAGAACTTCTTCGGGGAGCTACCGGCGGAGGTGTTGTCCAACTACCGCAGCAACATGTTCCTGGAGGTGGTCATCTCCCTGTGTCTGTACTGCATGAGGGGCTACTACCCGAACCTCATGATGTCGCGGCTCACGCAGGATGAACTCCTTGGCAACCAGCTTGTCCACACCCAAGCCGCTGAGGTACACTTTCAGTGTTGCTTTCCTGACTGTAGAAATCTGATTTTGAATTTGAAAATAGAATTTGGGCCGAACGTAAGTTAAGCAAAAGCAAAATAGCGAAAGAAGCCTGTGGCAAATTGTGCACCTCAGCTGAGCTGTTCTGAAAACGGAGGAATTCCACAGTGACAGCAATGCAGTATTTTAGAATATCTGTGGAAATTTTGTTAAAATCATGATCTTTCAGTTTGCTAGCACATTGGCATTTTCTCTTATTAGTATGTAGCCAGTCTTCTAATCCCTACAAAGGAAAGAATCGAGAGATTCATAGAATCAAAGGTTACTCTCAGATTTGTAATTGCTGAACCATTTTTAACATACTCTCCTACTCACAATTGTTGGTCGGGAAAAATTTCCTTTGTTAAATTAATTTTAAAACATTTTGGGTTCTTTCTGTGAGAGAACCTAGGTGGTTTCTATTCTTTTCATTATGACTGCTCTGTTGTCTAAACAACCACAGACTTTGCCTGTACAAGTACATATATCATGGACTTCCTCCTTGCCCAGGTGCTGACCTTGCTGCTGTCAGAGTTGCTGTCGATCATGCGCGACAGTGGACGCAGCTTCGTGTCCTACATCTCGGACCTCCTGGGGCGCTGCAAACTGCAGAAGGCTTTGATGCACACCCTTCTGGCCAGCGTCTTTGATGCAAGACTCAAATCACATAGTAAGTTTCTGTCAAACCTTTTTATTGGTGTATTACAGTGCAGGACCCATCTGCTCGATAAGGTTGAAATAAACAAGAGGGTGGGAATACAGATGGGTGTTGTGAAGTTTGGTAGTAAATACAGGGGCGCTGTCTGATGCTGTCAGGATTTGAACCCACATCATCCTAAACTGAAGTTCATTGCAGAGCCACTTTGCCCCTCCCCCCTTCCCCCCCCCCCCACCCCCACACACACACCACCACCACCACCAAGCAGTCATAGTGCCCTTCATGTGTTGCAGTATCTGCTACCTTGAACTTGGCTCCTTGCATACCACCACCACCCCCACCCCCCTCCCCCAACCTTCCCTCCAAGTCTTCATCTCCCTAGCCCTAAAAGAGATTTTGGGGACATGTATTATGTAGGCCTCTGAAAGTCATCATTGAATGTTCTGCATTCATCACTTTACATTTTTTACATTATTGCACAATCAGAAATCTTTTAAACACAAATGCGTCATTGCTTCCTTTTTTCCTTTTTTTTTTAAGGTGCCAAGAAGCCCCCGAGCCTGACAGAAGCCATCATGGAGTTCAACGACAATGGTCTGGATCCGTCTGTTCAGGAAGCGTTCCAGATAGCAATGCTGCGGCTGGTGCTGGTCACTGTCATGCTGGAGGATCAGATCAACAGCTGTGTGGGCATCTCACCGGGCGATGTGCCAGGCGCTGGCAGCTCCGATTGGGACCGAGTGCGGACCAGTTTCCAGTATTCACTGGCCAAAGTCAGGTAAAAAAAAAAAAAAAAAAAAAATTGCGCACCAGGGACAGACGTGAAGTGAGTAGCAATCATGGATATCTCCGCCCCATCATACACAAGCAAAAAGAAAGGAGAGAAATCTGTAGCATACTAAACAGTAAGGCAGCTGTGAAAGTCTGTTGTTGTTTTTTTTTCCAAACTAACCCTTGGCTAGTGACTCAAAATTTTTACTAGCCAAACTAGAAAACTTACTAGCTAAACTTCCAGTTTAATATAGTTACAAGTCCCCCAAAAATTGAACCAGGAGGTGTCTCTGCCTCCGAAGTTGACGGCTTGTTTGCTTTCAATTTGGTGCGCTACATGAGTATATGGCAGCTTCAAACAATGACTCGCAGAATTCAGACTCAGAAGCAGCAGAGGGAATTGACTTATTCTTCAGGTGACGAACCCAACTCTCATGGTTATAACTCTGAAGGGGTGGATCGAAAAACATGTTTTTGTCACAAAATCAGCTTTGTTTTACCGCACTCGCATCTGGCGAGTAAGTTTTTAATTTCACTTGCCAGCATATTTTTCACAGACGCCATGGTGAGTACTCGCCACTTTCAGGGCTGTAAGGGGAAAGAAAATACCAGTAAGCTTTTTCGGCAGCTCAAAAAAAAAAAGAAAAAAAAAAAGGCTTCAGGAAAGAGCTTGGCAACCCCATACTTCAGGCAGACACATCTGTGTCATTTGTAGGAGTACTCATGGAAACAAATTTCATGTTAAATGGCACATGACTTTCACCTGTGACTGGCAGGTAGCTAATTCTGTTCTGTCAGTCACTTTAGGCATCACAGTTACTATGGGTGCTTCTCATTGACCAAACAGACTTTTGTTTGTCCGAGGGTTCAAGCAGAGTTGTGCTGTTTTCAAGACTCATCTGTTGGAAGCACGGTTCTCACTCGGGTGCTTGCAGTGTCTGTTCTTTTCATTTTCATCCCAGATTCCGTGCCACTGAGCCAGTCGCCCAGCAGGTCATGTTCCTGTCAGGTGTTCTCAGCGCCCTCAAGCAGCGCCACCTATGTCACCTTCACCGACATTGGGTCAGCCTGGTGACCTCCGCGCTACCGTACATGGGACGAGCTTTGACCCGCATTGTGCTGTGTGTCGTGTCACAGCTGTGCCGTAACCTTGAGGGGTTGGCGGCAGAGTGTACAGATAGTCAGAAGCAAAGGTCAGTATTACTGGAAAAACATTCTGTGTATTCTGTTTGTTTTCTGCGCATGCATGGCCTCTCACGCACAGACGTGCATGTACTGTGTAGACATTTCAACAAAAGGATTATTTTTATGCATACATTACATTATTACTGCACACAGCATGCATGAAAACCCCTTCTATTGAAAGTCTGAACAGAAACATTAGTTCACATTCTTGTTCTACCGATTCTTAACCTAAGTTTATAGTTTCTTAATCTTGAGGGGAGCCAGGGTGGTTGAATGGTAGAGCATTGGACTTCTAATGCTCGGGTCATGAGGTGGATCCTGGCTGGGGCCAAATATTTGTGCTGGTTTTTTCATCGTTGCCCCGTCTTTGATATCACCCTATGTGGTGGAAAAGGACGTTAAACCCCCAAACACCCCACCCACTCTTAATCTGGAATGGTACTCAGCGTATGAGCGAAGTGCCAAACAGTTATTTCACAGTGTCCAAAACAATACACTGGGAGAAAGGCATCGTAATCAACATCATTCAGTCAACCAACAGCATTTATTTCACAGTGTCCAAAACAATACACTAGGAGAAAGGCATCGTAATCAACATCATTCAGTCAACCAACAGCATTTATTTCACAGTGTCCAAAACAATACACTGGGAGAAAGGCATCGTAATCAACATCATTCAGTCAACCAACAGCATTTATTTCACAGTGTCCAAAACAATACACTGGGAGAAAGGCATCGTAATCAACATTATTCAGTCAACCAACAGCATTTATTTCACAGTTCGCACACATTCAGACCAACATACAGACTGACAGAGCAAGTGGCAAATAGACAAGCTTTACTATGAACCCAGACTGACAAAATATAATAAGACTAGAAGCAATAGTTTGGAAGAAAAATCGGTGGAACACTAGCATGCATAACAATCCCAGTGTATTGGTCCCTCCCTCCCTCCCACCCCCCACCCGGGGAGCCAGGGTGGCCGAATGGTAGAGCGTTCGACTTCCAATGCTCGGGTCGTGAGTTCGTATCCCGGTTGGGGGCAAATATTTGTGCTGGCTTCTGTATCATTGCCCCGTCTTTGATATCACCTGTATGTGGTGGAAAAGGGCGTTAAACTCCCAAACACCCCCCCACCCCCCACCCACCTCCCCCCCCACCTCCCCCAACACTGCATGCTATTGAAAGTAACCTGCACCTTTTTGGTTGTTGTTGTATTTGCAGCTCCTCTGACATAAACATACCACCAGACCACATGGTCACCTTGCTAGAGGGACTGACGAGCCTGTGTCACTACTGTTTGCTGGATTCCAACGCCCACGTCTCCATCGGACACGCAGCACCGGCACCAGCCAGTGTCTCCACTGAGACCGCTAGCACAGGCCACATACTGACCAACCTGATCCATGTCTTCAACCCCATCGGCAGCAGCAGAGTGAGTACCGATGAATGAGAGTTGTCACCAGCTCCACCGACGTTTGATAAAACAGCCTGAGGGCCACAGATTTGGTAAACGTAGACTACTTGATGGTTCAAATGTTTGCATTCAAATAGAAGTTAGAGTTGGTTTATAATGCTGACAGCTAGTAGGAATTTGTTATGTATGCTTTAAAAATTATTTTAAAGAATGAAATAAAAAAGGACAGTCGTAACAATAACACACACACACACACACACACACACACACACACACACACACACACACACAAGCAGATGTGTGCATGTATTCACGCAAGAGACGGCCAAGTGCGGGCGAGATTTTGACTCTGATTTCACTGACCGATACAGACCAGAAAACACCATGATCCTCGCTGCTACATAATGAAGTCTGACACTTTTTAAAAAATTTATCTTTGCTTTGGACTGTTGTCAGATTTTTCGACTTTTCACACTTCTGACGTATTGGCCTTTTCAGGAAGCCAGCCCACAAAGTGACGCCTTGCCCATCTCCCCCATGCTCGATGCTCGCAACAACCTCCTCAGCATCCTGCCACGCATAATGGCCTGCATGGCCACGCTGTGGAAGGCGGTGAACTGTGATGGTGTCGAGTCAACCATGGCAGACAGCGGCAAACAGAAACGGTGCGGACTGCACAAGCTTATTATGGGAGAACCAAAGGTAGGGAAGAATTTTGTTGTTGTGCTTGTCTTGGTGGTGTTTTTGATGTTGTTTTTGGGTTTTTTTGGGTTTTTTTTTAAAGCTGCTTCTCTGGATAGAGGCAGCTGGTGATAGCTGGGGCTAGATTTCTGCAGGATCAGCAACAATATGGGGTGATCAAAATCATTTCTTTTACATTCCTTCAGATGATTGTGTCGAAATCAGTGACGTTACGAAACATGCGTCATTGATGCTGGGGTGTTTGCCCTGTGTTTGGGGTGTTTGCCCTGCAACTGCTTTCCTTTCGGCAGGAAATGTATGAGGTTCGTGTGTGGTCGTCTATGCTGGGAGCTCCTTAACTGTGGTCTTACTGAATTAATTTGTCTTATGCTGAAAAAGCCATAGAGGTAGTGTGGAATATTCCAGGCTCTGCACTACCAGGGTTAATGTTTCGGCGTGACATTGGCACGGGAAGTGGAAGAAGTGTCATGGTTTTTCCCAGATTTTGCAAAATTCACAAGGAAGGTTGAAAGCTACAAAAACTCGTGTTTCTCCTAGTTTACTATTTCATACCTTGCCCTCTTTTTTTTTCTCTCTTTTTTTAAGAACAGCTTAGGTAAGAGTATAGATTTGCACAGTCTGGTGTTTGTTTTTAGGTGGTAAGACAGCATATCCTGGAGTTGCTAAGCCCTCTGTCGTTACTGCATGGCACACACTTGCTGGCAGCCTTTGCCGTGGCTTGGAACGACAGACGTCAGAAACCAAACGGCCAAGTTAAAAAGGTAAATTTATGGAGTCTGTCTTTCTCTCTTTCCTTCTTTTTGACTCGTGTTACAAAGTGAGTCTATGTAATAACCCTTCTTCATCTGTCTGTCTGCTGTCTGTGCAATTTTTTTTTTTTTTTTTTTTTGGGGGGGGGGGGGGGGTAGGTCAGTGTGTGTGTTTCTGAGACCAAGAACATTAAGTTTTTTTTTGTTTTGTTTTTTTGGTCAGTGTGTGTGTTTCTGAGACCAAGAACATTGAGAGACTCTTTGTTTGTACTAGCTGCGTATGGAAATTTGAAATGCGTCCAACATATCTTGCTTTGATAGACTGAACCCTGGACTTGCTGAATGAAGTTGTCTAATGCTCAGAAGCCATAGAGTTGGCCTGGAATATTCCGTGCTCAGCACTACCAGGGTTAGAGAATGCCACAAGTACAGTGCTTTACACACCTACATGTATCATGTAGGCTGGGGAATTTTCAGTCATTTGGCAATTTTCAGCGAAATTTCTTATCCTTTAAGCCAAAAAATCTAAGTTTCAGCAAAAAAAAAAAAAAAAAGAGGAAAAGGATGCACACACCATCAGATACATGTAATGTCATGTGAGACAGTCTTACTTCATTTTTGAAGACTTGCATGTCAGTAAAAAGGCAGTATTTTACGTTTGGGTGCCAGGAGAGGCTACGAAATGCCTTTAGAAATGCTAAAATTTGATCTCTTAAATGGGGCATTGCCCCTGTGGTCCCCCAGCAGGGGGCTGCCCCTGCACCCCGGCCTAGGTTTCAGTCTTTTTTCCCCTCAGCAGTTCCCCAGCCTGATCATGGCATGCCCAATGCCTTTCTCCTCTCTGCAGTAGGCGCTTGCCGCTAACCCCCCCCCCCCCATCTTTTTCTGTGTGTGTGTGTGTGTGTGTGTGTGTGTGCTGCATGTGTGTGTGTGTGCTGCATGTGTGTGTGTGTGTAATGTTAAGTAAAGGCTGTGATTATAATTGCAGCCTAGCATGCTGCCAGTGCCGTCAGAAGATCAGCTGCTTCTGGTGGAGTTGGTGGGAGCGATCAAGGTGCTGCCCATGGACACGCTGATACAGACCGTCAAGTCAGTGCTGAAGCAGCCCCCTCAGACAGACCTCAGCAAGGACAAGGTGGGTAGTGGTTGAAGACGTAGCTGACATAGACAGGCTCACGGAATGGTGGTGTTTCACAGCGCACCACATCTCTCTTCCTTTGGATGTGGGATTATATTGTGGTATATTGGTTAGTGTAAACACTTTATATCGGGTCTGAAGTGCACCAAGGCCAGGTACTGTTCCTAGTGTAAGTGACCCCAGACTTCCTTGGTGTGTTTTTAGGGGTGAATTGATATTTGTAAGTTCAGGTTTATCATGTTTGTTTCAAGTACAGTTTTCTATTAATTGGGTTTTTTCTTCTTTTTTTTTTTTTTTTAAATCAAAAGTCTGTTCAGTATGTACAGCTCTTTGGAGATCAGGCACTCACAACTCTGCATTATCATTGATATTATTGTTATTGTTGTTATTATTATTGTTAATTTCATTTATTACGAATTGGGTTGATCAGTAGGTTTTGAGGTTTCTGTTGATACTTGGTCCATTACACAAGCCACCCTCCGAGCTTTAGGGATATACTGCTTTAGACAGTGTACAGGTGTACTGGTGTAGGTGAAACTGTACTTTCTTCTTTTTTTCCCCTTTGTCATTTTGCAGAAAGCGCTGCCTCTGGAGGTGAACCTGCTCCAGTTTTTCTTTGCCTACGTTCAGCAGATGTCAGGCAACCAGCTGGTCGACTCTTGGCCCACGCTGCTAACACTCGTGAAAGATGTGATGCTGATGGGCTTACAGCCTCCTGCCACCTTTTTACTGCTGCAGTGAGTATCTGATGGCCTAGCACATATTTTACGCTGTCTAGTGGCTGACGGTTCAACCACGGAGGTCGCCTATGTTTCCATTAGTGCGCTCGTGGATTGGCGTACGATTAAAATTTCTGCGCAAAAAAGCAAGGAACAATACTTTCTGAAACCTTCTACTGCATTGACTGTTTATATTGTTTCTTCCAGTGGGAGTTGAGAGAGTGCTTACAACAGTGCTGAAAATGGAGCATACATTTTAAATGTAAAATCCACATGAGCTAGGATTGCTGATGAGGCTTTCTGCCCAATGATTCTCTTGTGTGTTACATTCTGTCGTAGGCCATGTTTGTCTAAAACAAGAACTGTGTGCATATAAGCAAATAAAAGCGACGCAAAAGGGACAGAAACCACTTAACTTTGACAAAGGACGGCACAGGTCGACGTTTCGGCTTACGCCTTCTTCAGGACATAAACAAACATTACCGTTTCCGTTTCTGTGTGCATATAGTCCGGTGAATGGAATTTTGGCATGTTTGACGTGTTGCAGTATTCTGAATGATTTCGTCCAGAAGGCTCCTACGATGGAGGAAAAGAAAGCACAAAAAGAACTGCAGGTAAATCCTTGCCAAGATCAGCTCTGTACCCTTGTAATGACTGGCATGCTACTGAACTTAGATTTTTGTTGTTGCTCCAGTAGGGATCAAATTACCTTGCCCACCTTCAAAGAAAACCATTCTCCTGTGTTGGTATGGGAATTTTGTCAAACAATGCGCTGTCAACGCTGAAGGTCCAGAGAAGAGAGAGCAGTTGTTTGTCTTTTTTCTCAAGACATTATATATATACATATATATTGCACATACGCACAAGGGCTTATTACTGATACTGGTAGGTTACGGTGCTATAAATACCGTCATAATTATGCGCGGCACAAAGCCCTAAATAACTAGCTAACTACCGTCATTATTATTATGTTTATACTCAATACCTACTAGTTTTTGTTTGGACATGGACACATTGAACTAGACTTTCTGCTTTTGTACAAACTTATTTTGGTGTCAGCCTATTTTACGCAGATGCTAATTTCCGTTTTTAATTTAACGCTTCAGGAAATCACCCAGAAGCTGTTAGAGGCTGTGGCAGCCATAGCAGGATCCTCTCTGGAGCAGACAACATGGCTGAGACGTAATTATGCCGTCAAGCCAGGTCCACAGAGCGAGCTGGGGGAGGGGGAGGGGGATGATGGGGAGGGGGAGCATGAGGCAGCCGCTGCAACCAGCCAGGTGAAACAGGTGTCCGTCAGCCAGACGACCGACTCAAAATACAGGTACATCTATTACACAAAATTAGTCATATCCTTTAAATCCCTGCTAAAAACCCATCACTTAAATCTGCACATGAATTTTGACTCAGTTTGGTGTGGAAAACCCCCTAGTCAGAATCCTGCCTACTTGGAGATTCGGACCCTCTGTGTTTTTTGATGGAGTCCTTCCTCCTGCAGCAGCTCAGGGCGTGTTGCAGTCAAAACAAATCAATCACAACCAAAATGCAGGTCAAGGCATGACACGACTACATCCTAATAGTCGTATTCTCTTTGGTCTTGTTCTTCTCAGTCAGTGTGTCTGTTTTGGTTTTCAGTGTTCAGGCCTTGATGTTGCTAGCGGAGCTGACGGCACCCATGCTTGATGTGGTGTACAGCAGCGAAGAGAAAGAGAAAGTGGTCCCCTTCCTGACCACGTTGCTACAGAACGTCTTCCCCTACCTTAGGCACCACAGGTATTGAGCACCGGCACAAAAATCTATTAGAAAAAATTTTCCCTCATGGGACGGTTACAGGCCCATCTTCAAATATACACCTGGGCCCAGAGGTTGTTCTGTCGTTTTGGTGGCGGCTAATATCATACCACTTAGACACATTTACAGCACAGCGTCTCACTGGCTCCAACATCTGCGTAGCCATCAGCTGTGACCTTCGGGCCGCCATAGCAGAAAACTTCCAAAACTATTTGATGAAAAATGCCCCAAATCTTGAAAATGTGCACCCTTTCTAATCACGAGGGAAGCCAGGGGAAGTGTTCTTCGGGGTAACTGCCATGCTTCATCAGTATTCCTGATTTGACCATACACGGACGCAGTGGAAAATTCCATTGACAAGAACGTGCGGTGATCGGTCCTAGGCTTACAGTGACGGCTCTGCCGGGCCGTGCAGTGCATGTGTGGCGGGGTCAAAGTATTAATTCATAATTGCTAGAATCAGGTGTAACATCAAACATTTGCTTGCTCTGTTTTTCACCCAGCGCCAACAACTTGCCAAGCTACCGTGCCTGCTCCCAGTTACTGAGCAGCATCAGCGGGTACCAGTATTCCCGCAAGGCCTGGCGCAAGGAGGTTCTGGAACTGCTGCTCGATCCAAACTTCTTCCAGATGGATGCTCGCAGCCTGGCCAGCTGGCGCCAGTCCGTCGACAACCTCTTCATGCATGACCGCACAACCTTCAAGGATCTCATGAGTAAGCTTTTCAGTCAATCGCTGACTCAACCTATGTTTATAGTCTCTGTGATTCTGCTGCTTGGCTGTAGGTATGTTGGTGTTGCTGAAGGGGAACGTCTGTGTCCAAATTCAAGGAGTCATATGGCTTAACTGTCTAGCTTGAGTCAACATCAAAAGGTTGTGGTTTGAATCCTTATACTGTACAAAATTGCACGTTGGTGACAGTAGATGATCACACTTTTTTCTTTGTCTTTTTTGGGATATTTGCTCGAAAACTGGTATTGATGAAATAGATATCTTCAGGTGACAGGTTTTGGGGGGTTTATTTTTTTCATTTATTTTTTTGGGGGGGTACACACAAGCAGTAGGCTTGCAGCCATGGTAACCAGCAGTCTTGTGGTGTGAAATATTGTCACATGCACCAGAGTGAACTGCGGGATTGAGGTTTGCACATAAAGTGGCACATTGCAGCAGCAGGCTTTCCCTGCTTTATCCTCCAGCCCAGTGGAGCCTAGAGCATCTGAGAAAAGATCGATATGTGCACCGAGGATCAGCCTACCATACCACCAGTCTTGTGGTTTGAACATAGCTTTCCAGTTCAGGTCTCACTCCTGACTTCAGCACTCCAATGTCAGAGCGGTCCTCTTCTCCTGTCTCTGCGTATCCATCCCTCGTGTCAGCAGTTACTCTGTTCTTGCAGGTCGTGTTGCCATGACACAGTCAGGGTCGCTGAACCTGTTCAGCAGCAAAGAGCAGGAGTTTGAGCAGCGCGCCCAGATGTTGAAACGCCTCTCCTTCGCCATCTTCTGCAGTCCCCCCGACCAGTATCAGCGTAACATGCCAGAAATACAGGGTAAGAAAACACAGCAGGGGTTGAGTGCATTTTTTTAGCCTTGCATACAATTTTTCAGTCTTGCGTGGTGGTGTGCGCCTGTGCGTGCATGCATATGTGAGCGTGTGGGCATAAACGTGCAGTTTTTGCATGTGTGTGCGAGTTCCATTATTATTACACAATACTTTCACCTTACTTGTTTTCAGAACGTCTGGCAGAGAGTCTGCGTCTGGCCCAGGTACCCACCTTGATGGCGCAGGTGTTCTTGTGTTTCCGCGTCCTCATTCTGCGCATGTCGCCCCAGCACTTGACGTCTCTCTGGCCCACCATGATCACAGAGATGGTAAGTCCCAAGCCTTGTGATGTTTTTCCCCGGAGGCTGTTCAGGCCAGGAATGCTGCATTTGTCTGGGTGATATCAAAGATGGGTCAGCGAGAAAAAGGCCAGCACAAATATTTGGCCCCAGCCAGGATTCAAACTCACGGCTCAACCATTGAAAGTCCAGTGCTGTATCATTTGGCTATTCCTCTGGTATGCCTCTGGACCCCTGTAGCGTAGCATCTCTCCTTTACCGACAAGCACTCATGGCATAGCATAATATTTGCGTCAGATGTCAGTCATAGGCCGATTGAATTTGAAACATCCGCTTGCTTTCTTCCTTACATAGACCGAATCATTTTCAAAATGTCCAAATTCTTGCTAATATAGATCGACTCATTTTCGAAATGTCCAATTTCTTTCTCACGTAGACCGAATCAGTTTCTGAATGTCCGATTTCTCTCTTACATAGGCCGATTCATTTTCGAAATGTCCAATTTCTTCCTTACATAGACCAATTCGTTTTTAAAAATGTCAGATTTCTTTCTTACACAGACCGAATCATTTACAAAATGTCTGAATTCTTTCTTACACAGAAAGAATCGTTTTTTAAATGTCCAATTTCTCTCTTACATAGACCGATTCGTTTTCGAAATGTCCGATTTCTTCCTTACATAGACCGATTCATTTTCAAAATGTCCAATTTTTTCCTTACATAGACCGATTCATTTTCAAAATTCTGGTTTCTTTCTTACGTAGACTGATTCATTTTCGAAATGTCCGATTACTTACAAAGGCGGATATATCCTATCATTTCTACGCCACAGAGGACAATATTTAGGACAAATGTCCCAAGCTGTTACTGTCAGCCCAGACATTTGGTCCGATTAGTGCTCCATGGATATGAAGCACTTTGCTGCTTTGTCACTAAATACTACAAACGTTTCTTCCTTTTGGACCTGTTTGTGAACTTACATATGTTGGAAGACGGGCCATAAAAAAAGAAAGCAAATAATATTATTTTAAAAATTGAATGGGATTAAACCATATCACATGTCTTTTTTTCTTTTTTTTTAATCTGTTTTTAGGTGCAAGTGTTTCTACAGATTGAGCAGGAGCTGTCTACAGAAACAGACGAATTCAAGTAAGGATCAACCACTTTTCATTTCCCGATCTCCTCTTCATCCACAGTCATGTGTATTCTCTCATCATATCATGTGTGTGTTTATCTCGAGATACTGGTGTTTTGTACTTGGTGGGTGCTAGCGGTTATATCTCATGAAGCAGTTCCTTCCAGTTTCCTGTAAGACATATGTCTGTTGTGTGTGTATCACACTGCGCACCTTGTTGAGTCATTGTTCGTAGATCTCGTATTTCAGTGCACAGAGTTCAACCAAAGGTAACCTCACATGGGAATAGCTCTTGGATGCCGAAGGTGCTGTCGCAAACACATGCAAGAGATCATTTCAAGTGTATGTCTAGACATGCCACGTCTAGGTCCCTCTACTGAAACCAGTCATACGCATGTCATAGTGCAGTTTGCTGTTCTTCTGACATTGGTAGTACCTTCATCCATTTAGAGAGGGACTTCGCGTACGGGAAAAGGGGAACTAACGTTTTGGTTTTTTTTCAGCGTGCATGCATGTGCACATACCAGCTAATCCCTTACAATTTCAAGCACCAACATTGCCATTCTAAATGTTCTAAAACCACCGGATTTCTAAACGCGCCACTTTCACATAATTTATCTCTCATCCTCAGTCAGTACATCAGGAGCCGTTCCAGGTAAAATTGCGGCTTGCCTCTTAACCACCTTGTACATGTCTTTGTTTATTTTTCAGTGCTAGATGTGCACAGCCTGCGTTTTCCCTACAAATTATGGCTAGTCTTGTACAGAGATTCCCATCGATTTGCTGTTGTCTTAGATGTGGCATTCTTTACTGTAATCCCCACTCCCTTCTGTCTATTTTGCTTTTCTTTATGAAGTTCTTCTCAAGATTATTGTTGTTAATGCCCTGTTCGTGAACGACAGGTTCATTTGTTATGGTTGAACGTTGTGATCTTTCATTTCGTGCATTTCATGTCCCTGAAACTGCAGTCGAGTATTTCTGTACACCGAGCTCTGCATATAACCCCCCACTCCCTTTGAATAAATTTTCTGTTCACCCCATTCAGTTCATAGTTGAATTCCCATTTCCTGGTATTATCTTCTTCCTGTCTGGCCTCCAGCAGTTTAAGTGCACGACTTTCAGTGTCTGTCTTGTGTTTGTTGGACTGTGTTGCAAAATTGTCTTGCTTGTTTGTGAAATAGAACTGACACTTCCTACACATTGGCCAAAAACAAAAACCAAAAAAAAAAAAAAAACAACCCACCCCTGTAACACTGAGACTGCACTAGCAGCACACAAGAACATTACTAAGTGATGATGCTTGGAGAGATATGGACATGCATTTAACACCAGAAGTAACGTTTTCCTTGACTTGCTGCATGTGCAATAGAACTGACATTTCCTTACACACTGGAATAAGAAAAAAAAAAGAAAAAAAAAGAAGCACAGACAGCACTAGCAGCCCATGAGAACATGTACATGTATACTTGGTGATGATGCTTGGAGAGAAATGAACATGCATTTAACACCAGAAGTAACATTTTCCTTGACTATCTGCATGTAAAATTCTTGCACACAGTGACCTTGCCTACTTCCTCAGTAGAAACTTCACTAACACATTTAAACGAAGATTGTTTGTAAATGCAGCAGAGGTTACATAAGTCAATGATGGGGTTAATAGTTGAAAATGCAGGCACAGAATTGAAAATGCAGATGCTTCGATGTTTGGACATAAGCGCATGTTGTTAAATTTTCGTATACATGTCGGGGGAAATTCAGTGCACGTGCCAATGCCTGCGATTGCTCAAGTCAGGAGTTGTTTTGGGGTGTAGGTTCGGCATCAGGTGATGGGGTAATTTTTTGCTGTTTATGTGTGGCGGGTATCTGGGTGTTGTGATTTTTTTGTCTCCATGTCCAATTTTTGCTTGGAACAGTTGGTTAATTACCATGCACAGAGTTTACAGGCTAGTTCTCAGCAGTTTAAGATTTCCCTTCACTAGCTACAAGCGTGACTTCAACAGATTTAGTTACACACGTTCATTCGGACATGTGTGTGTGTGTATGTGTTTGAAATTTTGTGATTGATGTACAGTTCGAATGGGGCTACATTAGCATTTTTTCAAATTCATCATTGTGCAATTTTCTGTAGGAGCGATGTTCCGAGTTTCACACATGAGAATGCCCATACTGTTCTTCCGCCTGTGAGGTTTCGAGAGGTCAGCCTATGGTAAATCAAAAGTTCACGTTGCTGACAGCTTTTGTTCTTTTAAAATTGTATTTTGTTATTGTTTATGATGTTCCTAATACTGTTCATTGATTTGCCTGTTCGGACTTCATCAGTTATCCACGCATTTCAAGGATGCAGGCTTTGTTGAGAGTGTCATGTCTAAACTTGTTTCTTTATTGTCTCCAGGACTCAGCTGCAACGCATCGCTGCTCTGGACTCGAGCTGGGCGCACCTTGGTAACGGGCTGAACGCTCACAACAACCCGAGCTGGCTCAACCTGTATCTGTCCGTATGTCGACTGCTGGATCTGTGTCTAGTGTTGCCGGCAGACACTGTACCTCAGTTCCAGCTGTGAGTGTTGTGGTCGTTTAGAAACGCTGCATCTGCGTTCTTGCATTGGGTTTTGTTAGCTATGAAGTTAACTTGTTTGTGTCAGGAGTCAAAGTTTTGTTGGTGCATCAGCATGATGTTAGCAAGGTCAGAATAACCAAAAAACACATCCTTTATCTTAACACTACTGTGAAGACTTGCGTTGAAGTGATATTGCTCTAAGGCTTGCTTTTGAAGCAAAGGTCTTAGGTGCTGGCTGGTCTGGTCTGTTTATAGGAACACCCATGGCTGTAAAGCACAGCACGTTTAATAAAAACCCTGTATTTCTTTAACACTAGAAGTCGCAAAGTTAAGAAAGAAGTCTCCATGCTCAAATGGTGCGTCACCTCTTTAGCAAACAGACTTAGTGCTTCAGAAGTGGCAATTTCCATTCAGTGCTCATCAGTGGTTTTAATGATGGTGAATGTGATGGAGAAGTTTGTGTTTGTGCAGGTACCGATGGGCTTTTATAGGCACTGCTGGTGAAGAGAACAAAGGTTGCAGTGATGAGAACGCTCCGAAACAGAAAGACAGGCCTCGCTTCACGCCACACATTGTGCGGCTGGCTCGCCTTCTCAACACAAGGGTATGCAGAATTTCTTGGCCAAAAAATAAAGAAGAAAAAAATGGCGAGTGCTTTATTTTCCCTGTCAAGTGTTGGTTGCTGTCAGGTCTTTGGTTCTACAAAAAAGCCATGAAGTGGTGCCTTATTTGATATCAGGTCTGATTTTAGTGGTATGTTACTAAATTGGCCTCACTGCTGTCATGGTTAATATACTGTATTGATACTGGGCTTTGCCAGACTGTTATTGCGATGTACATAAATGTATATTGTGAAAATTTAAAGCACTAAATTTTCTGACATATTGGCAGCTAAATTGTTGTTCTCTGTGCTCAGTTAAATCGTGAGGCCCCAGTGCTGCGTGTGACGGGCAACCGCCCCCTCCTCACCATCGGACAGCTTCGCTCCATCGCCGAGCTGCAGCCATTTTTCAACACGCTTTGCCTGCAGCAGTCAGAAAAGTCCACACCGCACCAGTCCCGAGTTCAGGCTGTTGGCGGACTTCAGGTCCCCGTCACGGCCTTGCCGAAATCCAGGTCTGCGCCCGAGTATCTTGAACCCCGCCAGTCTGAGCTTCAGCTCAAAACGAGTCGCCAGTACGTGGAAGAGCTGTTGGAGAGAGATTTTCTTGAGCAGGTGTCCTGAACAAAAATGAACTCCCCCAATGTGCTGTGGATGCGAACAGGTCTTTCAAATCTTACTTGTGATTGAAAAGCCAAAACTACCACCTCTGGTCAGATTAAAGCTTGCATCAGCAGTAGAGATGCAACTGTGTTTGAGATTTTGGCGGGTTTGTTGAAAAACTCTTGTAAAATGGCTGTTTTTCTTCTTGCTGATTGAACTTGACTGGTTGTTTTTGTTTTTGTTTTTCCCCCCTACAGCATTGTAAAAGAGATAGGAACAGTGAACACAAAAATGTCTTTCACCTGAGGTGGTGTACAGACAAATTTATTTGAAGACTTGTTGATTTCTTGCATTCCTTGGCAATGTCCGAATTAAGGTTTTCCGGAAAATGAAATCCAGGCCTCCCCCCCAAAACGTAGACAAATAGTCATACATCATTGGCTAAGACTATGCAGGGAAACAAATTTCTAGTAAACTCACTCTATTTGATGTAACGTTGTGAAAGTTTGGCCTTGTGAGACTTGCAGCTTGCTAACTCTGTAATGTCAGTAATTGGCCTGTGTCGGTAACTGGCCTGTGTCAGGAACTGGCTTGTGTGAATAACTGGTCTGTTCCTGTAACTGGTCTATGTCAGTAACTGGCCTAGATCAGTAACTGGCCTGTACCAGCAGCATATATCAGAAACTGACCTATATCAGTAACTGGCCTGTGTCAGTAGCTGGTTTATGTCAGTACCGGTAACTGGTCTATGTCAGTAACTGGCCTACATCAGTAACTGGCCTGTACCAGCAGTATATATCAGAAACTGACCTATATCAGTAACTGGCCTGTGTGAGTAGCTGGTTTGTCAGTAAGTGGTCTTTGTCAGTAACTGGCCTACATCAGTAACTGGCCTCTACCAGCAGCATATATCAGAAACTGGCCTACATCAGTTAACTGGCCTGTGTCAGTAGCTGGTTTATGTCAGTAACTGGTCTTTGTCAGTAACTGGTCTTTGTTAGTAACTGGTTCATGTCAGTAACTTGAGTGATCATGGAAATTATTGTTTCCACTTGTTAATGATGTGTATTATTTGTTGTGGGATTTAGGCAGGGCTCGGCTGTTTCAGAGAATTCCTATTCGCGGTTGTGATGAGTAGAACGTAGCATCTGTTTTGAAACTTGTGCTTTGTTGTGTCCCATGTCTTTCAAGCCGTCGTTAAGTTAAATTACGTTTTGCATGTTAGATCTTGTGCACAGTCAAACAAGTTCTCAGTATTGCAGAATTCATGTTGTTGCTGGAAACTTTCCAAACTGTCGGTGAGCTGAAACACAACTCTTACAACATCACCTCACGTCATCATCGTTGCTGATGCTGAAATAAGTATGTCTTTCAAGATGTATCTGTGACTGAATTGCATGCAGACACGGAAAAAACTTTGCTTTTTTGTTTTGGTTTTGTTTTTGCTGTGTTGTGTAACTTTTTTGGTGAGCTTGAGAAATTGTGTAAACCCTGTCTTTTTTCTCTTTCTTTTTTTAACAAGTTATATGCATTTTGTTTTTACTCATGTCATACACATACTTGGCAGAAGAAGTGTAGGCTTCCACAACTGCTTTTTTGCATGCCAGATTAGTTTGACCAGCATTCTGCTGTTACATTTCCAGGAACAAATTGAGAAAATTTGTAGAATTTGCAGAATCTGTAGGTGCTGTCCCCCCTCCTCCCCCCCCCTTCCCCCATCCGCCACCCTCCGTTTTGGAATTGTCAGTCGCACATTATAAAATAAATACAAGTACTTTGAAATTCCAGAACTTGAAAAACTGAACCATTACACAATACATTATTATGTGTTGGTGTCCTGTGTGGGCATGAATGCACACAATTCATGTGAGTGTGTGTGGGTTGAGTTCAGCTTGTGCTGCTTTGAGCCATAGACTCGTGATAAAGCAACTCTGTTGATACACTGTATCATTGTCAATGTTGACACCCCGGTTACCTATGCTTGTCAGATTTTTGTCTAGTCCTTCAGAGCAAAACTAATACGCAGGCTTTAATTGCGAGTTTCGTTTTCTCAGTTTATCCATTTAATCAGAACTTGTTCATCTGCTTCTGTAGCCCATTTTGTTTGTGTGAATGTTTCAGGTTCAGTTCATGTGAATCAAGGGCACAGCATTCCAGTGTGTGAATGTATAACACACATACACAAGTTGTACACGTACATGTATGTATGTTGCACTGTGGAAATATAGCCATGCTTCTTTTCTGTACCTGGATCTGTGCAATGATTTGTGTTCACTGTCAGTATTTGCCGCTCAGCATTTTAAGTCTGGCCTGCATAATGTGTTGATTGTTGACTTGGCCCCACACTGTGGAAGTTACTGTAGAGTACATTTTGTAGTCGCCAAGCAGAAAAACCGGTTGTCTTCAGTGCTTTTCTCAAACAACAAAACCAGACAAGGTTGACTGTCATGTGAAGCCAAGTAAATCGAAAAAGTTACAGTCACACCATGCTTGCTGAATTATTATGCATGTAACACCATTACAGATCATGGACTGTATTTTTTTTTTTTTTTAAACCAGGCGTGAGGAATTCCCGCCGTTTTTTTTGTTGTTGTTGTTGTTGTTTTTTTTGGGGTGGTGGTGTTTTTTCCCTGCCATTCCGTCGTTGAGGCAAAAAAAAAAAAAAAAAAAAATTAGAACAAGCAGGACAGTGTATTAGTATCACGTATCATTCAGGCATGTTTTTTTTCTGGGCCTAGGACAATTTCCACCGTTTTTTGATGTGTTTGCTGTTGTTTTTCTGCGGAAACACGAAAGAAAATGTTGGACATGCAGGACAATATGCCCCTCCCCTGTTGGTTAACACTTGACATCGCCGCCGTTTGCTCTTTTCCTTTCAACACGTAGCACACTTTTTTGGTCAGCGGGAAAACTCATGCCTGAAAAAATGATAATGATAATAGTGATGGTGATTTGATATAACGCACTGCTCCACCGTGAGTGCTCACGTTGCTTAGGGAGAAGTTTTGAAAGGAGGACAGAGGGAGAAAAAAATAAGGAAGTGCAGATGGTTAATGGAGTGACACACTGAAGAGATGAGTATTCAGTCGCTTCCAGAATGCAGTGATGATATAACTGTTATGAGGGGTTGGGGGGGGGGGGGTATTACTGTATTGACAGGCTGGTCTGTTAATGATCGATTGTTTTATTTAGACTGCTAGGGGGCAACTCGTATGGCATGGGTTGAAAGATTCGTGCACAGGAGGTGCAGATCCCAAAGCACCTGTTGTAAGTTGCTGAATTTTTTTTTTAAAGTTGATTTGAAGCTTTGCCGTGCAATAACCATGTGCATGTGTGTGTGTGTGTGTGTGTGTGTGTGTGTGTGTGTGTGTGTTTTGTGTGATCATGAAATCAGAGAAATACATAAAATCCAAAGATTGTGTGCTGTGTACTATACTTATGTGTATGTTGGTGATGGGGTAAACTATCTGGAGTTGACAATACATGTACCTGAGTGATAAGAACAATTTTTCTCTTCCCATGTATATAACTATATTCTTATTTTGCTGAGACTGGGTGGCAGGCAATTCGCATTTCTGCTGGTTTGGCAGTCTGGATCGGATTTGGCCAAGAGAAGTTTGAGGCTGTCTCATGCTTGAGCTGTTACCTGACAAAAGATCAGGGTTGGTGTTAATGTTAGATGTCCACAGAAGAATACAGGGCCCAGTTGTGGTGTGGAGATACGGTATGATGTTGATGGTCTGCAATCTCAACAAAAAGTCGCAAATACGGTTTTGTTCGTTTTGTTGTTGTTGTTTTTTTTAAACCTATGTGACTGTGCAAAATGCATATTCAACTCTTGTCACAGTTGTAGAGTTTTCAGCACTTCAGAGATCCTTATAAAACAATAGTGTGAGTTTGCAGTGACTTCATTGTGTTTTTGGTCAGGAAGCGAGACACAGTGCCTAACGGGTGTTCTGTGCTGCGATCTTTCAAAACGGAAACGGGGCTGTTAACGGGGTTTCAGAGACGCTGAAAATTCTGTAATTTTGACAGATTGTTTTTTTGGTTTTTTTTGGTTTGTTTGTTTTAAAATCAAACACTTCGTGGCTTTTTGTTGAGATTGCAGACCTTCAGCTCTTGATGCAAGAGCACCACTTCCTCGATTGAGAGGACAGGGCAATTCTCTTGTTGATTTGTTGACAGATGACAGAAACAGGTTATTGACAGATATGAGGCGTTAATACTTCAGTATGCATGTACGTGCCATATGACATGAAAAAAACGGTTGTGAAACAATGAAGTAGATGTATTGAAAACTTGCTTGTTTTTGCTGTTGTCTTCCCTATAATCCCAGGCATACTCTGTACGGTTTTTGTTTGTTTGTTTGTTTTTTTGTTGTTGCTTGTTTTGCTTTTGTTGTTGTTTCAACAAGTGTTTGAATGAGAGCCCAATACATGTGTGGACAATTTGTTGAAGTTTTTCCCCATTACGAGCAGAAAGTGAGAAGTTGAAAGAAACTAAATAGTGTAAGGATGTTGAAATCCGGCAAACGCTCTCTCTCTCTCTCTCTCTCTGAAATTATACATTTCAAAATACAGTGTAGAGGTTCTAGTTTCAGTTCTGTATGTTTCTTGTTTGGTTTCTATAGACACAAACTGTTAGCACGCAGAATGTGTTGTTTTGGCTTGAATAGCCTGTTGCCATACGAACTGAAGCTCTTCCTGCTATGTACGGGAGACTCTGAAAATAAAAGTATTGCTTTCTCTGTTTCTGCCATTTGTTGCGATGTGTTCTTGCATGTGCGTTTTATTTTCATCGGTGAAGCACTTCGGGGGTGGTGGTGGTGGTGGGAGGGTGGGGAGAGTGGTGGTGGAGGGGTGGTGGTGGTCATAGTTTAGGACAATTCCCGTTGGCACTGATAACACAAGTAGAAGTGTATTCTAAGGACATATCTGTTGCTCGGAGCTCAGCGGGTAAAAGATGTCTAGAAAAAAAAAAAGAAGAAAGAAATGAATGCCTTTTGGCACCAAGGTCCCATTTTGTTAAATGCTATGCCCAATTTTTATGGTTTTACTCTCGCGCACAGATCGTTCTGACGACATTGTCTCGCACTTCCAGCTCTACCAATCATTAAGATAAGACCGTAAGAGCATAACGGGCGCACACAAGCCAAACCGCTCCAAAAACATAAAGACTGGTAAAGACGGAAATAGCGCATTTAAAACTTTTATCAGAAGGATCAAGCAGAAAAGGGTGCATTTCCATTTTACAGTTTGAAAGCATTGGCGCAGTTATTCTCTTTGGCATCTCGAAATTACGGCTTACGCCTAATGCATACCCTTTGTGCAAGGATGATATTTTGTAATGGCGTAATTGGCATTATCAGTAGAAACCATCAGGGGTTTGCCTGTAGGAAAGTCCGTTTGTCTACAGAGAAACTCAGTGCAGTATCAAATTTTCGGCAATCCCTTTCCTCACCATCTGCACATTTTTTTTCCTGCAGAAAAATCTGAACCGCAGTGTTAATTCTAATGGGAAGCTGTGGTGCTCAGAATGTTTTTTTTTTCCTGCAGAAGTGCTGTAATTAATTTTCTTTATCATTGGCCAAGGCTGAAACTAGCAGCAAAGAAAGAGTGGCAAGAGGCCCAGCACACACACACACACACTGTCACACACACACACACACACATACACACACGCCCGCGCGCTCGATCAGCATCCACATGGGTTTTTGTCGCTTTTCTTTATTTACCTGGAATATATCTTGCAATTCTTTGCAGTAACATAATCGTGAATTACCTGCTGACACAGCCGTTCATCTGACTCGTTCGTCCGTCAGATATTCCTGCACATCCCGTGCAAAATGAAGGAAACTGAGATCCCGATACGGACTCATCTCCAGGGCCCGCATGTAAAAGTCAGGGTTAGGGTGTTTAGTCCCGGGTTACAGTCTAACCTCAAACTAAACTAGCTCTAGAGTTAAATTTTCTGGGTTTTTTTGTTGTTGTTGTTGTTTGTTTTAAATCGGGAAGCGGGTCCATTCCACCATGGTGCCTAAGCCGTTTTAGAAGGATTTTTGTCTTTCTTTCTTCGCTTCCTTTTTTATTTAATTTTGTTTTGAGGTTTCTTTTGTCCTAGTTTGGGTTAGGCCCATAGCCGTGGGTTAAAAGAACCTCGAGTTTTACATACGGGCCGTGGGAAACACTGGCAGTTTTTAAAGGTGCCGTTTCTAAGAGTACCAGGATTTTGTCAGTACAGGGAGACTTTTGTGTTGGAACAGTTGCACTTTTGACTGCACCTTTCCGCTCGAAACACGAGCCAGTCTAGAGAGTAGCAGAGCTTCGAATGCGACACACTGACGGTTTGATGGTCGCGCGAACGAGGAACACTCAGCCGTCCGGTACGACATCCGCCGTTTACTGTGACCCCCTTGTCGGATGAACACATGGTCATGGTGCTACCAGGTCGAGTATGGCCGCAACACTGTCAGCGGCTACTGCGTTTTGTGGTGTGTGTGTGTGTGTGTGTGTGTGCGTGTGCGTGTGTGTGTGTGTGTGTGTGTGTTTGGGGTGGGGAGGGGTTTTATTTTATTGTATTTTTTGTTGTTGTTGTTTTTATCAGCTCAATCCAAGCCTGTCTGTCGTTGTATTTGTGCACGTGCATAAATGGTGTGATCTCCTAGACACGGCCACCGAAACAGCTCAGAGCGATTTCTGAGTCTTAAAAAAAAAAATGAGGCTTTCAAGGTGCCTCTGCAGACTGTGATTAGTTACGAATCTTGATCCCCAGACTGACGCCTCTAACAGCGGGATGGACAACCGGCGTCGACAGCACATCGTCAAGGGGAAACAACAGGCTCATCAGGGGAAGTAACAGCTCAAGAGCGCATCAGATACAGACGGTTGACGAGCCCGTCATCGAGGGAGATAATCGCGTCTGCGGGCAGACAACTCTATCAAGGGCGTCAGGCCTACGAAGGGAGATAATTGGGCTGGTTGGCCCGCCTGGCGAGTGATAGAAGGTGCCTTATGATGTTGTGATATCACCGAATTGCTGATCGTTCGGTTTGGAGAAGCGCACAGCCAGTGCAATTGCGTAAACGGAAAAGATACAGAGGATACGGTATGGTATCAGAGATAAAGCTTTGTGTGACGGGTAGCCAGCAGTGCTGTGAATAAGTACTATTGCAGGGGCGCCGGAAGATGTTGGGGGGAGAGGGGGGCAGAATCTCGGAGGGGGGAACGTTGCCCGAAGAAAGTTAACAGGGGGGGGGGGGGGGGCGATCAGATGCTGCGCGGACAAAAAAACCTTTACGAACCAGGGAGCCACTGAAAAGAAGGACATTGTCCGAAAAAAAGTGAAGGGGGGGGGGCAATCAGAGGAGCGGGAGAGGTAGGGGAAAGGGGGGGGGGCAAGACCATGGCTTTGCCCCCCCCCCTCTTGCCATAGTCACCTGATTTTCCAGGGGGGGGGGGGGGGCAAAAAGACACTCTTGCCCCCCCCCCCCCTGCTTGGGTACGGGGGGGGGGGCAGCTGCCCCCCCCCGGTTCCGGCGCCCCTGTATTGCTTTCTGTTAGCGCGAAGACACTACACCTGAGTAGGGTGGGTGGGTGTTTGGGGGGTTAACGTCCTTTCCCACCACATACGGGTGATATCAAAGACGGGGCAACGAGAAAAAGGCCAGCACAAATATTTGTTCGCAGCCGGGATACGAAATCACGACCCGAGCATTGAATTACCAACGCTCTGCCATTCGGCCACCCCGGCTCCCCACACACCTCAGTAGTACCGTTCGTATCTCAGTTGCGTGGCAAGTTTTCGGGAATCCACAGTCGGAACAGAAAGACAAAGGATTCAAAGCACAGCCCTGTCAGAGTCGCAGTGGGCGAATCTCAGCTGTGTTGCAACTGCGCCTCAGTACTCCACATTAACCGACCGTGCAGATAATACAAGAATAAACTTTACTGTCTCAAAATGAAAAAAAAAAACTGTTTTGTTTCTCATAACGAGACAGTAAAGGTGAGGGGTGAGCGATGGTCTAATAGGTACCGCGTAGGATTTAGCCGCTGCGCTACTGAACAGTCGTCACCATTGTCACGGCGACGAAGCGTGGGTTCGAGCCCAGGTCGAGCTTTTCCTGGCTGCCGGGCTGCTCATCGGGGGTTTCTCTCCGGGTTATCCGGCTTTCCTCCCCCAGCAAAATTAAAAGAAAAAAAAGGTATTGGGTGGCGCTGCACGGCGGCGACGCGCTTCCCCCGGGGGAAGCAGCCCGAATCTCCCGAAAGAGACAATAAAGTAGTAGAAAAAAAAAGTGTCAATACGGGTGACAGGCATACAGCATCGTGTGTTTTGGGACGACAATTTTCTCATAACGAGACATTTAGAGTATGACAGGCATACAACATCGTGTGGAAAACTTTTCATCGAATGCGCTTCATCAGTGCATCAGAATCAGTCACAATATACAGCATCTGAAACCGTTGTGGTGACTCTGGTCGGCGTAATGTTGTTCTAGAAGTGTACCTTGGACTTCTAATGCTCGGGTCGTGAGTTCGATCTCGGCTGGGGCCAAATATTTGTGCTGGGTTTTTCATCGTTGCCCCGTCTTTGATATCACCCTATGTGGTGGAAAAGGACGTTAAACCCCCAAACACCCACCCTCTAGAAGTGTACCGCGTACTGAGCAGACGACATTATTTGGTTGCGGACTGAGGACCGGCTAGACGACGCTGATTGGTGGCTATTTTTACATCTGATATATTTTTGAGTCCCAGTCTGTTCAGGAATGGACCGTAGGCTGAAAGAAAGTCGTAATTCTCTGAAAGTAGAAGCCACAAAGTCACGAAAACGGTCGAGATGGTCAAACGAAACAGCTTTTTTTTTTTCTTTTTTTTTATCTGGGAAACAGTCTTAGCGCTTCGAAAGCGGCAGCTGGCGGCGTTACGAACATGGAGGCATTAGCGTTTCTTCTTAGAAATAATGCTTAACTCTACCTGGATTTGCACCTAGACATCCAGTTGCCCTGTTAAGTGAGCAGCGCTAATCTGCCAGTCGTTTTGTTTTTGGTTTGTTTGGTTTTTTTTTTGTCCGCAGTACTACACCCATCACAAAAAGTCAACGACCACCTTGAAATAGCAGTTGACGGTTCCCGTTCTTCCCCGAAATCTCGCGGGATTTTGGACTGGCTGACTGAGCTAGGGCCTGATCGATAGACTCGGCGCTCCAACCAATGTTTCCTGTTTTCCACAGCTGAGATGCCGTGGGGGGGGGGGGGGGGGGGGGGGGGGAGAGAACATTTACACAATATTGCCACCTTTGGCACAATCAAGTTCATACATGTATACATACACATCTAACGCTGCGCAAATGAGCGATACAAAATTAGTACAAATACATATTTTGAAAATACACTTAGAGACATTGCGTATTACTGTGTTATCCGTGTTTTCGCAAGTGGTCCTAGACTTTTTTTTGTACCGACCGTATATACATACAAGGGAAGAGTAAGTGCTGAAGGTCAGCGTTGTATCACATACATACATTAACGTTGTATCTTTGCGCTGAATGCAAGTTTACAGTGTTGCTGTAAGATACACCAGTTTTCGTTCACAGGACGCGCAGTTCCTGTAAACAAGGTGTGTAGCGTTTTCGGTCCGAATGTTTTTGTAACCGCTATTACCTGAAATAGCTTTGCATGTTTTCCCCATCCCCAACCGTTTATACAAAAGTAAACAGCCCAAAGAGGAAAATTATGGAAGCAAGATGTGAGATTATCAAGTTTGCTATTGGACTCACCCTCTTATCTGCAGTGACACAGGTTTTCTATATCTACCCCCGAAAGATAAAAATTTCCAAGCAGGCACTTTGACATTCATGATGATACTGGGGTAAACAGGGCTGTCATTCATTGAGTCGAACCGAGAATCTCTCTCTCTCTCTCTCACACACACACACACACACACACACACACACACACACACACACACACACACACACACACACACACACACACACACACACACACACACACACACACCTAAAAACAGGGAAAAAATTGTTATAAATGGGAATTTTTAGTGATCTCTCTCTCTCTCTCTCTCTCTCTCTCACACACACACACACACACACACACACACACACACACACACACACACACACACACACACACACACACACACACACACACACACACACACACGCACGCACGCACGCACGCACGCACGCACGCACGCACGCACCACATACGTTATCGAAGGTTTCTTTTTGTCTTTGTTGCCGTTTTAATTTGTTGCTTTCTTCTTCCAGTTGTTATGAATTACCCAGTCAGTACACATCAACTCGTTCCTTCTAAACATTTGCACCAAAAACAACCGGCAGGCTATTTCCAAAGCTGGATTAAAAACAAAAATCGCTTTGGAAAAAAAAACAAAAAAAAACAAAAACAAAACAACGACACACAAATAAATTTTTTAAAAGGCGCGTTCGCACTAGAGTAAGATTTTTGTCGACAGGGAGCAGCTGTTTGGCAAAGCTATAAATCCACACGGATTTACAAAGTTCAGATAGTAAAACATGATTCAGTGCAATGTTAGAGCCACATAGAAAACATTTAAATTTTACTGTTTAAACGGGCAACTTCCGTCTTTGCTAAGCCAACTTTTGTTTTGGAACAGTTTCTCTGCTTTGGAAATGTTCAGCCCACCAAATTTGAAAAATAAATGCAATTCTAAATTCCGAAATTTAAATAGCTGAGCTGACCCTTCGCACCTCGTGATTGTAATGTGTTTATGTCCAGTATGTGAGAGGATGCGTGTGATTCACGTGAGCGTGCGTGTTGGGTTCAGTTCGCGGCGCTTTGAGCCGATTCATGCAATTGGGAAAAGCGCCTATACAATACTATTATTATTATTATTATTATTAACAGTTTCGCTCGTTAGTGCGCCTGTACGCTCGAAATACTCTATCTTGGTCATTAGTACAGCTCTTAATGCGATACAATGTTCACACTTCGCGTGAGCGGCCGAACATTCCAATTCTGCGACACTGCTGGAGCGCTCGGTGTGGTCGCCCGCGTCATCCAGCACGCTTCTGTTGGCTCAGTGCCAGCATTAAAGATGCTGTCACTGTCCAGGTGTCTAAGTGATGTGATGAAAGATACCACAAAACAGCACAGAACCTCCTGTGAGCATGAAAACGGTAGCACCACTTTTTACTGTTAAAGTAAGAACCAGTGGGGATCTTTCTTTGCTCTTGCTTCAAGTTAACGGCGATCTTGCTAGTTTGAGCAGTTCACGCAGTATCAAAACATGTTTGAAACAGCGGGATTTTTCCTACCTAGATCGACTTCTACCTAAAGCGGGTGTGCTAGGGGCCCAATGGGAGAGCTGTTGCCACGCAGCTGAGACTCACCCGCTCCAAGGGTGCGACTTTGAAGGTGCTCCCAAATGCTATGACACATCTCATGATGTGAATGATTACACGGCTGGCACCGGGATATTTATGACAGGAAGTGCGGAATGCGGCCCTGTCACGAAGTCTCAAACCACATCGACCTCATACGATCATCCTCATCCTCATCATCATGCATATTATTGCCCTAGATTCCGATTCCTCCGTGGATTCCACCCTTGACCTGGGAGGAATCTCCAATGGAGCTGGCGAAGAGTTGGGGCCGCCCCCCCCCCCCTCCACACACACACAAAAGAAAAAAAAGAAAAGAAAAAAAAAAAAGTTTGGTCATTAATACATACAAGAGCAAACTGTCAAGATCACTCTGCACCTTCCACATAACGACGTACAAGTTAATTCATGGTAAGTTCTTGGTCACGCCAGAAACTTTCAGCCATGGGTTGTAGCTCAGAACTTGAAAGCACAGTGAAAACACAAGCGGCACTGGTGTTCGACCTCGAAGTCCACTCGTGAAGGAAAGCCTAGCATATGTACCATCCTGCAATACCGGATCAAAGACTCTAGATCCGCCACGCTATAAAATAGCTTTGACTGGATGTTGAAAAGGTGAGTGAGTGAGTGTTTGAGGCTTGATGCCGCGCAAGCCACGAAAACTAATTGATTCGCGGCTAAGTGTGTCTGCACTACGTGGAAAAAATGTAACGTTGGGCAGCTGATGCAAACGGTTCTACGGGGTAACATAAACCTAGGACATGCAGGAGACGCTGCACCTTCATGCTGGATGTTGAAAAATTATCACACGTTGTCAGTAAACTTGTTAATGCCTCAATGTTCCTAACGCCGCTGAGATGAAAGACTGCCGCATTTGAATCTCTATGGCGACCGTTTTCGAGACTTTGTGCCTTCTACTATTAGAGAAATGCGAATTTCTTTGAGCCCACTGTCCATTCCTGAACAGACTGGGACTCGACAAATCTGATGAAAATAGTATAGTGTAACCAATTAGCGCCGTCCTCAGTCTTCAACCAATCAGCGCCGTCCTCAGTCTGCAACCAAACAACGTCGTCTGCTGAGGCCGCGGTACACTTTTGGGACAACATGTACGCTGGCTCTAGTCACCACAATGGTTTTAGATGTTATTTTACACAATCGCCTGTACCACCACATGCACACAAAATTGGGCATTGAACAGAACGGGGAGTGCCCTTGTGGTGAGGGACCAATGACAACAGACCACATCCTCCAAGACTGTACGACGCATGTAGCATCCAGAAGGAAGTACTGGCCGACACCAACAGCAGTGGAAACCAAGCTATACGGCACCCTGGAGGAGCTGCGACGGACGGCAGCCTTCATCGACGACACCGGGCTGCTCATCTAACGAGAAGCGAACGACGAAGAAGAAGATGTTATTTTGTGACACAAGTTGATGATGATGATGACTGGCCATTTGTATAACGCTACAAGAAAACTTCCATGCAGTAAGCATGCTCACGGCGCCTTTGGAGTGGAAAAAAAAGTGTGTGAGAGAGAGAGAATTAGATCTGAGAGAAAAGATGCGCCTTGAGGGTCCGCTTGAAGGTCATGACTGAAGCAGAACCTGACTTGAGGTGAGCTGGCAAGTTGTTCCAGAGGCAAGGAGCTGCAGTCTTGAAAGCCCGTGCACCAGAGCGTTTCTTGTTTGTGTTGTCATAGTAGCCTGGGACAGTAAGTCTGGTGACAAGTGACTGGTTCTGATGCACAGATTAAATGCATTCGTTGAAAAGTTTTCTACACGCCGTTCTATGCATGGGAAACGTATTGATACAATAGTCGAGGTTAGGGATTTTAGCCCCGGGTTAGAGTCTAACCTCGAACTAAACTAGCTCCAGAGTTAAATTTTCTGGTTTTTTGTTTGTTTGTTTGTTTGTTTGTTGGTTGGTTTTTTGTTTTTGTTTTTGTTTTTAAATCAGGAAGCGCGCCTATTCCAGGAAGGTGCCTTAGCCGTTCTTCCTTTCTTCGCTTCCTTTTTTCTTTAATTTTGCTTTTGGGTTTCTTTTGTCCTAGTCTGGGTTGGGCCCGTAGCCGTGGGTTAAATTAACCTCGACTTTTACATACGGGTCTGAGGCTTTAAACTTATTGCTGTAAAATGACCAGACAATGGGAACGTGTTAAGATCAACAACAAACCTTTGCAGTCATTCAAAAGAGGATACTGATGTACGCTTCTGCGCGGCATTTTCTCCAACATGCCTCTGCTGACATGTTTTTGTTGTTACATTCTTAGCAGACGATTGACAAATCACTTGCTTCATCTGCCTGAAAACCGCTGGCAAAATTTCAAGAGAAACAAGACAATCGCCCAAAATCAAGAAAACAACACGCATTCAGCATTTCAGATATACGACAGGGAATGTGTTGACAGGCAGTGACAAGCAGCTATCATTAGACATGGAGCCCTCTAGGAGAGCTTTCAACAAAATGGGTGCGATCGCCGATTACCGAGATGCAGACGACTTTGACACCTGGAAAATTTGCGCTTGGGTATTCAGTAACATAACCGCGAAAGATTGTAAATCTGAAGAAAGAAAGTGCTTCAAACCCGGCATCGGAAGGTATCTGCTAAGCAAATGTCTGATTTGTTTGTTTTGTTTTGTTTGCTGTTAACACTCTCTTCATACAAACACTGTTCAGCTCACACAATTCAAAACTAAATGCAATTCTAAAATTCCGAAAGGCAGTTAAATTGCTGAGCAGGTTCTTCGCACCACGTGATTGTAATGTGTTCTTGTCCAGTGTGTGAGAATGCGTGTGATTCACGTGCGCGTGCGTTTTGGGTTAGGCTCGTGGCGCTTTGAGCTTTGAGTAAATGTTTGGAGAATGCTCCTATATTCATGCGATCATTATTATTATTATTTACTGAGAACGCTGGTATGCAAGCTCGTGTCCACTGACTGAGCCCTAAAACGTACTTCTAAACACAAGAGTTCTTTATGACTCACACGCTCTCATTCTCATTATGTATTTGCTACAAGTTTTTCGGTTCATCACTGATTTCATCGTTCCTTCATGAATAAGTATCTCTCCTTCCTCTAGAAGCTTCGAAGAAGTTTTGACTGAGGAGGCAATAACAACCCGCACCTAAACCAACTTCGTTTCAGGCTAGTTGTAAGCAGTCAGTTCCTGGAGACAGTTCGTGTACTGGAGACTAAACAGTACCTGGGTTCACTGCTAACCTGTAATTCGATTTGTTATCAGGCAGCGCCAATCATGTAAACTGTGTTAGGTCAGGACGACCCGGTAACTGGCTTACAGCAGACCCGCCGTTCGTAACACCTGGGTATGAGATATTGATCCGACACTGGGCAAGTTCCAATTGCTTTTCAAGTTTCTCTGCAATTCTCTTTTAAAGTAGGTGCGTAAGAGGTGGTGGGCGTGCCCATCGCGTTCAGTTTGCACCAGTCAAACTTCGTCAAGAATAAGAACGGAATGAAAGATCTGGGCCCGTACGTAAAACTCGAGGTTAATTTAACCCACGGCCGCTACGGGCCTAACCCAGACTAGGACAAAAGAACCCCCAAAACAAAATTAGATAATAATAAAATAGGAAGCGAAGAAAGAAAGACACCCCCCCCAAAAAAAAATCCTTCTATAACTGCATAGGCACCATGCTGGAATGGACTCGGTTCCAAATTTAAAACACAAAACAACAGAAAATTTAACCCTAGAGCTAGTTTAGTTCGAGGTTAGACTCTAACCCAGGGCTAAACTACCTAACCCCGACTTTTACATGCGGGCCCTGCAGCAGGTTTGTTCGCATAGCACATTTCGTACCGCGCATGAGTGTCCCACGTTTTTCACTCTTTTTCGGTTTTCGCCCTGTATGCGAAAATCAGGCAAGATTAACGGTTCCTTGGCGGCAAACACGAGTAAAATCAAAGTGCAACACGCCCACTGAGTCAAATTTAAATCCATACAGGCATAAATAATTTTTTTTTTTTTTAGTGAGGCAACTGGTGCACAACTCCAAACTTCCTTCAAGTGTTAGGAATTGAGTTAAGTGGTTGAAATGAGCACCACTTTTGTTGATTTTACGCGGAAGAGAAACGATAGACCTGCTATACTACAGGCAGAGCCCTTTCACAATGTGCGTAGTCGGCTGAATATTAACTCCAATGTGAGGCTTAAATAAGAGACTTGAAGTAGCTTTGCCTTAGAACTGGTCTTTTCACTGATGTAATGGTGGCTTACTCCGAAACTCGCCGTGCTTAGCTGCAACATCCGAACCGTTTAAATCTACCAGTCACCCAGTATCCAAATTTATACTCCGTAGCTCAACTGAGGTTGTGAGGTGGAGGGGGGGGGGGAGGGGGCGGTAAAGGGGGGCGGGGGACGGTGGGTGGGCGAGGTAAGGTCAAAACCCAACAGATTAGAACTGCCCAGTCAAGAAAAACTCATTAACTTGTCATCGCCTGACCTGCAACTCTTTGTACACGTACATGCAGCAGCTTCGCTCTTCAATCATTTTCTTACCTCGGACGTCAGCCGTGTCAAGTTCCTGTAGCCAGCAAGATACTGACTGGAGCCAAACAGAAAAGGTGCTGTGAGGAAATTGGTCTATTAGACGGTGAGAAATTTAAGTATCCACTGAGCAGTTCAAGTTTATCCAAGTTTTTAAAACTGTTTTTACGCCCAATCCACTGAAGACTGGTGGGTTTAAAGAGCAGTGGAATTTGCAAGAAGCTAGATTTTTTTTAAACGTGTAGCTAGGCGTCTCACTTAGCGACCACTGCCACGGTCATACTGAATTAACAGCAAATTGCGGCTCTGACTGATTTACAGGGGCCTCCGAAGAACTCTGCAACTGCGATTGACTCGGAGTTGACTGTACACTATATATTGCCGCAGAGCTTTCTTTCCTTCTAAAACACACGGCTGGGCCGCTTTCTTAAAAATTAATGTTACGTACATTTAAACATGGGGAAATAATAAAGGGGGGGGGGTGTATGTGGGTGGGTTCGGGGGAGTTTGGGAGTTTAACGTCCTTTTCCACCAACTATCAGTGATATCAAAGACGGGGCAACGAGAAAAAGGCCAGCACAAATAATATTTGGCCTCAGCCGGGATTCGAACTCACGACTGGCCGAACATAGAAAGTCCAACGCTCTACCAGAGTCTGAAAGGGGAATAGGGAGGAAGGAGCAACTGAAACGCTAGTTTCAGCGCCGAATATCAGCCGGCCTGATTTGGATGATTCCGTCCGGCCACAGCCCGCATGTAAAGTCGGGGTTAGGGAGTTTAGCACCGGGTTAGAGTCTAACCTCGAATGAAGCTAGCTCTAGGGTTAAACTAGTTTCTGTTGTTTGTTTTAAATCAGGAAGCGGGTCCATTCCACCAACTGAAGGTGCCGTTATAGAAGGACTCAGTTTTGTCTTTCTTCCTTCGCTTCCTTTGTTATTTTAATTTTGTTTTGGGGTTTCTTTTGTCCTAGTCTGGGTTAGGCCCGTAGCCGTGGGTTAAATTAACCTCGAGTTTTACATACGGGCCTGGAACTTTAAAAAGAAATGCATGTTGCTGTTTTGAGCACTGCCATGTGCATTGCGGTTAACCCCAGTCACGTGGCTATCATTGGCTTGGTTTCCGAGTTAGTGCATGGTAGACATTGTTTGTTTTTGTGTGTGTGTGTGTGTGTAAAGGGGGGGGGGGGGGTGGTGTTGCTTATTAATTTCAAGAGGTCCTCATTACCTTCTCTGGTTCAACGTATCCCTCATCCTTACACCAACTCCACACTTTCTTCTAAACGTCAGTAGCTTTGTCATTTTTCCGCTGGATCCCTGATAAACTTCGTGACTATGTCAATACTGAAGGACATTAGAGAGGTGATCACAAAAAATTGTGTGATTTTGATCGGAAACAAACAAGTAAATAAACCATTAAAAAAAACCATTGTTCAAGGAGTCCGCCCCACACATGACCATGGGCACTCTACAGCTCACAACAACACGCGTGAAAACGGCCCGATTGCTTTATATTGCACGTGGCACTCGTGCACTGACGTTACGCCTTGTAGCGGGCTGCACGTGCCGGCTGATCAGGCACCGCTAATACACCGCGTCAGTGGCGCTGGCTTCCCCTCGTGTTGTCAAGCTGCGCTGAAAAGCCACAGACAGCAGTTTTGCTGGCTTTACGAGGAGCTGAAGCCGGACTGACGTTACCTCAAGTGCTTATTTGGAGATTTTTCTTTTTGGAGTTCTCAGTACAGTACAGAGGATTTATTGGAGATGTGTGGGACGTGATTCTGTGAATGAGGATAATAGTGACTTAACGAAAACACGTGCGACAAAGCCGGTAACACAGCGACGTTTACTGTGGGCGTTTGTGACTGACAAGAAGTGGTGTGTGCCGGCTTTCTCCCTGTCGAAATGACCCTGTGGTCAAGTCACGAATTATGACCTCGTGTATCAGTCGTGATTTGAAACCAAAGTCCAGCGCTACTTAAAGGAATTTCTTTTTGTGCGTGCGTTGAACTGAACGGAAAATTCTGACTGACCCGGCTGCCCTGCTAATCCAAGCTGGTTTTGTGCAGTTTAAATCGGTTGTGGGCCGGGTTGGCCATGGACTGTTTCCCGTCAGTTACAACCGAAACGTGCTGTACTGTAATCTTCAACCAGAACTGTGTCTAACTTCGCACAGTCACTGACGGTAAGCAAATTGAAAGATAAATGTAACACACACAAGTCCGGCAGTGAAGCTGATGTCAGTCGGTGAAAATATCCGAAAGGAGCTTTGTAATAATTATAACTCGGATTTATTGAGACTAGTGATTTTAGGAGCGTAAATCACAGAAAGTAATGTAAGTGACGCTGAGACCTGCAAACTTGTCTATTGTCGAGCAAAATAATATTTCTGACACACACACACACACACACACACACACACACACACACACACACACACACACACACACACACACACCTGAAGGAACACAAGTCAGCTATCCCGAGCCGCCACAGGTACTGAAATCGACTTACATTGATTTCAGCAAGGCATTTTTTTTCCAGTTTTCGACACCAGACTAAAAGTGACACAGCAGTGCCCCAAACTACAACAAACAACAGTAGCTTTAATTTGTAACGTGCTCACGCACAGAAAAGATATGAGAGACTTTAACACATTCCGTACTGCGCACAAGTATCCCACGTTTTTGACTCTTTTTCGGTGTTGGCCCTGTATGCGAAAATCAGGCAAGATGTACGGTTCCTTACAGATCTAAGCTCCCAACAAAAAGCTTTTCATGCGAAAAAAAAATGTCCAGAGTCGACCGTGCAAGCACAGTCAACTCTGTCACAGTTGCAGAGTTTTCAGCGCTTCGGGGACCCTTATAAAACCAGAGCACGACTTTGCCGTGACATTATTTGGCTTTTGGTGAATTTGGTCAGGGAGGGAGACACATCGCTACAGTGTCTAGCGGATGTTGAGTGCTGCACGATCTTTCTCGCTCAGTGTCAAAACTGACGCAAAATGAGCTGTGAAATCAGTCTTCCCTTGGCTTTAATTGGGGTTTCAGGGACGCTGAAAACTTTGCATCTGTGACAGAGTTGACTGTGCTTGCACGGTCGACTCAGTCTGTAATTTTTTTTTCACACTTCGGAAAGCTTTTTGTTTGGAGCTTAGATCCTTAACGGCTCTTACTGCAGCAAACACGAGTGTGATCAAAGTTCAACACTCCCACTAAGCCAAATTTAAATAAATTTTAATTCTTTTAGTGAGGCCACTGGTTCACAACCCCAAACTTACCGCTTGGTAGAAATTGAGTTAATGAGAAACTGTACAGCTTTGCCTGGTTCTTAATTGCCACACGAACTCACACGAAGAATCAGGGGCGTAGGAACCACGGGGGCCCTGGGGTCCTTGGGGGGGAGGGGGGGCGGGCGAATATCTTTGGACACAATCCTTGGCAGTCAACACACACACACACACACACACACACACACACACACACACACACACACACACACACACACACACAAATCAGTCTCCCCCCCCCCCTTCTTCACCCTGGCCGTATGGCTCACCCGACTTAGTGGGCCCCCCTTCCTCTCAGCATCTTCCTACGCGCCTGAAGAAGCTAAAATAGCTGTGAAGGCACCAGACTAGATATCAGCGTTGTAATGCACTCGATGGCGAGAAAAGAAATCGTCGGAATTGAAAGACACCAACGAGAAACTGAACAACTTTGCCTAGTTCCTAATTACCCACACGGACGCACACGAAGAAGCTGAAATTTGCCGTGAAGGCAGCAAACCAGAAACTAGAGGGGGAAAAACAAATACTTAACGAAGCCCGGCCGGGTGGGCTGTAGCTTAAGAGCACGTGCTTTCACTGTTTTGTTTTGTGGCAGATTCACTTTCGAAAGTTACACCATAAACGCAGCGTGCTTGCCGGGGTCCCTGAAGGGCTCTCTAGACCTCTGTAACGTGTAACAAGTCTGCTTTTTTTTCTCTGTCGAGAATGTCGTCGCCCCCATGAACGATTTTTTTAAAAAGGGGCTAATGCTACCATTTCCAGCTCACAGAACGTTCTCAGCTGTTTTCGTGATCAATACCATCCCACCACTTAGACACCCGGACAGTGACAGCGTCTGT
>JACVVK020000298.1:715000-730000 GCA_018292915.2 Batillaria attramentaria | reverse complement strand
CGCCGCCCAATACCTATCCTATATTTGCGGCTTCTCAGTATTAGTACATAAATTTGACTTTCTTTGGCCAGTCGCCTCCATGCCTGTGCCACACGCAGATCGACAAAACAGCACCAGTCATCGCTTTCTAGTTGGTGTTCAGCCCGCTAACAAATCACGTCGTCTGCTCAGTACGCGGTACACTTCTACGTACGTACAACAACATATACGCCGGCCGGTCACCACAATGGTTTCAGCTGCTATATTGTCCCAAGTGACTGATTCTGATGCACGGTGAAAAGTTTGTCCATAGCTTTGTTGTAGCCTGTGCCTGACAAACATTATGAGACTTTAAAGTTGTTGTATGATAGACGCCCCGCATAGCTATAGTTCAGGTGCAGACGGCGAACGAACGAACGAACGAACGAAACTTTATTTTACAAGGATAAAAGATTAGGTGCGCAGACCTTTTTTCGATCTTGTCCTTGTTAAACTATAAACACTAGGAAAACTGCAACTATTTCTTAACACACACACACACACACACACACACACACACACACACACACACACACACACACACACACACACACACAATTAGCGAAGATATACATAAACAAGAAAAGCATGACATCAAAGAATGTGTCAAATGCTAAATAAAGTACGAACATGACCATTACAAGGTATTTGCTAGGTACTTTAGGTACTTCAATAATGGCGAAGGTTTGAGCCACTTAGCATTAATAAGACTGTTCAGTTCAGTTCTCAGATTGTATGTCACACCCACGAAAAATCCTACTGGCACTAAATGGGGCATATCGGACCGCTCAGGTCACAGTTTAGATTTACTTTCCCCATAACAGGATTTTTCGTGGGTGTGGAATCTACACTGTCTGCTACACCTTATAATTTCGCTGATTTTTCATACTACAGCCGCATGTACCCAGAGACGCTAAAAGACACAGGGCAGCATAATTATTTGTTATGTATTATTTCTTCCGGTCTGGTGACCCTGCTATCGCAGAAGGCAGGCTTTTTGTCAAAATGCGTTCAAAAACTGCGACATTCTTTCGCAAAACGCCGTTCGCAGCTAGGGAACTACACGTGACAAATTAAAATTCGCGAGCAAAGGGTGGGCACGGACTCCAAAGCCACAAAAACCAGCATGTCGTTCGCATATTCTATGGAGGTGTCTGACACGGTCTTTGAACGCCACTTTGTGGTCGTTTTTTTTATGCATGTGCAAAGGTGCATTTTGGGGGCGAGAGTAGCATCGGGTTTTTGCCCTTTCTAACGCTAGACTACGGTTCTGCCGGTCTAGCGCTCTGTCTAGAGCCCGCTTCAACCTGAGGGCAAAAACGCTTGCTGAAAATATGATATATTGCGTGCTTCTTTGCTGTCCATCGATTCCGCTGATATTTCGTCGTGTCGACGGATACACTGGCGTTTTCCTCAGATACCCGACTTTCCACAAACCCGATAAAACCCCGCCGTCTATCTTTACGCCCGTCAAGGGAGCGACGTTGTCTGTTGGTACCCAATTCACAACGCCGACAGGTGTGAACTCCGCATCTCTTCTTGCGTCGTTTTGATCCTTTCGGCGAGGATACTCGCATATTCTTAGCGATTTTAGATCTAAATACGTTGTTCTAGAGGTTCCTTATGACTTGGAACACGTCAACCCTTCATCTTTTAATAGTAGACGGTTCGCGTTTTTGCTCGAGAACATACACAAACTCGCGGGATTTTGAACCGAGACTTAGGTCCGATAGACTCGGCATCCCAATCCATTTGCTGGTTTTAGCATTTTTCGAGTGTCGAGATGACGAATTGGCATTGTGTTGCATCAGCTGTTAAAACAGCTCCGAAAAATACGACTAAGATGCAGAAGAACTGAGCAGCAAAACGCGTTTCCAAACGTGCCTAAGCGAATTAGTCTTTAAGCCCTAGAAGCTCACTCACTCTTCCAAACATGCCTAGAGGACACGAAACAAATAATTGTTTCGTCCTCTGACCGCCTGTTGGCCCTATCTCAGTGGTGGCCTTTCTTGATCCAAGGCGTTAAATGTAGTACCAAAAAAAACCCACCAACTCAGAGATGCAGCTGACAGTTACAGAAACAACTGTAAATGCAATTACCAGCGAAAACCGCGTGAGTGCTCGTACCATAATAAAATGATCCACTCAGCTGTAGTCTGTGGATCTTGGCATAACGAGTCAAAGACGTCAGCTCGCGCACGCGTTTGGCCAGTGACCCTCGGAAAGTGGCAAAATAAATTGCCTTCACCAAAACACCTTTAGGTAAAAGGAAGGAGCAGATGCTCGCCGAATCAGTTTCCCGTTTCTCACGAGGGTGTGAAAGAGAATGGAGGGGCGGTGTTTGCGGTGCTACCTCCGATTCAGAGCGTTTCGACGTCTCCGGATTGCTGTCTGCTGAAGACGTTAGGAAAGCCGGGTTAGCCGAATGGTAGAGCGTTTGTACTCTCAGTGCTTGGAGTCGTGAGTTCGAATCCCGGTTGGGGCCAAATATTTGTACTGGCCTTTTTCTCGTTGGCCCGTCTTCGGTATCACCCTTACATGATGGAACAGGGCCCGCACGTAAAAGTCGAGGAGCCGTGGTTACGACGCGAACGCAAATTTCTTTGCGCAAATGGGTTGCGGATCGTAAGTTCGTACGTGGCTACGTGGCTACGTGAAAACTATCTCTTCCGCTAGTTGGCCGGTCACGACGCGCACTTACTGGAAACGGTGTCACGTACGGGTTATTTTTAGATAGGTGTGGGACCCCTGGGATTCCCACGGAAAACACCATCACGTGGCCTGCACAAATTCTCCTTCCAGCGTGAAGCGTGAAAGAGTAGAGGGGGTGTGTTCAGTACGCGTTCACTACAGAATTTTTGATCGAGTCATGTTTATCTGCCGTAGCGTCAGGTTAAATGCGTGGCATGTATGTGGAGAGTGTGATCAGGAGAGCATGCAGGTCGCATATAGACCGCTTCCTAGCAGTCCCTATCTCAACATTGGACGGACTACAACCAGTAGAAGCATTTACTGCACGTACAAACCGTATGTAGCAGGCTCACTGGCAAGAAAACCAACGGAATGAACCTTAATCAAAGAACAACGAAAAACGAAAGAGGAGAGGATAACAACAACATCACTGAACAAAACTCCCCACGTACATGCCACGCATTTAACCTGACTTGCTACGGCAGAGAAACATGACTCGACCATAACTCTGAATTCGGAACCCGCACATTTCGGGTCCACAACACGATGAACTGATGAGACCTGCATTGACAGGCATACGATCAAAACGGTGGTGGCTGATCAGTGAGGACTGACCGAGTGCGTTCAGCACTGAACTAGTCCGAAACACACACAACAAATGTTAACTCACAAAAAGGAAACAAATTAACCCACGATGTGTGTACAGCCGGCCATACAGGTCTTTGCATTGCAGGGTGCGTAGTGAACTGAACGCTCAGTGAACTGAACCCTCTACGCTCAAGTCGTCCTACAGCAGATCGCACAATTCCTGCAGGTCTCTCCTCCTAAATCTAAACCTTTGAAGCATGTCCACATCGTCGTACAAGTCAAAAGGGTTAGTACGATCGCGGAACACCCTTTCCCGTCGCAATGCTCGTCTCATTTGCAGTTCAGGTAAATCAAGCGGGCCGCCATTTTTCAGATTTACGCAAAAGCTACGGCACCTTTCCGACACCCTCCTAGGTGGTGTACAATACGCAAGGGTTTTCGAGCGGCCGTAACTCTGCGCAAACGTCATGACCACCCAATTTTATCACAAATCGTAAGTTACGGACCCTCGCGTGCGTAAATCGGTGGCGGAAAAGTTACGAACGCGTCGTGACCACGGCCCGAGGTTAGGGATTTTAGCCCCGGGTTAAAGTCTAACCTTGAACTAAACTAGCTCTAGGGTTAAATTTTCTTCTCTTCTTTTTTTTAAATCAGGAATCAGAATTTCAGATTTGAAATAAAAAAAATCAGTGATAAAAAGGCGGCTTCTTCTGCCAACGGATTTATTTGACGAGCATTCGGCCACACTTTTGAATCGAAGTAGCATCACTAAAGACGGCCGTCCAATTTTGTTTTAACAACCGTGCTTACGATACATTCATCTGATTTGACGAGTCTATAAACTATAAAGGTAGGGTATAGTCAGCCACTCCCCCTCGTCCCCTCTTGTGCTCCTACCCCTCCCCCCCCCCTCCCCTGACCCCCTACACTCTTCCCCTTCCCCCTAACGCCGCCTCCCCTCCCCGCTCCCCTCCCCCACTCCCTCTACTTCTCGGGTTGGGTTAGGTATTTTTGGCAGCGATCAAGACGGGTTTAACAAACTACTTGTCTGGAGCGCTTACCCGGAATAGTTGTCTGAAAATAAGATGTTTACTTTCTTAGTGCCGCATCGGTGTGCGTATTTTGTTTGTATGTTTTTTTTTTTTCTATTCCTTTTTTTTTTTGCGTAAGGTGTCTTCTACTTTACAGTTAGGAGAGGTGCAAAATGTCATTATGCGTATCGCTAACACACACCGATCTATCCATCTTTCAGTTGCCTTCTTGTCTCTGTGTGAAGAACGTCGGTTACTCTGGCATGATCGGCATATCGATGACAAGTAAAAATTCACTTTGTTTTGTCCGGATTATTTTCCCATAGTGCAGTCTACAGTTCGGCCCGGAATATCGCGTGCTCTCTCTGTTGCACAGTACGGGTAAGGGGCAGAAGACAGGCTACCGTAAGTCTGACGTAGATTTTTTGGGTTGAACTGTAGAGTGAATATATCCAAAAGTGTTGCGGATTCAGGAGAGAGAGAGAGAGAGGATGATGACGACGATGATGATGATGATGATGAACGATTAAAGTTTTGACAGAGATAGACGTCAGTTTACAAACCGTTTACTACTCACTACTCAAACACATCTGACCAAGGAGATTAAACTTTAACAAGTCCAAGCGCGCGCGCACGCGCACACACACACACACACACACACACACACACACACACACACACACACACACACACACACACACACACACACACACACACACACGCTCTCTCTCTCTCTCTCTCTCTCTCTCTCTCTCTCTCTGTCTTTCTCTTTCATCGTTGCCCCGTCTTTGATAGCACCCGCATGTGGTGGAAAAGGACGTTAAACCCCCAAACACTCACCTACCCTCCCGCTCGCTCGCTCACTCACTCTCTCCACTCAAACACTTACCCGCACGTACGTATGCATGCAAGCAAGAGAGAGTAGAGAGGAGGAGAGAGAGAGAGAGTCTCGTAAAACTGACTGACGTTTTTGCTTCTTCACTGAGTTATCTGCCGCGTACACACACACACACACACACACACACACACACACACACACACACACACACACACACACACACACACACACACACACACACACACACACACAAGAGAGAGAGGCGGGGGGGGGGGTTACATGTATCTCCAACCTCCTGCCGTCTAGTCATCAAAGCTCCATTACGGCAGCATCAGCGATCGTTTTGTTGCTGCACAGCATTTGTTTTTACCCCCAGTTCTCCTCCCATTCCGTGCTGCACCTGGCTGCACACCTGGCCGAATGATCTCAGCCTGAAAGATGCATGGAGGTGAGTGAGAATGATGGAGTGTTTCCAACAATTAGGCATGGAGGTACGTTCTGTTGCCGTTTGAAGCGGGTTTTTTTTTCTTTGTTTTTTGGGTTTTTTTTTTCCAACACGTTTAATGGGTTGTGTTCGCTCACCTTAAATCCGTCTGGATGTCGTCTTTTTTTTCCCCCCTCGTATAAATGTTATGGCTAAAACTACCTGGGAGAATTTATTGCCTATCATCAAACTGAGCTGCCCTCTGGCAAATATTCTCCTTCCTTGCCGGCTTCGGCAAATCACACCCCGAAGAATTTCCCTGTCCGCTTTTTGTCTGTCTGTCTGTCTGTCGTCTGTCTGTCTGTCCGCTGTCTGTCTCTCTCTCTCTCTCTCTCTCTCTCTGCCTGTCGGTATGCCTCTGTGTCAGTGTGTGTGTGTGTGTGTGTGTGTGTGTGTGTGTGTGTGTGTGTGTGTGTGTGTTTGTGTGTGAGAGAGAGAGAGAAAGAGAGAGAGATTTCATTTCTTTGTGTGTTCACCACACAAATAAATTTTATATGATATCTACCCAGTTCTACGGTCCATATTTTTTAAAAAATGGAAATAAAAACTTAAAACTGAGTTTGTGACATGTTGTTCCTCATCATCGACGAAGTCTCAAGCCTTCCACGGCACCCAGCTCCGGCAGTTCACGATACCGGCCATGGAACAGCACTACGCCATAAATACTACCAACGCTACCGTCTACACACAAGAACCTTCAACCGACTTTCTGCATGTAGGCGCACCCATACTACCGCCCCCCCCCCCCCAACACCCCCCTCCCCCTCCTCTTCCTCTTAGTCCGGAGACTAATGGCTTTCACTGACTCAAATTTTCATCCAAATAATTAGTTGAAGGCGCGAGTGTGTCTTCGCGGCAAGCTCCTTATCCGTAATCTACGAAGAATCTACTCGCTCTCAGACGCCAGAAATATCTAATCGTCCCAGGCACGAGAATAGCGCACCTGAACTGATTGTGGGGCCCTACCAGCGGTAGGCATGTGTGTACGCGAAGAGTGGCGTTGTAGGTGTCTGTAAACTGGAACCATCGGATCTTGTGGTGGTCTGTAGGTATGGTGTGTTGTGGTGGGGGCAGTAATGCTTGGAGTCTTGGAATTCCTTTATTTATTTTATCTTTTTATTATTCGTTGTTATTGTTTGTTTGTTTTTAATTAATTTATTAAATTCATTGACTTTTTCTTTCTTTTCTTTTTTCTTTTTTGCATTTATTATTATTATTATTATTATTTTGGGTTTGTTTTGTATTTGTCAAAGTTTTTTTTTTTTTTTTGGGGGGGGGGGGGGTAAAGAAGTGAGTGGATTCGATACGAACGGGCTACATTGTCTAACCCCCCCCCCCCCCCGGTCTCTGTTTGCCTTATATCCTGTAGACACAGGCTGTATGTTCCGTATTCTCTGGCTACTCGTCTGCACGTTCCTCTACGGCCTCAGGCAGACAGCGAGATGACTAAACATTGTCAGTGGGGTAATACAGGCGAGGCTAAACGTGTGAAGCCGTAGGTTAATTACGGTAACAGACAGACATTGTCGAGATTACAGAGGGTGATAGCACATTGTTGTTTAGACTCCGCGTTGTCACACACAATCAGTCTGGAGGGCTTGTTCGGCAAAGGGGAAGGGGGGGGGGGGAGGGTGGTGGAGGGGGGTCAGCCAAGATTGCGTGCCGTTTACCCGGTGCATACCACGATTCAAAAGTGTGTGTGTGTGTGGGGGGGGGGGGGTGTCAGCCAAGATGCGTGCAGTTTTCTCGGTGCATACCACGATTCAATAGTTCTGACCGGATGAGAGGGGGGGGGGGGGGTCAGGTCATCCAAGATTGCGTGCAGTTTCCCGGTGCATACCACGATTCAAATGTTCGGGGCGGGGGGGGGGGGGCAGCCAAGATTGCGTGCCGTTTTCCCGGTGCATACCACGATTCAAAAGTGCGGGGGGGGGGGGGGGGGTCAGCCGATATTGCGTGCAGTTTTCCCGGTGCATGCCATGATTCGAAAGTTCTGACCGGCGAGCAGGTGAAGCCACATGTCTGAGATGTGAGCATGCAACCCGCCTTTACACTGTAGGTGCCGTTTAATTGAGTCGTTTTCTGGTCGAAACATGACGCCCAGACATTCACGGCGGCCTATCCCGAACCAGTGGCCTCTGTGCGGGTACTCCGGCTTCCTCCCCCCTCTGCTTGGGAAATGTTGAGCCCACAACAATTTAAACGTGAATGCTGTGCAATTCTAAATTCCGAAGCTGAACTAGCTGAGCTGACGTGACCCTTCGCACCACGTGATTGTAATGCGTTCATGTCCAGTGTGTGAGTGAATGCGTGTGGTTCACGTGAGCGTGCGTGTTGGGTTCAGCTCGCGGCGCTTTGAGTCAGTGCGAGAAATTTGGTAAAGTGCCCACACAATACTCAGTTCGTAGTAGTAGTAGTAGTAGTAGTAGTAGTAGTTGTAGTTGTTGTAGTTGTAGTTGTTGTAGTTGTTGTTGTTGTTGTTGTTGTAGTTGTTGTAGTTGTAGTTGTTGTAGTTGTTGTTGTTGTTGTTGTTGTTGTAGTTGTTGTTGTAGTTGTTGTAGTTGTTGTTGGTGTTGTACTGGTGATGGTAGTAAGACCGAGTGGTTCCATTTTCAAATGTGAGTGGCACCGGAAACACTCATTGCATTTCAGTTTGTCTGCGCGAAAGAAAGGGACCGCGTATCAAGCAAAAAATACGGTATTTCACTAACACATTACTACTATCATATTTTCAACAGGCGGCTTCACTTGAGAGCTGTCGTCAGAACATTTGAATCCAAGTAGCGGTAGAAATAGACGACTCCGCTCGGCAAGCCCCGAGGCCAAAAGCCCCGCCCCGTTACTACGCCGTGTATTGGCAAACCACAGTACGTCCACGACGAAGGGGTGATTTCAAGATGAAAGAGACTGTTCTTTTCCCCCTCATATGACGTCAGTGGACTGACTTACAGCTTCCTGGCCACTTTTCAAGTCATATCGAACTGCATGTGCTTCCCTCTTGGTAGTGTCTGGCAAGAAATGTTTGCCAGACCATGCCATGTCAGTGCTTCTTACGCCGCGGCACGCGATTGGCTACATTCTGGGGGCTAGCCCCTTTTGATTGACAGGAGTGAAGTCGTCTATTGCCGCCAGGGTACAAGAGCAGTTCAGTGGGCTCGTCCAATCAAGATGGAAGGCCCACCTCCGGGCGGTTCAGTGCTCACAAATCGCTCTGAGCTCTTGTCGGTTCCGCTTTGCATGGCTCCACTTAGACACCTTCACAGTGACAGAATCTGACAGGCTGGCGCCGAGCCAGCCGGCGGACCACACGACGCGGATATCAAGGGGTCGAGCTAGTGCTGCGCCGGGCGCGGTCAGCCACTGTAATACGTAGTAGAAGAATGTGAATTTTCGCAGGGCTGGCCGCTCGGCGGCCTGCATACGGTGGTGTATTGCAATTCGAGCTCTACCAATAACTAAGACTATTCCGAGCGTACGAGCGCACTCACAAACTGTTTGGAAACGTAAGTTGGCTTATGTGACCTACTCGTCTCCTGCATGTCCTAGGTTTATATTGCCCCGTACGTCAGTTTGCATCAGTTGCCCAACGTTACATTTTTTTTTTTCACGTAGTGCGGACACACTTAGCCGCGAATTAGTCTTTGTGGCTTGCGCGGCGTTAAGCCTACAAAACTCACTCACTCACTCACTCACCCCTTATGTGACCTACCTAGTGCACGGGGGGTAACCACGTGATTTCCCCATGAGGGGATTATCATTGAAGTAATCTTGAATCTTGAACCTGAACCCGAGTAATCTTAGCATGTGGGTTTGCATGGGGTGTGATTTGTTTGCGCAGGCACTCGCTGCAACTCATGCTAGACTCCTAAAGATACCTGCTCGTTCAGCTCACTGTGACAGTTGTTAATGGAACGACACTTTTAAATCACCTGTTTACGACCGGGCGTTATTTTTCATTCCTCGCGGCCGAGCTTGCGTGGTGGAAAATTGCTGGTGATTGAAGAGAGTCCCAGGCCTTTGCTCCTGTAAACATCGCTGAGCGAAGTAGCGACGTGACTCAAATGGAAAGAAAGGATCGTAGTTCAGCGTTTGTTGACGTATTGCTAATAGGACGTTACTTTGTAAATCAAGGCACTGGATATGTTGCTGTTCGAAGAATGTTTTGCAGAGCCCCTCCTCTCTCTCTCTCTCTCTCTCTCACGCACGCACACGCGCGCACACACACACACACACACACACACACACACACACACACACACACACACACACACACACACACACACACACACACACACACAAAAGAAAAACATGACTGTAACATAACATTACACCACAACTGCTCCTTTCCTATCTCGCACCCAACAGCCCAAGCAAATATAACGACATTTGCAGGTTTCCAACGGAATGTGTCTTCTAAATCAAGATTCTAAAGAAACATTTTTCTGTTCTCAGGGCGATACGCGCAAATGCAGGGAAACTTCCACCTTCTCCTTAAAAACAGAAACACACACACACACACAAAAAACAAACCCCAACGACAACAAAACAAAAAACAAGGAGGAACGACCCCGTCCTACAAAGTTGTTTCTCCAAACTTCACTTTATTTTGTCTGTTTTGTTGTTATTGTTGCCGGTTCTCCCCTCTCCAAGTCCTGGACAAAGACAATTATTTGAAAAGGAAAACCAATACAAAATACAAACCACACAAACGAAAGCACATGAACGCTATCCCACCACCCTTTCCACGATCACCGTCACCATCACCAACAAAAGCAATACACAGACAAATAAAACCCCAGAAAGCGTCAACATCAACAATAAACTTACAGGGCAACACCTCTCCCCTAGCCCCCCCTCCCCCTCCCCCCCCCACCCCCCTCCCCCCCCCCCACCCACCCCTACACACACGCATACACAATAACAGATGGACGGACGGACGGACAGACAGACGGACAGACAGACAATCCCGTTTCGGGATGAATAAAGTGCAATTGATTGATTGATTGATTGATTGACACGCACGCACGCACAGACACGCACGCACAGACACGCATAGACGCGCACAGACACGCACGCACAGACTCGCAGACACGCACGCACAAACACGCACGCACAGACACGCACGCACAGACACGCACGCACAGACACGCACGCACAGACGCGCGCGCACAGACGCGCGCGCACACGCACACGCACACGCGCACACACACGCGCACACACACACGCACACACACACACACATACACACACCCCCACCCCACCACCCCTCCCCCGTCTGGCATGTCTGTTTTCTGGTTGATTTGCGTTGGTAAATGATGGTGCCTACTTTCCACTGTTCTGTGATTCTCGGATCTGGAGTGCTACTTGCAGAAGAAAATGTCTGGTATCCTGAAAGAAGTGAGGGTGTGAACAGTGCAACTGCATCGTGAACGAATTACGATTCAGCGTTTGCATGATTTCGAATGACAACGTCGAGTGGTACAGGCTGATCGGCCGGTGTGCGCGGATCTCATACACGTCTGCGCCAAGTCGTGTTCACCTGTGTTTTCGTTTAACCGACCCTACCTAGCTGTTCACTGCCGACCATAAACCCGGCATCAACAACAAGAAGAAAAACTGAAAAGTCTCCGAGGCTGAAATAAGCAAGCACACACACACGCACGCACACACGCACGAAGAAGACATCTGACATGCGATGGAACATCTAGGCATGTGAGCCTCCGTACCTTCTGGCAATTTTTCTTCTCTATCGGTTGGAGGACTTTAACACATTTCGTACCAAACCCAGGGAATCCCCGTTCTTTCGATTCTTTTTTCCACTGCAAACAAACAAAACGAAAAACATATAAAACTGACAAATAAAAAAGCGAAAAACAAAGAACAAACAACAAACCCAAACAGGCAACAGGTATAAAACAAAACAAAACAACAACAAAAAGCAAAAACCCCAAAACAACAAATGCTGACGAACAGAACCACGTGTTTTTGTTTTCGCCCCCCCCCCCCCTCTCTCTCTCTCTCTCTAGTTTAACAAAGACAAGATCGAAATAGGTCTGCGCACCTAATCTTTTATCCTTGTAAAATAAAGTTTCGTTTCTCTCTCTCTCTCTCTCTCTCTCTGTAACCACAAGCCTATGAAAGAGGATGCGGCAGTCCTGTACAGATTTCTTTACATGTCTGGGGCATTGGAGCAGTTGGGCAAAAATGATCAAAGCGTGGCTTGTCAAACTCCATCGGTTGATCAAGAACCGGCAGAGTACGTTCCTTTGTCAGGGCCAGATACAGAAAACACAGGTAGGTAAGCCGTTTGGGTACACGCGCTCCACTTCTTCCTCATTTCCGGCATTGGCAGAGCCAGGCCGTTCCTTTAGGAAACGATAACGATCCTTTATTTTACAACGGAAGAAGTTACAGGCATACAAAGACCGATGTAGAATGGCGGAACAAGGAATCGCCGGTGAAAACGTGGGAAAAAAAAAATCAGCAACAAGAACAGACACGCATGCACACGCACGCACGCACACGCACGCACGCACGCACGCGCGCACGCGCACACACACACCAGGCGAGTACCGTGCATATGCAGATCTCTAGATCTAAGATCACGATTTCGATCAAGAACAGTTGTGTCCCCTGAAGCGTCCAGTGGTCCTATTTTGCGGGGATTTGAAATTCAAAGTTTTGTTTTAGTAATGCCACAATTATGTGACAAAACTTTACTCCGGCGTCGGTCTTCAGTTTGCAAACAGGCAGCTTTGATCTGACGACATGCAGCAGCCCATTAGGGGGGCGTCATGCTGGCTAGACCGCCTGTGTGAGTTGCTTGGTCTATAAACTGGCACAGAGGAAACGTTTTTGATCTCGGCGATTATATCATAGTTCGGCATTTCTTTTTTGATGGCAGCAGGCCATACATTCAGGGCCCGTCTGGTTTTGATTTAGGAGAGCCAGCGCATGCCTTGATGGCCCCTCCGAAAACATACGAAATTAGAGTCGTGATTTCTGTGTTTGATACTGGTGTTGTCTTGACTAGATTTCAAAAAACTAGTTGTTGACGTCAGAGATATTGACATTGCGGTATTTTGTTGTGAATTGAACTTTCCTCTGCAAACGATATGAACTGGTGGGAGGAACATGTTTGTAATTTTCTGTGCCTAATGATACGCAAGCCCTACATGGTCCACCCCTTGTCGTGGGGTAGTGGCTTGTGTACCTCAATGACCCAGAGAACTATGCCAGCAGGAGCACATGCTCCTGGCAGGGTCACCCAAGCTGGACAGGTCGAAGGGTAGAGGTCAGACGAATGTGGACCACCTCTCCAAGAGGCTAAACGGGTTTGCGTAGGGTTAACAGCCCTACCTGTAAAAAACATTAAGTTACAAAAGCATCGACAGCAACAAACCAAGACATTCACCTGGGCGAGGAAGGGTCTCCATCCCGGAGACCTATGACGCATTGCAGTGAAAGCCGAAAGGAAGCTGCAAGGCCGACCCCCCTTCTAACACCCAGAACAACAACGAGAGTAGCCACATGGAACATCAGGACAATGTATGAAGTAGGAAGGACCATACAAGTAGCAAGAGAGATGAAGAACTACAAGATAGGAGTACTGGGACTGAGTGAGACAAGGTGGCTACAGACAGGACAGCTGAGATTTTCATCGGGAGAGCATTTGCTGTACTCTGGACACACAGAGGATGGAGCCCCCCACACTGAGGGCGTGGCCCTGATGCTGGCACCGGAGGCACAGCGGGCACTCATCGGCTGGGAACCTGTCAACTCCCGCATCATCACAGCCAAATTCATCACCAAGAAAAAAGACATCAAGCTGAACATCATCCAGTGCTATGCTCCCACCAATGATGCGGAAGAGGAGAAAAAAGATGACTTCTACCAACAACTGCAGACAGTGATAGATAGAGGAGGAGCCAAGGACATGACCATACTGATGGGAGACTTCAACGCCAAGATTGGATCAGACAACACAGGCTACGAGGACACCATGGGAACACACGGACTGGGACAGATGAACGAAAATGGCGAGCGCTTTGCAAACTTTTGTGCCCTGAACCAGCTAGTGATAGGAGGCAGCATCTTCCCACACAAGCGCATCCACAAGGCCACATGGAGATCACCGGACCATGTCACGGAGAACCAGATTGATCACATCTGCATCAGCCGGAAGTTCAGGAGATCGTGGCGGGATGTGCGCGTGATGAGGGGTGCCGATGTATCATCAGACCACCACCTTCTTGCAACAACATTGAGACTTCGGCTTAAGAGGCACACCAACGCCAACAACACACGGACCAGGTACAACGTTGGACTACTCAGGAACACAGACACACAAGCAGCATTCCGGATCAGCCTTTCCAACAGGTTCCAGCCACTGCAAGACCTGATAGAAGACAGTGAAATGGACATCGAGACACACTGGGAACACAGCAAGAAACTTTGGCACGACACATGCGAAGAGGTCCTTGGCAAGAGAAAGACCCAACATAAGGAATGGATCTCTGCTGATACCATCCAGAAGCTGGAAGTTAGGAAAGAGAAGAAAACTGCACTGAACACGAGCCGAACAAGAAGAGCTAAGGCAAAGGCACAGGAAGAATACACAGCAGCTGACAGAGAAGTGAAGAGGAGCACCAGGAAGGACAAGAGGGACTACATCGACAACCTGGCCAGTCAAGCAGAGGAAGCAGCCCGACAAGGGAATCTAAAAGACCTGTACCAGGTGACCAAGAAGCTCGCGGGCAAATTCCAGCAGACAGACAAACCAGTGAAGGACAAGAACGGGCACCCACTGACAACAACTGAGGAACAGCTGAAGCGATGGGCAGAACACTTCAGGGAGCTGTTAAATCGCCCCATCCCTGAAGCACCACCAGACATCCCACCAGCAGAGACAGAACTACCCATCAACTGTGACAAGCCCTCTAAGGCGGAGATCAGGAAAGCCATCATGACACTGAGAAATGGGAAAGCTGCAGGGCCGGACGAGATACCAGCAGAAGCCATCAAAGCAGACACAGAGACAGCCGTCAACATGCTGCACAGCCTTTTCAGCAAGATCTGGGAGAAGGAAGAGGTGCCAGCCCAGTGGAAAGAAGGGATCGTCATCAAGCTGCCAAAGAAAGGGGACCTCAGGGACTGCAGCAACTACCGAGGGATCATGCTCCTGTCAGTGCCAGGCAAGGTTCTCAACAGAATTCTACTGGAGAGGATGAGAGAGGCAGTCGACCCCATGCTCCGAGACCAGCAGGCGGGCTTTCGCAGGAACAGGTCCTGCGCTGACCAGATTGCCAGCCTACGCATCATTGTGGAGCAGTCACTGGAGTGGAACTCCC
>JACVVK020000298.1:487500-707500 GCA_018292915.2 Batillaria attramentaria | reverse complement strand
TACTTCGTACATGTAGCACGGACACTTTTGTAGTACAAACATAATAAACCGCATCAACCCAGGCGATCGGTGACATCTCAATGATGAAAATGTGTGTTAAAAAAAATAAAAAATAAAATATATATATATATATATATATATATATATATATATATATATATATTCTATTTAATTTTAAATGTTACCTTTTTTTCAAATTTCATTTTGGACGCGACGGATATCTTTGAAAAATGGCGTTCCCTGAGTGGCTGAAAATTGGACTCCAAAAGGCGCAGCGTCGTTTGAAAGAGAGACTAGAGGAATTACATGACTAGGCATCAGACGGCAGCAGTTGGACGTTTCTGTCTCTGCCTTTTCCCATTACAGTGTCTCCCAGTCAAATCTGACCTTTGTATTGCTTCCGGGTGGTGACATTTGTTTCCTCGTGAAAACCCTGACTTGGATGTTTCGCAAAGGAAATGAGGCGTGAAGGAGTTATGTTTTTTTTTGTTTTTTTTTTTTTAAAGGCAGGAGCCTACTTTTTAAACGTTTGCACGGAACAACACGTATGTCCTGTGAGTCAAGGTACAGCTTAACGTTTCACAACATCAAAAGTTTGTCACGACTCGCATGGATTTGAAACCATGCTAGGAGAACATGAACCATATGCGCGGGACCCACGTACATGTTTGCTGCTTTGAGCACGTCCGAGGTATAAAGTTTTATTTCAACGGATTCTCGTTACCTTCATCCCCCAAGAGGCCTCACCCTTAAACGCGCTGGGGTTTCTTCCTGTTTGTCCACACAATCTGCTGTTACATGTAGGACGAAGCATTCACTTGAAACGACTGCAATCAACCCTGACGGATGCACGGCCGGTCTTCTCTGAAATCTGGCGCCAATCTCTTGCTGAGAAACTTTCACTAGTGTCCGAATCCTCACCATGGGAGCTCCGACTGCGTGTGCATCGTTTTTCCTGTGCATGTTTTTGACCATCTGGCCATGTGACGTCCGTGTTGTGTCAGACTATTTGCGGGCGCTGACGAAGCTTTCGGTGATCACGTCATCTTTACCAAGAACCAAGCTGCTAAATACCATCAGTGTTACGAGGACAAATGCAGATGTACAAAAACTAAAGCTGACTGCTCCAAGAACTACGGACGTCTCAACTTTATTCCGGAACTGCCGAGAGAGATCAGATGTTTGAATTTTTCTTTCAACAATCTGAGCGAGATTCGAGACAGTGGATTCTTTGATAACGTCACCAGACTTACTGGTTTAGATCTGAGCGACAACGGGTTGGTATATATCTGTCCTGACTGTTTCTCGCGGCTACAGAAACTGGAATATCTACAGTTGTCCTACAACTACAATTTGAACAACTCCGCCCTTTCCGCCGCGCTCTCCGTCAGCACTCTACGTCGCCTGGACATCATTCACGGAAGCCTGGGTCCGCTGCCAGACGACATTTTCTACAAGTACCCCTTGCCTCATCTAGAAACTCTCTACCTCCACCAGAATCACTTGCATCACGTAAACCTGTCGGCGTTCGTGCCCCTACCCCGACTACGTCAGCTTGGACTGAAAGGCAACGATATTTCTGACGTCCAATCGGACCGTTTGAGCCTCCTGGAGACACTGACATTAGGGTCCAATTATATCAAAAGTTTCTTGAACACGTGCAGCAGCGGCAGGTCTTTATTTCCACGTCTTCGCAAGTTATTTCTGAATGGTAACTCTATACCGAGTATTTCTGCTGACGTGTGCCTGCCAAGTCTATCGCTGCTGAACTTGGACGGCAATTTGCTCTGGAATCTTGAAAGAGACACACTCAACATCCACATGTTCCCTAGCTTGTTGGAGTTGTTTCTAGGTAGAATGACCAAGCCCATCAAAACGGTGAAGAAATGTGCCTTTGAGAGTTCGGTTTTACAACGAATATCTCTCGTAGACAATTATTTAAACTTCGGCGGGGAAGACGTTGATCCTGAATGTTTTGCTGGTTGTCCGAACCTTACGAACTTACAGCTGAGTAATAACAAATTCTCAACAGTGAGTGACAGAAAATGGGAACTGATGTTTGGAAACTTTTCCAACTTGCGGTATCTGCATTTGGATGAGGCTCGCATTGTCTATCTACCTGCAGCAATAGTCAGTCTGCCGTCGCTACAAAACCTAACACTTGCCTACAACTTTTTGAGTGATCTGCCAGATGGTTTGTTTGACAAACTAGGACGGCTGAAAAGACTTGTGATCAACGACAACCACATCTCTGTCATCCGAGAGACGACGTTCAGCGTCTCCACCCGACAGCGGCTGTTACACCTGGACCTGAGTGGAAACCCCTTCATGTGTTCCTGTGACGTCATGTGGTTCCGTCAATGGATGTTGTCCGAACCCAAGCTCTTTAAACCTTCCAGACATTACTATCGGTGTAGCAACATTCCTCACGTGGATGTCCAGTCGTTCTACATGGCTGAGCAGGCGTGTCTGATGAGCCGTGGCGCCTACGCGTCCATAGCAGTCAGTGTGGCCATGCTGATCTCCATACTGACGCTGGTCTCTTTGCTCTTCCGCTACCGCTGGCACATCCGCCTGGTGCTGTACGAGGCCTTCCGGGGCCGGGGTGAGTATCGACGTCGGCGTCTACAGCAACAACACTTCCAGTACGACGTCTTCGTGTCCTACGCTTCCGAGGACCTGCAGTGGGTACGCGAGCACTTGATGCCGGAGCTGGAGGAGCGGCTGGGGCTGAAGCTGTGTATACACGAGCGAGACTTTATACCGGGACATCCCATCGTGGACAACATCGAAGAGAGTGTGCAGACCAGCAAGAAAATCATGATGGTGTTTTCCGTCGAGTTTCCCCAGAGTCAGTGGTGTCAGTTTGAGTTACGTCTGTGTTTGAGTCACGTGATGGAGCACGACGACGCGCTGCTGGTGGTGTTACTGCACGACGTGCCGGCACATGACATGACATCCACCATGATGGCGGTTCTGAAAACCACTACGTACATTGAGTGGGGCGAGGAGCCGGATGCCAGGGCCTCGTTCTGGGGCCGTATCCAGATTGCTCTGAATGAGATTCTGCCGGTCGGCGGTCAACCTTGAGAACTGACCAGGCATTCTTTGTCTATCGGATTAATAACCATCAAAATGGACGAGTAGAATCTGAAACGGTGACAGGGACTTGGCAGATCACATAATAAGACTGGAAGCAAGTGTCGTGTATTGTTTTACCCGTAACTGGACATATGTGTTGTTTAATTTGTTGACGTTGAGAGGGTGTACAATGTCGGAGCAGAAAACCAAGCTGATTAAGGGGTCCCTGACTTCGCTGAGGTTGGGTTCTAAACAGTCTCCCACGGTCTATCCTCTGTATATATCCATTATTTCGTTTGCACGAGTGAGGATGTGCGTCACGCCTGAACTCTTGCTGAAACCTGTGTTGTCTGTGTTGTCGTTTGAGAGACATTAAATATGTTGGTTGACTCTTTGCCAGCTCCAGTGGTACTCTTTCCAGGTCGTGGGTGGAATACGCGGAGGGCTCGGAAGCTGGGACAATTTTTAGAAGATGAGTAAGTGGAGGATGGTATGATGATGCCATGGAGGTCCATGTGGTGTGGGACTGCGTGACAGGGTTGCATTCCACGCTTCCTGTCATGAATATCCTGGCGTTAATCAGGTCCGGGAATTACGGCACCTTCGGTGCCGGCCGTGTAACCATCCACATCATGAGATGTGTCAAACAAGGGAAGCACCCCCAAACTCGCACCCGTGAAGTAGGTGAATTTCAGCTGTGTGGCAACAGCCTTCCCGTCGGGCCTATAGCACGCCCGCTCTGGGTAGGAGCCGACCTAAGGTAGAAAAACTCTTGCTTTCCTCGGCTGGGATTCGAACCCGGGGGTCCCGGTCCGTGGTCCGAAGTGCTAACTACTGAGCTACGGGGCCGGTAGTGTAGGTATGTTTTCTTTCAATTACATTAATGGAGAAAAGAAAAGCCCTGCGAGGCGCCTCTGTACAAAGTTAGAGTGTGGAATAAATAGTGTGATTGTCAGTTACTGACCATCTTGTGTGATAAGGCTTCTGTGTGTGTGTGTGTGTGTGTGTGTGAGTGTGAGAGAGAGAGAGTGAGTGAGGATTTTGAAGAGCTTCTGTTGGTGTTCAGTTGTCACAACACAAGTCTCAGACGTACACAAAACGAGGATCAGTAGTTGAAACAAGTAACGCACTTACCCACACACTTGCTTCAGACGTTTGTTAGTAACTCATGAACAAGACAGTTGGCGGTCGGTGGTCCAGTGGTTACTTTGTCACCTGTGCGAGACGTCAGGTTCGAGGCCCACTCGGGGCAAAGAATTTTTCCTTATCGTACGTGGCACCGTTCATTCGGGCCGATCGTCGGGGGTTTTCTCCGGGTACTCCAGCTCCCCCCCCCCCCCCCTCCCCTGGGAATGTTCAGCCCACAAAATTTGAAAGTTTTGTGATGGTGTCGAGTGGAGTATGCAGGCGCACGAATGTGGTAGTGAGGGAGTCGAGACGTGGTTTAACATAAACGCATGTTTATTTGCCCACTACAGAGGAGCAGTGTACTACTCCTGGAACTGAAAACACAAGTGGAAAGACATTAGAACATGTACACCACAACAGGAAAAGCAAGAAGCATAGAAGTAAACGACACATAAAATGGGTCAAAACTAGAACAATACTTACAACAGCTAAGCAGCTATTACACAGAAGTAACATACCAAACTGAACTAAAAGTACGGATCGCAAAAGTGTAAACAAATACTCCAGTGAAACAAGTACATGTACAAAATGGCGGCGTCGGTCCACATTACACTATCCGACTCTAGCATCAAACATACATGAGTCAGTGAATTCAAAATAAAACTTACTTAGCTGGCCGGTGTCCGCCTAGGGACAATAGAAAAAAAACGCGGAGAAAACTGGATCACATGGCGAGATGAGAAACACAGCGCTGGGTGGAACGGTCACGCTCGCGGGCAGAAGCAAGGACTGACCAGCGAGGCGTGGCGAGCTGCCTTTCTCTGCGCAGCGCGGGCCGCAAAGAGAGCAACCCTAGGATGCATGGCTAGAGGGGAGTAGATTTGCGGCTAGTGGGGGAATCTGTGTTTCTTGCTACCCAGATATCCACCCGTAGCGGGCGTTCTATAACAGCTAGGAATTTCAAACAAACGGCAGGTGAAAGGGCGTGAAAAATACTTTAAAATGTCATAAGGTTGGAACGTCATCCAAATACAGAGAATTCCCAATCGCCGATTGAAGAGCGTAAAGGCCGGGACCACGCATTTGAAAAGGGGTGAAAATGGCAAAACACATCCTTTAAACGATAAAATACCGCTAACAACAAAACATGATTAGAAAGTAAAAACTCTCCTGAAACTACTGCAGTTTACAGAATTACTCTAAGTGAAGGGACTACGGAGATAAAAATAAAAATCTCAAGACGACTGGCACACTCGCCAAACAGGGTCTATCAAATAAACACCAAACTTGACCCCAAGCACTGTTCGTGGTATTACTCCTGTGGTGGTTCTACTGGTCTCGCGCAAACCCGGCACCTTTGATGGTGGAGTGGCGTCGCTAGGGGCGCTCCATGGGAGCTTCATCCCAGGAGTCAGGACTGATTTCAAACGCTTTAGTTTTTAGTTTAGCTGGTATCTTAGTGGTTCATTCAAGGACTTGAAGTTCGGTCTTCCTTTAACTTATGCAGCTAGAGCGCTGTTTCAGATTGAAATGATAGTTGTTTGGACACTGAGGGTACGCGTGTTCTTTCATTTCTGCGACTTTCCGGCAGTATAAATAGAATGTCACGACAGTTTTGAATGAATGTTTTCGGGCGAGTGTTTCGTCGATCTGTATTTATCGTTCTCAACATGGCGGTGTCGGTGAACGTGACTAAACAAAGGACCACACATACGCACAGGACCACGCTCATGTTTACTTTCCTGCTTTAGCATGTGCAAGGCATCACGTTTTATTCTCAGTTCTCGTTATCTTCATCAATAAAAAGGCTTCGTCCTTAAAGGTTTTGGATCTTCTTCCTGTTTGTCCAGTAAAATGCCGTTATAATGACCTCAAATAAACTTAAATTAAATGATGACAAAACCGAGGCCATAATTGTTGCCTCACCGAGAATTTCCCGGTCAGCCTCACTCCCTCAGTCCATGGAAATATGCAGTTCCACAGTGCAGTTCTCTCCTCATGTTAAAAACTTAGGTGTAACTCTGGACAGCAGTCTCTCAATGAGTAATCAGGTCGCAAACGTCTGTAAGTCTGCCTACATTGAGCTGAGACGCATTGCCTCAATCCGCCACTACCTCACAGAGGATGCGACTAAAGTTCTTGTTTGTGCTTTTGTCTTGTCGAAGCTGGACTATTGCAATGCGCTCCTGGCTGGCTGCCCTCAGTTCCTCCTGAACAGACTTCAAAAGGTTCAAAATGCTGCCGCTCGCTTAGTGCTTAAAGCAAAGAAAACAGACCACGTCACACCCCTTCTTCGCACTCTGCACTGGTTGCCTGTGTCCTCTAGAATTCAATACAAGATTTCATCCCTTACGTACAACTGTGTCACCTCCTCCTGTCCTCCATATCTGTCTTCTTTGCTTCAGCTTTACACTCCATCTAGACAACTTCGTTCTGCTGCTGACACTCGGAAACTCCGTGTCCCTCATGTCAAGACAAAGACCTTTGGTCAGCGTAGTTATTCATACCAGGGTCCGACTTGTTGGAATGATCTCCCAGTCTCGATCAGATATGCAGACACAAAACTATCTTTCAAAACAAATTTGAAAACCCACCTCTTCACAGCCTTCAACCAATAACTGTTGCCACATCTTCATCTAGCTGGTCATGCGTGTGTGTGTGTGTGTGTGTGTGTGTGTGTGTGTGTGTGTGTGTGTGTGTGTGTGTGTGTGTGTGTGTGTGTGTGTGTGTGTGTGTGTGTGTGTTTAAATGAATAAGATCAAAACAGTGACAAGTTATAAGTGCTTTCTTCAGTGGGGCTTTATTAAAAAAACAACAACAACCAAACTATAAAACTAAATGGTGAAAACACACACACACGCACACGCACACAAATGCGGTCGCATTTACTGTCTATGTACAAATCTATGTACGCTCCACTCCGTTCCTGCACTCCCCCACCACCCCCCCTCACCTCCACCCCTCCCCCACCCCCCCCCCCTCCCCTGTGCCCCTCCCGCGGTCATCCCATCTCTAGTCCTGATCCCACCACCTAATTCACGCACGCAAACTTAGATCAACCACTCGTTCTGTCCAAACAATGGCGCCTGCAAAACATGTGGCACGCGTCATCAGTTTCCCGCATACTGAAAAACAAGTGACGTGTTCGTTTCCGTAGGATAATTATAGCCATGACGAAATATGTTCATATGTTATCTTCCCGACGTGTTTTTCAAGCAAAAATTATATATATATATATATATATATATAAAAGTTCCTCCGACAGTGTTTTGGTTCGGCTTATCTGTCAAAATCACGTTTGAGATATCCGTGTTTGAGTTAGCTATTTTTTTGACCGATTTCGGCTTATCCGAATTAGAAATAGTCTTACAAAGAGGGGGGGTCTGGCGGGGAATTGGTTTTGGTGTCTGTTATCCGAGTTTTTTTGCTTAAGCGTGTTTCGTTTAGGCGAGTGCGGCTGTACAATGTCTCCCAGTCAAATCTGACCTTTGTATTGCTTCCGGGTGGTGACATTTGTTTCCTCGTGAAAACCCTGACTAGGATGTTTCGCAAAGAAAATGAGGCGTGAAAGAGTTTTGTTTTTTTAAGGCAGGAGCCTACTACTCGGAACAACACGTACGTCCTGTGAGTCAAGATACAGCTTAACGTTTCACAACATCAAAAGTTTGTCACGACTCGCATGGATTTGAAACCAAGGAGAACATGAACCGTACGCGCGGGACCCACGTACATGTTTGCTGCTTTGAGGACGTTCGAGGTATCAAGTTTTATTTCAACGGGTTCTCGTTACCTTCATCCCCCAAGAGGCCTCACCCTTAAACGCGTTGGAGTTTCTTCCTGTTTGTCCACACAATCTGCTGTTACATGTTTAAAGGACGAAGCATTCACTTGAAACGATTGGAATCAACCCTGACGGATGCACGGCCGGTCTTCTCTGAAATCTGGCGCCAATCTCTTGCTGAGAAACATTCACTTGTGTCCGAATCCTCACCATGGCAGTTCCAACTGCGTGTGCATCGTTTTTCCTGTGCATGTTTTTGACCATCTGGCCATGTGACGTCCGTGTTGTGTCAGACTCTTTGCAAGTCGCGGGGCGCTGACGAAGCTTTCGGTGACCACGTCATCTTTACCAAGAACCAAGCTGCTAAATACCATCAGTGTTACGAGGACAAATGCAGATGTACAAAAACTGAAGCTGACTGCTCCAAGAACTACGGACGTCTCAACTTTATTCCGAAACTGCCGAGAGAGATCAGATGTTTGAATTTTTCTTTCAACAATCTGAGCGAGATTCGAGACAGTGGATTCTTTGATAACGTCACCAGACTTACTGGATTAGATCTGAGCGACAACGGGTTGATATATATCTGTCCTGACTGTTTCTCGCGGCTACAGAAACTGGAAAATTTACAGTTGTCCTACAACAACATGAACAACTCCGTCCTTCCCGCCGCGCTGTCCGTCAGCACTCTACGACGCCTGGACATCATTCACGGAAGCCTGGGTCCGCTGCCAGACGACATTTTCTACAAGTACCCATTGCCTCATCTACAAACCTCTCTACCTCCATCAGAATCACTTGCATCACGTGAACCTGTCGGCGTTCGTGCCCCTACCCCGACTACGTCAAGCTTGGACTGAAAGGCAACGATATTTCTGACGTCCAGTCGGACCGTTTGAGCCTCCTGGAGACACTGACATTAGGGTCCAATTACATCCGAAGATTTTTGAACACGTGCAGCAGCGGCAGGTCTTTATATCCACGTCTTCGCAAGTTATTTCTGAATGGTAATTCTATACCGAGTATTTCTGCTGACGTGTGCCTGCCAAGTCTATCGCTGTTAAACCTGGACCGCAATTTGCTCTCGAATCTTGAAAGAGACACACTCAACATCCACATGTTCCCTAGCTTGTTGGAGTTGTTTCTAGGTAGAATGACCAAGCCCATCAAAACGGTGAAGAAATTTGCCTTTGAGAGTTCGGTTTTACAACGAATATCTCTCGTAGACAATTATTTAAACTTCGGCGGGGAAGACGTTGATCCTGAATGTTTTGCTGGTTGTCCGAACCTTACGAACTTACATCTGAGTAATAACAAATTCTCAACAGTGAGTGACAGAAAATGGGAACTGATGTTTGGAAACTTGTCCAACTTGCGGTATCTTTATATGGATAATTGCCGCATTATGTATCTCCATTCAGTACTACTCAATCTGCCGTCGCTGCAAACATTATCACTGGGCAACAACTGGTTAACCGGTCTGCCCGATGGTTCTTTTGACAAACTACGACATTTGAAAGTACTTCAGCTGAACGACAACCACATCTCTGTCATCCGAGAGACGACGTTCAGCGCCTCCACCCGACAGCGGCTGTCACACCTGGACCTGAGTGGAAACCCCTTCGCGTGTTCCTGTGACGTCATGTGGTTCCGTCAGTGGATGTTGTCCGAACCCAAGCTCTTCAAACCTTACAGACGTCACTATCGGTGTAGCAACATTCAACACATGGATGTCCAGTCGTTCTACATGGCTGAGCAGGCGTGTCTGATGAGCCGTGGCGCCTACGCGTCCATAGCAGTCAGTGTGGCCATGCTGATCTCCATACTGACGCTGGTCTCTTTGCTCTTCCGCTACCGCTGGCACATCCGCCTGGTGCTGTACGAGGCCTTCCGGGGCCGGGGTGAGTATCGACGTTGGCGTCTTCAGCAAGAACACTTCCAGTACGACGTCTTCGTGTCCTACGCTTCCGAGGACCTGCAGTGGGTACGCGAGCACTTGATGCCGGAGCTGGAGGAGCGGCTGGGACTGAGGCTGTGTATACACCAAAGAGACTTTCTGCCCGGGAACGCCATCGCGGACAACATCGAAGAGAGTGTACAGACCAGCAAGAAAGTCATGATGGTGTTTTCATCACACTTTGCTCACAGCCAGTGGTGTCAGTTTGAGTTACGTCTGTGTCTGAGTCACGTGATGAGCACGACGACGCGCTGCTGGTGGTGTTACTGCACGACGTGCCGGCACATGACATGACATCCACCATGATGGCGGTTCTGAAAACCACCACGTACATTGAGTGGGGCGAGGAGCCTGATGCCAGGGCCTCGTTCTGGGGCCGTATTCGAATAGCTCTGAATGAGATTCTGCCCGTCGGTGAGGAAGCTTGAGAACTTCTCAGGCTTGTTTTGCGTATCAGATAAAGTAAACAAAGACCCTACATTACTGTAGGGACTCGGCTGTGTATGTAAGGCTGATAGTAAATGGTGTCAGTCGTGATCTGTGTTATCGGTCACTAGACTATGGTGTTGTGCGAGTTGGTAGTGTTTTTGGGAGGGTGAACAATGTCAGGGCTGAATGGTGATCAAATTAACGCTGTTCGTAAAATCTCAAAAGACACGGTGGGCTCTGGTTACCTTACAACTATATGCAGGTACAACACATGTACGTATTGGGAAAAACAGCACAGACACAGACACACACACAGACACAGACAGACACACACACACAGACACACACGTGTTCCAAAAAGAAAATACACACACACACACACACACACACACACACACACACACAGCACCACCACCACTAACCACCACCACCACTAACCACCACCACCACTAACCACCACCACCAACAACAATAACAACAACGACGACGACGACGGACGATCCAACCAACCCACCAACCAACTAACCAACCAACCCACCATCGACAACAACCACCAACAACAACCAACAACAACCACCAAGAACAACCAGCAACAATAACCACCACCAACAATAACCCACTCACCCACCCAAATTAGGTGGTATAACACATAATAATAATTCACACACATCTTTTAACCTATTACTATTACTACACTGAGGGAAGCGCATGTAGTTTGAAATGACTGAAATATGGAAAGAAAGCAGCAAGTCTGTTGACGTCATTTGAAGAAAAAGGCCATTACGTCATTCTCTTTCACCCTGGAAATAACCACTCTTTCCCATACAATGACGTCACGGACATACTGTGTTTTGTAGATGGACGGGGCTTTGGTCTCCTGGCTTACCGAGTGAAGTCGTCTCAGTATTATCTTTCAGTTTTGTCATTCTGGAGTATTCCTGGCCCCATGGGCTCGCCTTCACGCGGCGGGGCTGATTTCGCCAGCTTGCCCACCCCTTTTGCTCTTTCTTTACTCTTATTTCTGCCTCCATCGGTCCATTCACCTGTCTTTTGCTCTCTTAAAATCTCCTCCGGGGGGAGGTCAGTAAGCGGGTGTCTGCTGACCCTTGGTCCAGTGAGACATCTGAGGGTCATTTCTGAAGGCCGACTTCACTGGATTCCCCCCACCTGGTCTTCAGCCTGGCGGGCTTTGTTCGCAGCGCCCTGCTGGTGCTGCTGAACACCTGTCACGTTGAAGACCTTCACAACGCACCCCTCTCTGGTGCGTTGTTTTCCCGAACCGCCTCACGGCGGGGAGGTTCCGTGTTGGAGCGGTCTGTTCTTCAACTGCCTCCCAGGCATGTTGTCTTCATTGGCAACTAAGGAATTTTCCTTCCTACCTCTCTGTCTATCCCTCACCAGCCCATTCACCTGTATCTTTCTCTTTAAAACCTCCCGAATTTAGCCGCTCTGTCCTTCCTCTCATCTCTCAGCTGATTTCTAAGTTCGGCCCTTTCATCTATATTTCTTCTTTTCAATCTCTCACTCACGTCTGCACTACCAGTGGTTAGGAATAAGTGATGTTGGGCATATGCTGCGAACTGGTTTATTGCGCCTAGCAGATGATAAGTTGCAATATTTGCTGTATATGCGCTTAGTATTTATCTTTGTTTTACCCAGTTGTAATTGTTATTTGTTTTCTACGCTTTTTTGTAACCGGGAGTTCGAGAAATTAGCATGAAGGTGCAGCGTCTCCTGCATGTCCTAGGTTTACATTGCCCCGTAGACCAGTTTGCATCCTTTGTCCAACGTTACATTTTTGTTTTTTTCATGTAGTGCAGGCACACTCAGCCGCGAATTAGTCTTTGTGGCTTGCGCGGCTTTAAGCCCTAAAAACTCACTCCCTGGAGTATTCCTTGTTATTGTCTCATTTCTTTTTCTGTATTTTTTGGTCTGTTTAATTTGTGTTAGCGCTTAGAGCATGTAATTTTACATGAATATGCGCTTTGTAAATAAAATTAGTATTAGTATCATTAGTAGTAGTATTAGATTTATGGAGAGAAGAAAAGCCCTGCAAGGTGCCTCTGTACAAAGTTATCATGTTGAGTAAATATTGTGATCGTTACTGACTCTGTGTGTGTGTGTGTGTGTGTGTGTGTGCGCGTGTGTGTGCAGTCGTGTGTGTGTGTGTGTGTGTGTGTGTGCCTGTGCGATCGTGTGTGTGTGTGTGTGTGTGTGTGTGTGTGTGTTGGTAAACGCTGGTGCAATGATTCTGAAAACAAAACCCCAAACAACTGTATGTAGGTCTCAGTTGTCGCAACACCGCTCTCGTAGGAACACAATACTAGGATCCGTGTGGCGCAAACAAACCTTACACTTACCCATGCACTCACTTCAGACAAAGAATATACCTACAGTATCACCAGACGGCAGTCGCAATCCTCAGATTTGTCTGTATGGTACACTCAACGCTGAGCGCTTTTTGTCATCGGCCATTAACAAAATGTACTCTGCAGATGGCATCGTTAGAGGAAATACTGTTTAATGAACCTCTCTTGGAAGAGGGCATAGTTCCACTTGCAGGGAAATGATTTCTTCGGGCATACATGTAGTTCTGATAAAAACAATGCAATGAAAACAGGATAACCAAAACAGTGAGCTTTTTATTATTTTGTTTTTAAATTTTATTTTTTTTTTAGCAGTAACGTTTTGGAGAACAGTTGCAGAAATCTGGTCAATATTCCAGAAACTTTAGAAATATTCTGAAATTGTGTCAACTCTGTACCGAGACCGGCGCTTCTCTTGGCCTCTGCAATGACCCCCAAATCGGCTAACCGAGACCTTAGCCGAGCTAAGCGATACCTAAAAAGGAAAAAAAAAAACAAAAAACCCAAGTGTACTCGGTGGACAAGAAAAGTGGACAGTTATGAACAACTTTGTGGTCAACGTGCTATTTCACAGTGTGCACAGAAGCGGTGAGTTTTGTCGCATTCACCACCACAGTACATTTTCAGCCTCTTTCAGAGATTATTGCCTGCATGAGTTGTCTCCCCTTGCCGCAACAAGCATGCATTTTCCGTGGCAGAGCACAAAGTTGCCACAAAAATCCTCGGATTCAGCATGCATGCTGCGGTTCTGTGTAAGCACGGGGGACAACTCATGCAGGCAATAATCTCTGAAGCAGGCTAAAAATGTACTGTGTTGGTGAATGCGACAGAACTCACCGCTTCTGTGCACACTGTGAAATAGCACATACACCACAAAGTTGTTCGCAACTACCCATTTTCCTTGTCACCGAGTATGTTTGGCTTTTCCTCCTTAGGTATCACTGAGCTCGGCTATGGTCTCCGTTAGCCAATCTTGGGGGGGGGGGGTCATTGCAGAGAGGTCAAGAGAAGCGCCGGTCTCGGTACAGAGTTGAAACTGCATGTGCTCTAAAATTATTCGGCAATACGTTTGGGATTTATCCCTATACTGAAGGGAAACGCCAAGTATCCGTAGCGGATGACTCAGCAGTGTTTGCGCGTGCAGTCGGCCGTCAGATTCGGCATTTCCGTACATGCCTCAGCTTACCGGCGAGTCCGGTTGGCGACTTGTATGTAATCGTGAGACATAAGAAGTTGTCTTGTTGTCTGGCTGTATTGCTCAGTCATTGGAGCTTGGACTGAAAGTCGCACTATCCGTGCCTTCGTGCTGGCGCTTATAGTAATGGAAACTAGCTTTGTTGAGTCTGTGGCGACGTCATATGTCGTGCAGTCACAACGCTGGGTGGGTAAAGGAGGCGACAAGCTGCCAAGGGCCAAAGGCACAGTCGGTTATTTCTGTTACGAAGACAAGTGTAGGTGCAAGGGACGTAAAGCTGACTGCTCCAGAAACTTCGGAAACCTCCCCTTCATCCCGCGGCTCCCTCGTCACATCAACTTTTTGAGGTTCAAGTACAACGATCTCCGAGAAATTCGGAACGCCGCTTTCTTTCAGAACGTGACCAACATCATCGGTCTGGATCTCAGTGCCAATGAGCTGACGCACGTTAGTGACGACGCGTTCCGTCTGTTGACCGGCCTGGTGTACCTGTCCTTATCGCGAAACCACGACCTGAACAACTCTGTCCTGCCAGCCGTCTTGTCCATCAACACCTTACGACGACTGGACATCGTGCACGCGCACCTGGGCCCTTTGCCGACTGACGTCTTCCGCACGTTTCCGCTGCCGTATCTACGGTCTCTTTTCCTGCACGAAAACCTCCTGAAGCACGCCAACTTCTCCACGTTTGCTCCTCTTCCCAGCCTGCAGCAACTCGGATTGTCAGGGAACGGGATCTCGGTGATTCAAGCAGATCATCTGCATCAGCTGGACACGCTGACGGTGACGTCGAACAGCATCGGAAGCTTCCCAGTGACTTGCAGCAGCAGCACCACCACCACCAACGGCAGCTCTTTCTTTCCAGTCTTAACGCGAATTTTTTTGAATAGCAATCGCATACACTCACTTCCCTCGGACATCTGCCTGCCAAGGTTACGTCTGTTACAACTCAGCAGCAACGTCTTCTCGACTCTGGGACCAGAAACACTGAGGATTGGCAGTTTTCCAAACCTGCGGGAAATCATGCTAGACAACATGGGGGAGAATGTGGAGAAGGTAAAGAAACACACGTTTGAGCACCCGCTGTTGGAAAGAGTCACGCTCATGTACAACAATGTCAACTTCGGAAATAGGAATATCGACCTCGAGTGCTTTCATGGCTGCCCGCTTCTGAACGACTTACAACTCAGCCACAATTACTTCGACGCATTAAGCGAAACAGACTGGGAAACCTTTTTGGGAAACTTGCCTTCTTTACACAATCTTTACATTGAACAGGCTCATATGAATTATATTCCGTCTGCGTTTGGGAGACTTTCGTCTGTCCGTAAGGTAGTCATGAGCGGAAATGGAATACGTCGAATACCTGAAGGGGTTTTCGATGGGTTGAGTAATTTGACGACACTACTGCTGAATAACAACCAGATCCCTGTCATCCGAGAGACGACGTTCAGTGCCTCCACCCGAAAGCGGCTGTCACACTTGGACCTGAGTGGAAACCCCTTCACGTGTTCCTGTGACGTCATGTGGTTCCGTCAGTGGATGTTGTCCGACCCCAAACTCTTCGCAAAACCCTGGACAAAGTATCAGTGTCAGGACATTTTTGGTATGAACATCACCTCGTTCTACATGGCTGAGCAGGCGTGCCTGATGAGCCGTGATGCTTACGCCTTCATAGCAGTCAGTGTGGCCATGTTGATCTCGACACTGACGTTGGTCTCTTTGCTCTTTCGCTACCGCTGGCACATCCGCCTGGTGCTGTACGAGGCCTTCCGGGGCCGGGGTGAGTATCGACGTTGGCGTCTACAGCAAGAACACTTCCAGTACGACGTCTTCGTGTCCTACGCTTCCGAGGACCTGCAGTGGGTACGCGAGCACTTGATGCCGGAGCTGGAGGAGCGGCTGGGGCTGAGGCTGTGTATACACCAAAGAGACTTTCTGCCCGGGAACGCCATCGCGGACAACATCGAAGAGAGTGTACAGACCAGCAAGAAAGTCATGATGGTGTTTTCATCACACTTTGCTCACAGCCAGTGGTGTCAGTTTGAGTTACGTCTGTGTCTGAGTCACGTGATGGAGCACGACGACGCGCTGCTGGTGGTGTTACTGCACGACGTGCCGGCACATGACATGACATCCACCATGATGGCGGTTCTGAAAACCACCACGTACATTGAGTGGGGCGAGGAGCCGGATGCCAGAGCCTCGTTCTGGGGCCGTATCCAGATTGCTCTGAATGAGATTCTGCCGGTCGGCGGTCAACCTTGAGAACTGACCAGGCATTCTTTGTCTATGGGATTAATAACGATCAAAATGGACGACTAGAATAATAATAATAATAATAATAATCTATTTATATAGCGCTGTAATCTACTATAAGGCAGCTTTAAGCGCTAAAAGTACAGGTAAAGATACAGATAAGAGTCAAGGTTCAGGGCCAGGGCAATTACATGTATGGTACTTAATATGGAGATGGAGAATGACGGAGGCAGATTAGACGGTGCTTTGAGATGAAAACAGGTAGGTTTTTAGATTTATTTTGAAGGTTTCAAGGGAGGTTGACTGGCGGAGCGAAAGAGAGAATTCCAGGCTGTTGGACCAGCGTAGGAGAAGGCTCGAGAGCCAACAGAAGAAAGTTTAGTACGTGGGATTCTGAATATCAGAGACTCTGAAACAGTGACAGGGACTTGGCAGATCACATAATAAGACTGGAAGCAAGTGTCGTGTATTGTTTTACCCGTAACTGGACATATGTGTTGTTTAATTTGTTGACGTTGAGAGGGTGTACAATTTCGGAGCAGAAAACCAAGCTGATTAAGGGGTCCCTGACCTCGCTGAGATTGGGTTCTAAACAGTCTCCCACAGTCTATCCTCTGTATATATCCATTATTTCGTTTGCACGAGTGAGGATGTGCGTCACGCCTGAACTCTTGCTGAAACCTGTTTGTCTGTGTTTCGTTTGAGAGACATTACATATATTGGTTGACTCTTTGCCAGCTCCAGTGGTACTCTTTCCAGGTCGTGGGTGGAATACACGGAGGGCTCGGAAGCTGGAACAATTTTTAGAAGATGAGTAAGTGGAGGATGGTATGATGATGCCATGGAGGTCCATGTGGTGTGGGACTGCGTGACAGGGTTACATTCCACGCTTCCTGTCGTGAATATCCTGGCGTTAATCAGGTCCTTGAATTACGGCACCTTCGGTGCCGGCCGTGTAACCATCCACATCATGAGATGTGTCAAACAAGGGAAGCACCCCAAACTCGCACCCGTGAAGTGGTGAATTTCAGCTGTGTGGCGACAGCCTTCCCGTCGGGCCTATAGCACGCCCGCTCTGGGTAGGAGCCGACCTAAGGTAGAAAAACTCTTGCTTTCCTCGGCTGGGATTCGAACCCGGGGGTCCCGGTCCGTGGTCCGAAGTGCTAACTACTGAGCTACGGGGCCGGTAGTGTAGGTATGTTTTCTTTCAATTACATTAATGGAGAAAAGAAAAGCCCTGCGAGGCGCCTCTGTACAAAGTTAGAGTGTGGAATAAATAGTGTGATTGTCAGTTACTGACCATCTTGTGTGATAAGGCTTCTGTGTGTGTGTGTGTGTGTGTGTGTGTGTGTGAGAGAGTGAGTGAGGATTTTGAAGAGCTTCTGTTGGTGTTCAGTTGTCACAACACAAGTCTCAGACGAACACAAAACGAGGATCAGTAGTTGAAACAAGTAACGCACTTACCCACACACTTGCTTCAGACGTTTGTTAGTAACTCATGAACAAGACAGTTGGCGGTCGGTGGTCCAGTGGTTACTTTGTCACCTGTGCGAGACGTCAGGTTCGAGGCCCACTCGGGGCAAAGAATTTTTCCTTATCGTACGTGGCACCGTTCATTCGGGCCGATCGTCGGGGGTTTTCTCCGGGTACTCCAGCTCCCCCCCCCCCTCCCCTGGGAATGTTCAGCCCACAAAATTTGAAAGTTTTGTGATGGTGTCGAGTGGAGTATGCAGGCGCACGAATGTGGTAGTGAGGGAGTCGAGACGTGGTTTAACATAAACGCATGTTTATTTGCCCACTACAGAGGAGCAGTGTACTACTCCTGGAACTGAAAACACAAGTGGAAAGACATTAGAACATGTACACCACAACAGGAAAAGCAAGAAGCATAGAAGTAAACGACACATAAAATGGGTCAAAACTAGAACAATACTTACAACAGCTAAGCAGCTATTACACAGAAGTAACATACCAAACTGAACTAAAAGTACGGATCGCAAAAGTGTAAACAAATACTCCAGTGAAACAAGTACATGTACAAAATGGCGGCGTCGGTCCACATTACACTATCCGACTCTAGCATCAAACATACATGAGTCAGTGAATTCAAAATAAAACTTACTTAGCTGGCCGGTGTCCGCCTAGGGACAATAGAAAAAAACGCGGAGAAAACTGGATCACATGGCGAGATGAGAAACACAGCGCTGGGTGGAACGGTCACGCTCGCGGGCAGAAGCAAGGACTGACCAGCGAGGCGTGGCGAGCTGCCTTTCTCTGCGCAGCGCGGGCCGCAAAGAGAGCAACCCTAGGATGCATGGCTAGAGGGGAGTAGATTTGCGGCTAGTGGGGGAATCTGTGTTTCTTGCTACCCAGATATCCACCCGTAGCGGGCGTTCTATAACAGCTAGGAATTTCAAACAAACGGCAGGTGAAAGGGCGTGAAAAATACTTTAAAATGTCATAAGGTTGGAACGTCATCCAAATACAGAGAATTCCCAATCGCCGATTGAAGAGCGTAAAGGCCGGGACCACGCATTTGAAAAGGGGTGAAAATGGCAAAACACATCCTTTAAACGATAAAATACCGCTAACAACAAAACATGATTAGAAAGTAAAAACTCTCCTGAAACTACTGCAGTTTACAGAATTACTCTAAGTGAAGGGACTACGGAGATAAAAATAAAAATCTCAAGACGACTGGCACACTCGCCAAACAGGGTCTATCAAATAAACACCAAACTTGACCCCAAGCACTGTTCGTGGTATTACTCCTGTGGTGGTTCTACTGGTCTCGCGCAAACCCGGCACCTTTGATGGTGGAGTGGCGTCGCTAGGGGCGCTCCATGGGAGCTTCATCCCAGGAGTCAGGACTGATTTCAAACGCTTTAGTTTTTAGTTTAGCTGGTATCTTAGTGGTTCATTCAAGGACTTGAAGTTCGGTCTTCCTTTAACTTATGCAGCTAGAGCGCTGTTTCAGATTGAAATGATAGTTGTTTGGACACTGAGGGTACGCGTGTTCTTTCATTTCTGCGACTTTCCGGCAGTATAAATAGAATGTCACGACAGTTTTGAATGAATGTTTTCGGGCGAGTGTTTCGTCGATCTGTATTTATCGTTCTCAACATGGCGGTGTCGGTGAACGTGACTAAACAAAGGACCACACATACGCACAGGACCACGCTCATGTTTACTTTCCTGCTTTAGCATGTGCAAGGCATCACGTTTTATTCTCAGTTCTCGTTATCTTCATCAATAAAAAGGCTTCGTCCTTAAAGGTTTTGGATCTTCTTCCTGTTTGTCCAGTAAAATGCCGTTATAATGACCTCAAATAAACTTAAATTAAATGATGACAAAACCGAGGCCATAATTGTTGCCTCACCGAGAATTTCCCGGTCAGCCTCACTCCCTCAGTCCATGGAAATATGCAGTTCCACAGTGCAGTTCTCTCCTCATGTTAAAAACTTAGGTGTAACTCTGGACAGCAGTCTCTCAATGAGTAATCAGGTCGCAAACGTCTGTAAGTCTGCCTACATTGAGCTGAGACGCATTGCCTCAATCCGCCACTACCTCACAGAGGATGCGACTAAAGTTCTTGTTTGTGCTTTTGTCTTGTCGAAGCTGGACTATTGCAATGCGCTCCTGGCTGGCTGCCCTCAGTTCCTCCTGAACAGACTTCAAAAGGTTCAAAATGCTGCCGCTCGCTTAGTGCTTAAAGCAAAGAAAACAGACCACGTCACACCCCTTCTTCGCACTCTGCACTGGTTGCCTGTGTCCTCTAGAATTCAATACAAGATTTCATCCCTTACGTACAACTGTGTCACCTCCTCCTGTCCTCCATATCTGTCTTCTTTGCTTCAGCTTTACACTCCATCTAGACAACTTCGTTCTGCTGCTGACACTCGGAAACTCCGTGTCCCTCATGTCAAGACAAAGACCTTTGGTCAGCGTAGTTATTCATACCAGGGTCCGACTTGTTGGAATGATCTCCCAGTCTCGATCAGATATGCAGACACAAAACTATCTTTCAAAACAAATTTGAAAACCCACCTCTTCACAGCCTTCAACCAATAACTGTTGCCACATCTTCATCTAGCTGGTCATGCGTGTGTGTGTGTGTGTGTGTGTGTGTGTGTGTGTGTGTGTGTGTGTGTGTGTGTGGTGTGTGTGTGTGTGTGTGTTTAAATGAATAAGATCAAAACAGTGACAAGTTATAAGTGCTTTCTTCAGTGGGGCTTTATTAAAAAAACAACAACAACCAAACTATAAAACTAAATGGTGAAAACACACACACACGCACACGCACACAAATGCGGTCGCATTTACTGTCTATGTACAAATCTATGTACGCTCCACTCCGTTCCTGCACTCCCCCACCACCCCCCTCACCTCCACCCCTCCCCCACCCCCCCCTCCCCTGTGCCCCTCCCGCGGTCATCCCATCTCTAGTCCTGATCCCACCACCTAATTCACGCACGCAAACTTAGATCAACCACTCGTTCTGTCCAAACAATGGCGCCTGCAAAACATGTGGCACGCGTCATCAGTTTCCCGCATACTGAAAAACAAGTGACGTGTTCGTTTCCGTAGGATAATTATAGCCATGACGAAATATGTTCATATGTTATCTTCCCGACGTGTTTTTCAAGCAAAAATTTTATATATATATATATATATATAAAAGTTCCTCCGACAGTGTTTTGGTTCGGCTTATCTGTCAAAATCACGTTTGAGATATCCGTGTTTGAGTTAGCTATTTTTTGACCGATTTCGGCTTATCCGAATTAGAAATAGTCTTACAAAGAGGGGGGGTCTGGCGGGGAATTGGTTTTGGTGTCTGTTATCCGAGTTTTTTTGCTTAAGCGTGTTTCGTTTAGGCGAGTGCGGCTGTACAATGTCTCCCAGTCAAATCTGACCTTTGTATTGCTTCCGGGTGGTGACATTTGTTTCCTCGTGAAAACCCTGACTAGGATGTTTCGCAAAGAAAATGAGGCGTGAAAGAGTTTTGTTTTTTTAAGGCAGGAGCCTACTACTCGGAACAACACGTACGTCCTGTGAGTCAAGATACAGCTTAACGTTTCACAACATCAAAAGTTTGTCACGACTCGCATGGATTTGAAACCAAGGAGAACATGAACCGTACGCGCGGGACCCACGTACATGTTTGCTGCTTTGAGGACGTTCGAGGTATCAAGTTTTATTTCAACGGGTTCTCGTTACCTTCATCCCCCAAGAGGCCTCACCCTTAAACGCGTTGGAGTTTCTTCCTGTTTGTCCACACAATCTGCTGTTACATGTTTAAAGGACGAAGCATTCACTTGAAACGATTGGAATCAACCCTGACGGATGCACGGCCGGTCTTCTCTGAAATCTGGCGCCAATCTCTTGCTGAGAAACATTCACTTGTGTCCGAATCCTCACCATGGCAGTTCCAACTGCGTGTGCATCGTTTTTCCTGTGCATGTTTTTGACCATCTGGCCATGTGACGTCCGTGTTGTGTCAGACTCTTTGCAAGTCGCGGGCGCTGACGAAGCTTTCGGTGACCACGTCATCTTTACCAAGAACCAAGCTGCTAAATACCATCAGTGTTACGAGGACAAATGCAGATGTACAAAAACTGAAGCTGACTGCTCCAAGAACTACGGACGTCTCAACTTTATTCCGAAACTGCCGAGAGAGATCAGATGTTTGAATTTTTCTTTCAACAATCTGAGCGAGATTCGAGACAGTGGATTCTTTGATAACGTCACCAGACTTACTGGATTAGATCTGAGCGACAACGGGTTGATATATATCTGTCCTGACTGTTTCTCGCGGCTACAGAAACTGGAAAATTTACAGTTGTCCTACAACAACATGAACAACTCCGTCCTTCCCGCCGCGCTGTCCGTCAGCACTCTACGACGCCTGGACATCATTCACGGAAGCCTGGGTCCGCTGCCAGACGACATTTTCTACAAGTACCCATTGCCTCATCTACAAACTCTCTACCTCCATCAGAATCACTTGCATCACGTGAACCTGTCGGCGTTCGTGCCCCTACCCCGACTACGTCAGCTTGGACTGAAAGGCAACGATATTTCTGACGTCCAGTCGGACCGTTTGAGCCTCCTGGAGACACTGACATTAGGGTCCAATTACATCCGAAGATTTTTGAACACGTGCAGCAGCGGCAGGTCTTTATATCCACGTCTTCGCAAGTTATTTCTGAATGGTAATTCTATACCGAGTATTTCTGCTGACGTGTGCCTGCCAAGTCTATCGCTGTTAAACCTGGACCGCAATTTGCTCTCGAATCTTGAAAGAGACACACTCAACATCCACATGTTCCCTAGCTTGTTGGAGTTGTTTCTAGGTAGAATGACCAAGCCCATCAAAACGGTGAAGAAATTTGCCTTTGAGAGTTCGGTTTTACAACGAATATCTCTCGTAGACAATTATTTAAACTTCGGCGGGGAAGACGTTGATCCTGAATGTTTTGCTGGTTGTCCGAACCTTACGAACTTACATCTGAGTAATAACAAATTCTCAACAGTGAGTGACAGAAAATGGGAACTGATGTTTGGAAACTTGTCCAACTTGCGGTATCTTTATATGGATAATTGCCGCATTATGTATCTCCATTCAGTACTACTCAATCTGCCGTCGCTGCAAACATTACATGAACAAACTACGACATTTGAAAGTACTTCAGCTGAACGACAACCACATCTCTGTCATCCGAGAGACGACGTTCAGCGCCTCCACCCGACAGCGGCTGTCACACCTGGACCTGAGTGGAAACCCCTTCGCGTGTTCCTGTGACGTCATGTGGTTCCGTCAGTGGATGTTGTCCGAACCCAAGCTCTTCAAACCTTACAGACGTCACTATCGGTGTAGCAACATTCAACACATGGATGTCCAGTCGTTCTACATGGCTGAGCAGGCGTGTCTGATGAGCCGTGGCGCCTACGCGTCCATAGCAGTCAGTGTGGCCATGCTGATCTCCATACTGACGCTGGTCTCTTTGCTCTTCCGCTACCGCTGGCACATCCGCCTGGTGCTGTACGAGGCCTTCCGGGGCCGGGGTGAGTATCGACGTTGGCGTCTTCAGCAAGAAACACTTCCAGTACGACCGTCTTCGTGTCCTACGCTTCCGAGGACCTGCAGTGGGTACGCGAGCACTTGATGCCGGAGCTGGAGGAGCGGCTGGGACTGAGGCTGTGTATACACCAAAGAGACTTTCTGCCCGGGAACGCCATCGCGGACAACATCGAAGAGAGTGTACAGACCAGCAAGAAAGTCATGATGGTGTTTTCATCACACTTTGCTCACAGCCAGTGGTGTCAGTTTGAGTTACGTCTGTGTCTGAGTCACGTGATGGAGCACGACGACGCGCTGCTGGTGGTGTTACTGCACGACGTGCCGGCACATGACATGACATCCACCATGATGGCGGTTCTGAAAACCACCACGTACATTGAGTGGGGCGAGGAGCCTGATGCCAGGGCCTCGTTCTGGGGCCGTATTCGAATAGCTCTGAATGAGATTCTGCCCGTCGGTGAGGAAGCTTGAGAACTTCTCAGGCTTGTTTTGCGTATCAGATAAAGTAAACAAAGACCCTACATTACTGTAGGGACTCGGCTGTGTATGTAAGGCTGATAGTAAATGGTGTCAGTCGTGATCTGTGTTATCGGTCACTAGACTATGGTGTTGTGCGAGTTGGTAGTGTTTTTGGGAGGGTGAACAATGTCAGGGCTGAATGGTGATCAAATTAACGCTGTTCGTAAAATCTCAAAAGACACGGTGGGCTCTGGTTACCTTACAACGGGTACTAAAGCTATATGCAGGTACAACACATGTACGTATTGGGAAAAACAGCACAGACACAGACACACACACAGACACAGACAGACACACACACACAGACACACACGTGTTCCAAAAAGAAAATACACACACACACACACACACACACACACACACACACACACACACACAGCACCACCACCACTAACCACCACCACCACTAACCACCACCACCACTAACCACCACCACCAACAACAATAACAACAACGACGACGACGACGGACGATCCAACCACCCACCAACCAACTAACCAACCAACCCACCATCGACAACAACCACCAACAACAACCAACAACAACCACCAAGAACAACCAGCAACAATAACCACCACCAACAATAACCCACTCACCCACCCAATTAGGTGGTATAACACATAATAATAATTCACACACATCTTTTAACCTATTACTATTACTACACTGAGGGAAGCGCATGTAGTTTGAAATGACTGAAATATGGAAAGAAAGCAGCAAGTCTGTTGACGTCATTTGAAGAAAAAGGCCATTACGTCATTCTCTTTCACCCTGGAAATAACCACTCTTTCCCATACAATGACGTCACGGACATACTGTGTTTTGTAGATGGACGGGGCTTTGGTCTCCTGGCTTACCGAGTGAAGTCGTCTCAGTATTATCTTTCAGTTTTGTCATTCTGGAGTATTCCTGGCCCCATGGGCTCGCCTTCACGCGGCGGGGCTGATTTCGCCAGCTTGCCCACCCCTTTTGCTCTTTCTTTACTCTTATTTCTGCCTCCATCGGTCCATTCACCTGTCTTTTGCTCTCTTAAAATCTCCTCCGGGGGGAGGTCAGTAAGCGGGTGTCTGCTGACCCTTGGTCCAGTGAGACATCTGAGGGTCATTTCTGAAGGCCGACTTCACTGGATTCCCCCCACCTGGTCTTCAGCCTGGCGGGCTTTGTTCGCAGCGCCCTGCTGGTGCTGCTGAACACCTGTCACGTTGAAGACCTTCACAACGCACCCCTCTCTGGTGCGTTGTTTTCCCGAACCGCCTCACGGCGGGGAGGTTCCGTGTTGGAGCGGTCTGTTCTTCAACTGCCTCCCAGGCATGTTGTCTTCATTGGCAACTAAGGAATTTTCCTTCCTACCTCTCTGTCTATCCCTCACCAGCCCATTCACCTGTATCTTTCTCTTTAAAACCTCCCGAATTTAGCCGCTCTGTCCTTCCTCTCATCTTTCAGCTGATTTCTAAGTTCGGCCCTTTCATCTATATTTCTTCTTTTCAATCTCTCACTCACGTCTGCACTACCAGTGGTTAGGAATAAGTGATGTTGGGCATATGCTGCGAACTGGTTTATTGCGCCTAGGAGATGATAAGTTGCAATATTTGCTGTATATGCGCTTAGTATTTATCTTTGTTTTACCCAGTTGTAATTGTTATTTGTTTTCTACGCTTTTTGTAACCGGGAGTTCGAGAAATTAGCATGAAGGTGCAGCGTCTCCTGCATGTCCTAGGTTTACATTGCCCCGTAGACCAGTTTGCATCCTTTGTCCAACGTTACATTTTGTTTTTTTCATGTAGTGCAGGCACACTCAGCTGCGAATTAGTCTTTGTGGCTTGCGCGGCTTTAAGCCCTAAAAACTCACTCCCTGGAGTATTCCTTGTTATTATCTCATTTCTTTTTCTGTATTTTTTGGTCTGTTTAATTTGTGTTAGCGCTTAGAGCATGTAATTTTACATGAATATGCGCTTTGTAAATAAAATTAGTATTAGTATCATTAGTAGTAGTATTAGATTTATGGAGAGAAGAAAAGCCCTGCAAGGTGCCTCTGTACAAAGTTATCATGTTGAGTAAATATTGTGATCGTTACTGACTCTGTGTGTGTGTGTGTGTGTGTGTGTGTGCGCGTGTGTGTGCAGTCGTGTGTGTGTGTGTGTGTGTGTGTGTGTGTGCCTGTGCGATCGTGTGTGTGTGTGTGTGTGTGTGTGTGTGTGTGTTGGTAAACGCTGGTGCAATGATTCTGAAAACAAAACCCCAAACAACTGTATGTAGGTCTCAGTTGTCGCAACACCGCTCTCGTAGGAACACAATACTAGGATCCGTGTGGCGCAAACAAACCTTACACTTACCCATGCACTCACTTCAGACAAAGAATATACCTACAGTATCACCAGACGGCAGTCGCAATCCTCAGATTTGTCTGTATGGTACACTCAACGCTGAGCGCTTTTTGTCATCGGCCATTAACAAAATGTACTCTGCAGATGGCATCGTTAGAGGAAATACTGTTTAATGAACCTCTCTTGGAAGAGGGCATAGTTCCACTTGCAGGGAAATGATTTCTTCGGGCATACATGTAGTTCTGATAAAAACAATGCAATGAAAACAGGATAACCAAAACAGTGAGCTTTTTATTATTTTGTTTTTAAATTATTATTTTTTTTTTTTTAGCAGTAACGTTTTGGAGAACAGTTGCAGAAATCTGGTCAATATTCCAGAAACTTTAGAAATATTCTGAAATTGTGTCAACTCTGTACCGAGACCGGCGCTTCTCTTGGCCTCTGCAATGACCCCCAAATCGGCTAACCGAGACCTTAGCCGAGCTAAGCGATACCTAAAAAGGAAAAAAAAACAAAAAACCCAAGTGTACTCGGTGGACAAGAAAAGTGGACAGTTATGAACAACTTTGTGGTCAACGTGCTATTTCACAGTGTGCACAGAAGCGGTGAGTTTTGTCGCATTCACCACCACAGTACATTTTCAGCCTCTTTCAGAGATTATTGCCTGCATGAGTTGTCTCCCTTTGCCGCAACAAGCATGCATTTTCCGTGGCAGAGCACAAAGTTGCCACAAAAATCCTCGGATTCAGCATGCATGCTGCGGTTCTGTGTAAGCACGGGGGACAACTCATGCAGGCAATAATCTCTGAAGCAGGCTAAAAATGTACTGTGTTGGTGAATGCGACAGAACTCACCGCTTCTGTGCACACTGTGAAATAGCACATACACCACAAAGTTGTTCGCAACTACCCATTTTCCTTGTCACCGAGTATGTTTGGCTTTTCCTCCTTAGGTATCACTGAGCTCGGCTATGGTCTCCGTTAGCCAATCTTGGGGGGGGGGGGGGGGTCATTGCAGAGAGGTCAAGAGAAGCGCCGGTCTCGGTACAGAGTTGAAACTGCATGTGCTCTAAAATTATTCGGCAATACGTTTGGGATTTATCCCTATACTGAAGGGAAACGCCAAGTATCCGTAGCGGATGACTCAGCAGTGTTTGCGCGTGCAGTCGGCCGTCAGATTCGGCATTTCCGTACATGCCTCAGCTTACCGGCGAGTCCGGTTGGCGACTTGTATGTAATCGTGAGACATAAGAAGTTGTCTTGTTGTCTGGCTGTATTGCTCAGTCATGGGAGCTTGGACTGAAAGTCGCACTATCCGTGCCTTCGTGCTGGCGCTTATAGTAATGGAAACTAGCTTTGTTGAGTCTGTGGCGACGTCATATGTCGTGCAGTCACAACGCTGGGTGGGTAAAGGAGGCGACAAGCTGCCAAGGGCCAAAGGCACAGTCGGTTATTTCTGTTACGAAGACAAGTGTAGGTGCAAGGGACGTAAAGCTGACTGCTCCAGAAACTTCGGAAACCTCCCCTTCATCCCGCGGCTCCCTCGTCACATCAACTTTTTGAGGTTCAAGTACAACGATCTCCGAGAAATTCGGAACGCCGCTTTCTTTCAGAACGTGACCAACATCATCGGTCTGGATCTCAGTGCCAATGAGCTGACGCACGTTAGTGACGACGCGTTCCGTCTGTTGACCGGCCTGGTGTACCTGTCCTTATCGCGAAACCACGACCTGAACAACTCTGTCCTGCCAGCCGTCTTGTCCATCAACACCTTACGACGACTGGACATCGTGCACGCGCACCTGGGCCCTTTGCCGACTGACGTCTTCCGCACGTTTCCGCTGCCGTATCTACGGTCTCTTTTCCTGCACGAAAACCTCCTGAAGCACGCCAACTTCTCCACGTTTGCTCCTCTTCCCAGCCTGCAGCAACTCGGATTGTCAGGGAACGGGATCTCGGTGATTCAAGCAGATCATCTGCATCAGCTGGACACGCTGACGGTGACGTCGAACAGCATCGGAAGCTTCCCAGTGACTTGCAGCAGCAGCACCACCACCACCAACGGCAGCTCTTTCTTTCCAGTCTTAACGCGAATTTTTTTGAATAGCAATCGCATACACTCACTTCCCTCGGACATCTGCCTGCCAAGGTTACGTCTGTTACAACTCAGCAGCAACGTCTTCTCGACTCTGGGACCAGAAACACTGAGGATTGGCAGTTTTCCAAACCTGCGGGAAATCATGCTAGACAACATGGGGGAGAATGTGGAGAAGGTAAAGAAACACACGTTTGAGCACCCGCTGTTGGAAAGAGTCACGCTCATGTACAACAATGTCAACTTCGGAAATAGGAATATCGACCTCGAGTGCTTTCATGGCTGCCCGCTTCTGAACGACTTACAACTCAGCCACAATTACTTCGACGCATTAAGCGAAACAGACTGGGAAACCTTTTTGGGAAACTTGCCTTCTTTACACAATCTTTACATTGAACAGGCTCATATGAATTATATTCCGTCTGCGTTTGGGAGACTTTCGTCTGTCCGTAAGGTAGTCATGAGCGGAAATGGAATACGTCGAATACCTGAAGGGGTTTTCGATGGGTTGAGTAATTTGACGACACTACTGCTGAATAACAACCAGATCCCTGTCATCCGAGAGACGACGTTCAGTGCCTCCACCCGAAAGCGGCTGTCACACTTGGACCTGAGTGGAAACCCCTTCACGTGTTCCTGTGACGTCATGTGGTTCCGTCAGTGGATGTTGTCCGACCCCAAACTCTTCGCAAAACCCTGGACAAAGTATCAGTGTCAGGACATTTTTGGTATGAACATCACCTCGTTCTACATGGCTGAGCAGGCGTGCCTGATGAGCCGTGATGCTTACGCCTTCATAGCAGTCAGTGTGGCCATGTTGATCTCGACACTGACGTTGGTCTCTTTGCTCTTTCGCTACCGCTGGCACATCCGCCTGGTGCTGTACGAGGCCTTCCGGGGCCGGGGTGAGTATCGACGTTGGCGTCTACAGCAAGAACACTTCCAGTACGACGTCTTCGTGTCCTACGCTTCCGAGGACCTGCAGTGGGTACGCGAGCACTTGATGCCGGAGCTGGAGGAGCGGCTGGGGCTGAGGCTGTGTATACACCAAAGAGACTTTCTGCCCGGGAACGCCATCGCGGACAACATCGAAGAGAGTGTACAGACCAGCAAGAAAGTCATGATGGTGTTTTCATCACACTTTGCTCACAGCCAGTGGTGTCAGTTTGAGTTACGTCTGTGTCTGAGTCACGTGATGGAGCACGACGACGCGCTGCTGGTGGTGTTACTGCACGACGTGCCGGCACATGACATGACATCCACCATGATGGCGGTTCTGAAAACCACCACGTACATTGAGTGGGGCGAGGAGCCGGATGCCAGAGCCTCGTTCTGGGGCCGTATCCAGATTGCTCTGAATGAGATTCTGCCGGTCGGCGGTCAACCTTGAGAACTGACCAGGCATTCTTTGTCTATGGGATTAATAACGATCAAAATGGACGACTAGAATAATAATAATAATAATAATAATCTATTTATATAGCGCTGTAATCTACTATAAGGCAGCTTTAAGCGCTAAAAGTACAGGTAAAGATACAGATAAGAGTCAAGGTTCAGGGCCAGGGCAATTACATGTATGGTACTTAATATGGAGATGGAGAATGACGGAGGCAGATTAGACGGTGCTTTGAGATGAAAACAGGTAGGTTTTTAGATTTATTTTGAAGGTTTCAAGGGAGGTTGACTGGCGGAGCGAAAGAGACAGAGAATTCCAGGCTGTTGGACCAGCGTAGGAGAAGGCTCGAGAGCCAACAGAAGAAAGTTTAGTACGTGGGATTCTGAATATCAGAGACTCTGAAACAGTGACAGGGACTTGGCAGATCACATAATAAGACTGGAAGCAAGTGTCGTGTATTGTTTTACCCGTAACTGGACATATGTGTTGTTTAATTTGTTGACGTTGTTGAGAGGGTGTACAATGTCGGAGCAGAAAACCAAGCTGATTAAGGGGTCCCTGACCTCGCTGAGGTTGGGTTCTAAACAGTCTCCCACAGTCTATCCTCTGTATATATCCATTATTTCGTTTGCACGAGTGAGGATGTGCGTCACGCCAGAACTCTTGCTGAAACCTGTGTTGTCGTTTGAGAGACATTACATATATTGGTTGACTCTTTGCCAGCTCCAGTGGTACTCTTTCCAGGTCGTGGGTGGAATACACGGAGGGCTCGGAAGCTGGGACAATTTTTATGAAGATGAGTAAGGGCAGGATGGTATGATGATGCCATGGAGGTCCATGTGGTGTGGGACTGCGTGACAGGGTTGCATTCCACGCTTCCTGTCGTGAATATCCTGGCGTTAATCAGGTCCGGGAATTACGGCACCTTCGGTGCCGGCCGTGTAACCATCCACATCATGAGATGTGTCAAACAAGGGAAGCACCCACAAACTCGCACCCGTGAAGTGGGTGAATTTCAGCTGTGTGGCGACAGCCTTCCCGTCGGGCCCATAGCACGCCCGCTCTGGGTAGGAGCCGACCTAAGGTAGAAAAACTCTTGCTTTCCTTGGCTGGGATTCGAACTCGGGGGTCCGGTAGTGTAGGTATGTTTTCTTTGAATTGCATTAATGGAGAAAAGAAAAGCCCTGCCTCGCCTCTGTACAAAGTTAGAGTGTAAAATAAATAGTGTGATTGTCAGTTACTGACTATCTTGTGTGATAAGGCTGTGTGTGTGTGTGTGTGTGTGTGTGTGTGTGTGTGTGTGTGAGAGTGAGAGTGAGAGTGAGAGAGAGAGAGAGAGAGAGGATTTTGAAGAGCTTCTGTTGGTGTTCAGTTGTCACAACACAAGTCTCAGACGAACACAACACGAGGGTCAGTAGTTTAACAATTAACACACTTACCCACACACTTGCTTCAGACGTTTGTTAGTAACTCATGAACAAGACAGTTGGCGGTCGGTGGTCCAGTGGTTACTTTGTCACCTGTGCGAGAGGTCAGGTCCGAGGCCCACTCGGGGCAAAGAATTTTTCCTTATCGTACGTGGCACCGTTCATTCGGGCCGATCGTCGGGGGTTTTCTCCGGGTACTCCGCCCCCCCCCCCCTCCTCCCCTGGGAATGTTCAGCCCACAAAATTTGAAAGTAAATGCAAGTCTAAGTTCCGAAAGTTAAATATCTGAGCAGGCCCTTCGCACCACGTGATTATAATGTGTTCATATCCAGTGTGTGTGTGATTCACGTGAGCGTGCGTGTTGGGTTCAGTTCGTTTCGCTTTGAGCCGATTCAAGAAACTGGGTAAGGCGCCTGTACAATACTCAGTAGTTATGAATATTATTATTGTTCAAGGATGGCGACCCGTGGGCGTCCCAACGAGGAAACAATAACATTACTGAGTGCATGACTTAATAATTCTGTGACCCAAAACCGATGTCCTGCAGGTCAAAGAGTTCAAATGCACGAAGCCGCAAAATGCCTTTATGTTCCGTATTAGTCTCAGGCATCATAGTCACCCCTAAACATACTTTAGTCTGAAAGAAAAATTACTATACTCAGACGATTTAAGGGCACGCACCTGACAGGAGTTTAAAAAAATAAATAAAAAACATCGAAAGTCTCCTTTCCTCTCAGGCCTCACTAGATGAATGAAAGCCACTTCACTGAAATCCACTCGCGTCACCTGTGCCTTCCTTGTACCCCAAAAGACCCAGCTTCACTGGCAGCTTGCCTCCTGTTGCAACACCCCCCCCCCTTCCCCCGGCATGCACCTTTTCCTACAAAATACAAAAAATAATGAAAATGGCGCTTTTCCGTGACAACAAAAAAATCACAAGACGACTAGCACACTCACCAAACGGGGTCTATCAAATAAACACCAAACGTGACCCCACGCACTGTTTGTGGTATTACTCCTGCGGTGGTTCTACTGGCCTTCGATGATGGAGTGACGTCACTCTGCCGCTCCTTGGAAGCTCCATCCCCGGAGTCAGGACTGATTTCAAACGCTTTCGTTTTCAGTTTAGCTGGTATCTTAGTGGTTCATTCAAAGACTTGAAGTTCGGTCTTCCTTTAACTTATGCAGCTAGAGCGCTGTTTCAGATTGACATGATAGTTGTTTGGACACTGAGGGTACGCGTATTCTTTCATTTCTGCGACTCTCCGGCAGTTAAAATTGAATATCACGTCAGTTTGGAATGAATGTTTTCGGGCGAGTGTTTTGTCGATCTGTATTTATCGTTCTCAACATGGCGGTGTCGGTGAACGTGACTAAACAAAGGAAAATGACCCGGATAATCCTCGAAGTTTGCTTTGTTTTGTCATCAGGTGACATTTGTTTCCTCACGAAAACCTGATTTGTCTGTTTCACAAAGGAAGAGTTTCTTGTTTGTTTTTAAGGCAGGAGCCTACTTGTGAAACATTTGTGTCCCAATTTTGCTTGGAACAGCAGTTTTGTGCTGTTAGTCAGTATACAATTAAACGTTTCAAATTTCAAGACTGCCGTCCCTAATATTATATGCGTGCATCTCAATCCACGCGCAGAGAACATAAAACATACGCACAGGACCACGCTCATGTTTAATTTCCTGCTTTAGCATGTGCAAGGCATCACGTATTCACAGTTCTCGTTATCTTCATCAATTAAAAAGGCTTCGTCCTTAAAGGTTTTGTATCTTCTTCCCGTTTGTCCAGTAAAATGCCGTTATAAAGTTCGAAACATATAATTGAAGCGATTGCAATCAGCACTGAAGGGCGCACTGCCGTTCTTATCTGAAATCGGGCGTCAGTCTCTTGCTGAGAAGCCGCGAATTAGTCTTTGTGGCTTGCGCGTCTTTAAGCCCCCAAAACTCACTCACTCACCCAGTCTCTTGCTGAGAAACTTTCACTAGTTTCCGAATCCTCAGCATGGGAGTTCTGACTGTGTGTGCATCGTTTTTCCTGTGCCTGGTATTGACCAACTGGCCATGTGACATCCTCGCTGTGTCAGATCGTATGCAAACAGCGGGCGCTGGAGATACTTCCGTCGTCTTTACCAAGAACCAAGCTGCTACATACCATCAGTGTTACGAGGACAAATGCAGATGTAGAAAAACTAAAGCTGACTGCTCCAAGAACTACGGACGTCTCAACTTTATTCCGGAACTGCCGAGAGAGATCAGATTTTTGAATTTTTCTTTCAACAATCTGAGCGAGATTCGAGACAGTGGATTCTTTGATAACGTCACCAGACTTATTGGTTTAGATCTGAGCGACAACGGGTTGATATATATCTGTCCTGACTGTTTCTCGCTGCTAAAGAAACTGGAGTATTTACAGTTGTCCTACAACTACAATTTGAACAACTCCGCCCTTCCCGCCGCGCTCTCCGTCAGCACTCTACGTCGCCTGGACATCATTAACGGAAGCCTGGGTCCGCTGCCGGACGACATTTTCTACAAGTACCCCTTGCCTCATCTAGAAACTCTCTACCTCCATCAGAATCACTTGTATCACGCAAACCTGTTGGCGTTCGTGCCCCTACCCCGACTACGTCAGCTGGGCCTGAAAAACAACCATATTTCTGACGTCCAGTCGGACCGTTTGAGCCTCCTGGAGACACTGACATTAGGGTCCAATTACATCCGAAGTTTTTTGAACACGTGCAGCAGCGGCAGCTCTTTATTTCCACGTCTTCGCGCGTTATTTCTGGATGGGAATTCTATATCAAGTATTTCTGCTGACGTGTGCCTGCCAAGTCTATCGTTGTTAAACTTGGACGGCAATTTGCTCCGGAATCTTGAAAGAGACACGCTCAACATCCACATGTTCCCTAGCTTGTCGGAGTTGTCTCTACGTAGAATGAGCAAGCGCATGAAAACAGTGAAGAAATGTGCCTTTGAGAGTTCAGTTTTGCAACGAATATCTCTCGTAGACAACCGCTTGAACTTCGGCGGGGAAGATGTTGATCCTGAATGTTTTGCTGGTTGTCCGAACCTTACGAACTTACAGCTGAGTTATAACATCTTCTCAACAGTGAGTGACAGAAAATGGGAACTGATGTTTGGAAACTTGTCCAACTTGCAGTATCTGTATTTGGATGAGGCTCGCATTGTCTATGTACCTGCAGCAATACTCCATCTGCCGTCGCTACAAAACCTAATACTTGGCTACAACTTTTTAAAAGATCTGCCAGATGGTTTGTTTGACAATCTAGAACAGTTAAAAAGACTTGTGATCAAGTACAACCACATCTCTGTCATCCGAGAGACGACGTTCAACGCCTCCACCCGACAGCGGCTGTCATACCTGGACCTGAGTGGAAACCCCTTCACGTGTTCCTGTGACGTCATGTGGTTCCGTCAGTGGCTGATGTGCGATCCCAAACTCTTTAAACGTTTCAGAGATCACTATCGGTGTAGCAACATTCCACACATGGATATCCAGTCGTTCTACATGGCTGAGCAGGCGTGTCTGATGAGCCGTGGCGCCTACGCGTCCATAGCAGTCAGTGTGGCCATGCTGATCTCCATACTGACGCTGGTCTCTTTGCTCTTCCGCTACCGCTGGCACATCCGCCTGGTGCTGTACGAGGCCTTCCGGGGCCGGGGTGAGTATCGACGATGGCGTCTACAGCAACAACACTTCCAGTACGACGTCTTCGTGTCCTACGCTTCCGAGGACGTGCAGTGGGTGCGCGAGCACTTGATGCCGGAGCTGGAGCAGCGGCTGGGATTGAGGCTGTGTATACACGAGCGAGACTTTATCCCGGGACATCCCATCGTGGACAACATCGAAGAGAGTGTACAGACCAGCAAGAAAATCATGATGGTGTTTTCCTCAGAGTTTGCCCAGAGTCAGTGGTGTCAGTTTGAGTTACGTCTGTGTCTGAGTCACGTGATGGAGCACGACGACGCGCTGCTGGTGGTGTTACTGCACGACGTGCCGGCACATGACATGACATCCACCATGATGGCGGTTCTGAAAACCACCACGTACATTGAGTGGGGTGAGGAGCCGGATGCCAGAGCCTCGTTCTGGGGCCGTATCCAGATTGCTCTGAATGAAATTCTGCCGGTCGGCGGTCAACCTTGAAAACTGACCAGGTATTCTTTGTCTACGGATTGATAACAATCAAAATGAACGAGTAGAATCTGAAACAGTTACAGGTACTTGGCAGATCACACAATAAGACTGAAAGAAAGTGTCGTGCATTGTTTTACCCGTAACTGGACATATGTGTTGTTTAATTTGTTGACGTTGTTGAGAGGGTGTACAATGTCGGAGCAGAAAACCAAGCTGATTAAGGGGTCCCTGACTTCGCTGAGGTTGGGTTCTAAACAGTCTCCCACGATCTATCCTCTGTATATATCCATTATTTCGTTTGCACGAGTGAGAATGTGCGTCACGCCTGAACTCTTGCTGAAACCTGTGTTGTCTGTGTTGTCGTTTGAGAGACATTAAATATATTGGTTGACTCTTTGCCAGCTCCAGTGGTACTCTTTCCAGGTCGTGGGTGGAATACACGGAGGGCTCGGAAGCTGGGACAATTTTTATGAAGATGAGTAAGTGGAGGATGGTATGATGATGCCATGGAGGTCCATGTGGTGTGGGACTGCGTGACAGGGTTACATTCCGCGCTTCCTGTCATGAATATCCCGGCGTTAATCATGTCCAGGAATTACGGCACCTTCGGTGCCGGCCGTGTAACCATCCACATCATGAGATGTGTCAAACAAGGGAAGCACCCCCAAACTCGCACCCGTGAAGTAGGTGAATTTCAGCTGTGTGGCAACAGCCTCCCCGTCGGGCCTATAGCACGCCCGCTCTGGGTAGGAGCCGACCTAAGGTAGAAAAACTTTTGCTTTCCCTCAGTCGGCTGGGGGTCCCGGGCCGTGGTCCGAAGTGCTAACTACTGAGCTACGGGGCCGGTAGTGTAGGTATGTTTTCTTTGAATTACATTAATGGAGAAAAGAAAAGCCCTGCGAGGCGCCTCTGTACAAAGTTAGAGTGTGGAATAAATAGTGTGATTGTCAGTTACTGACCATCTTGTGTGATAAGGCTGTGTGTGTGTGTGTGTGTGTGTGTGTGTGTGTGTGTGTGTGTGTGTGTGTGTGTGTGTGTGTGTGTGTGTGTGTGTGAGAGAGAGAGAGAGAGATTATTTTGAAGAGCTTCTGTTGGTGTTCAGTTGTCACAACACAAGTCTCAGACGTACACAAAACGAGGATCAGTAGTTGAAACAAGTAACGCACTTACCCACACACTTGCTTCAGACGTTTGTTAGTAACTCATAAACAAGACAGTTGGCGGTCCGTGGTCCAGTGGTTACTTTGTCACCTGTGCGAGAGGTCAGGTCCGAGGCCCACTCGGGGCAAAGAATTTTTCCTTATCGTACGTGGCACCGTTCATTCGGGCCGATCGTCGGGGGTTTTCTCCGGGTACTCCGCCCCCCCCCCTCCTCCCCTGGGAATGTTCAGCCCACAAAATTTGAAAGTAAATGCAAGTCTAAGTTCCGAAAGTTAAATATCTGAGCAGGCCCTTTGCACCACGTGATTATGATGTGCTCATATCCAGTGTGTGTGTGAGAGAGCGCGTGTGATTCACGTGAGCGTGCGTGTTGGGTTCAGTTCGCTTCGCTTTGAGCCGATTCAAGAAACTGGGTAAGGCGCCTGTACAATACTCAGTAGTTATGAATATTATTATTGTTCAAGGATGGCGACCCGTGGGCGTCCCAACGAGGAAACAATAACATTACTGAGTGCATGACGTAATAAGGAAAAGGCAAATTCTGTGACCCAAAACCGATGTCCTAAAGGTCAAAGAGTTCAAATGCACGAAGCCGCAAAATGCCTTTATGTTCCGTATTAGTCTCAGGCATCATAGTCACCCCAAAACATACTTTAGTCTGAAAGAAAAATTACTATACTCAGACGATTTAAGGGCACGCACCTGACAGGAGTTAAAAAAAAACAAACAAAAAAAACCCGAAAGTCTCCTTTCCGCTCAGGCCTCACTAGATGAATGAAAGCCACTTCACTGAAATCCACTCGCGTCACCTGTGCCTTCCTTGTACCCCAAAAGACCCAGCTTCACTGGCAGCTTGCCACCTGTTGCAACCCCCCCCCCCCCCTCCCCCGTTCCCCCGGCATGCACCTTTTCCCACAAAATACAAAAAATAATGAAAATGGCGCTTTTTCGTGACAATAAAAATCACAAGACGACTAGCACACTCGCCAAACAGGGTGTATCAAATAAACACCAAACTTGACCCCAAGCACTGTTTGTGGTATTAGTACTGCGGTGGTTCTACTGGCCTCGCACAAACCTGGCACCTTTGAAGATGGAGTGACGTCACTCTGCCGCTCCATGGCAACGTCATCCCCGGAGCCAGGACTGATTTCAAACGCTTGAGTTTTCAGTTTAGCTGATGTCTTAGTGGTTTATTCAAAGACTTGAAGTTCGGTTTTCCTTTTAACTTATTCAGCTAGATCGCTGTTTCAGATTGACATGATAGTTGTTTGGACACGGAGGGTACGCGTGTTCTTTCATTTCTGCGACTGTCCGGCAGTTAAAATTGAATGTCACGTCAGTGTGGAATGAATGTTTTCGGGCGAGTGTTTCGTCGATCTGTATTTATCGTTCTCAACATGGCGGTGTCGGTGAAAGTGACTAAACAAAGGAAAATGACCCAAATAATCTTAGAAGTTTGCTTTGTTTTGTCATCAGGTGACCTTTGTTTCCTCACGAAAAGCGGATTTTTGTCCTGTTTCACAAAGGAAGAGTCATAGTTTCGTGTTTTTACTTAAGGCAGGAGCCTACTTGTGAAACATTTGTGTCCCAATTTTGCTTTGTACAGCAGTTTTGTCTTGTTAGTCAGGATACAATTAAACGTTTCAAAATTTCAAGACTGTCATCCCTATAAATGCGTGCATCTCAAACCACGCGCAGAGAACATAAAACATATGCAAAGGACCACGCTCATGTTTAATTTCCTGCTTTAGCATGTGCAAGGCATCACGTTTTACACGTATTCACAGTTCTCGTTATCAATTAAAAAGGCTTCTTCCTTAAAGGTTTTGTGTCTTCTTCCCGTTTGTCCAGTACAATGCCGTTATAAAGTTCGAAACATTTAATTGAAGCGATTGCAATCAACACTGAGGGGCGCACTGCCGTTGCTACCTGAAATCGGGCGTCAGTCTCTTGCTGAGAAGCCGCGAATTAGTCTTTGTGGCTTGCGCGTCTTTAAGCCCTAAAAACTCACTCACTCACCCAGTCTCTTGCTGAGAAACTTTCACTAGTTTCCGAATCCTCACCATGGGAGTTCTGACTGTGTGTGCATCGTTTTTCCTGTGCCTGGTATTGACCAACTGGCCATGTGACATCCTCGCTGTGTCAGATCCTTTGCAAGCAGCGGGCGCTGGAGATACTTCCGTCGTCTTTACCAAGAACCAAGCTGCTAAATACCATCAGTGTTACGAGGACAAATGCAGATGTACAAAAACTAAGGCTGACTGCTCCAAGAACTACGGACGTCTCAACTTTATTCCGGAAATGCCGAGAGAGATCAGATTTTTGAATTTTTCTTTCAACAATCTGAGCGAGATTCGAGACAGTGGATTCTTTGATAACGTCACCAGACTTACTGGTTTAGATCTGAGCGACAACGGGTTGATATATATCTGTCTTGACTGTTTCTCGCGGCTAAAGAAACTGGAATATTTACAGTTGTCCTACAACAACATGAACAACTCCGCCCTTCCCGCCGCGCTCTCCGTCAGCACTCTACGACGCCTGGACATCATTCACGGAAACCTGGGTCCGCTGCCAGACGACATTTTCTACAAGTACCCCTTGCCTCATCTAGAAACTCTCTACCTCCATCAGAATCACTTGCATCACGTAAACCTGTCGGCGTTCGTGCCCCTATCCCGACTACGTCAGCTTGGACTGAAAGATAATTATCTGTCCTACGTCCAGTCGGACTATTTGCGTTTCCTGGAGACACTGACATTAGGGTCCAATTACATCAAAAGTTTCTTGAGCACGTGTAGCAGCGGCAGGTCTTTATTTCCACGTCTTCGCAAGTTATTTCTGGATGGGAATTCTATACCGAGTATTTCTGCTAACGTGTGTCTGCCAAGTCTATCGCTGCTAAACTTGGACGGCAATTTGCTCTCGAATCTTGAAAGAGACACACTCAACATCCACATGTTCCCTAGCTTGTTGGAGTTGTTTCTAGGTAGAATGACCAAGTTCATCAAAACGGTGAAGAAATGTGCCTTTGAGAGTTCAGTTTTGCAACGAATATCTCTCGCAGACAATCGCTTGAACTTCGGCGGGGAAGACGTTGATCCTGAATGTTTTGCTGGTTGTCCGAACCTTACGAACTTACAGCTGAGTAATAACAAATTTTTAACAGTGAGTGACAGAAAATGGGAACTGATGTTTGGAAACTTGACCAACTTGCGGTATCTGTATTTGGATGAGGATCGCATTGTCTCTGTACCTGCAGCAATACTGAGTCTGCCGTTGCTAAGAAACCTAACACTTACCAACAACTTTTTGAGAGATCTGCCTGACGGTCTGTTTGACAAACTAGGACAGCTGAAAAGACTTATGATCAACGACAACGGCATCTCTGTCATCCGAGAGACGACGTTTAACGCCTCCACCCGACAGCGGCTGTCATACCTGGACCTGAGTGAAAACCCCTTCACGTGTTCCTGTGACGTCATGTGGTTCCGTCAGTGGATGTTGTCCGATCCCAAACTCTTTAAACGTTTCAGAAACTACCGGTGTAACAACATTCCACACATGGATATCCAGTCGTTCTACATGGCTGAGCAGGCGTGTCTCATGAGCCGTGGCGCCTACGCGTCCATAGCAGTCAGTATGGCCATGCTGATCTCCATACTGACGCTGGTCTCTTTGCTCTTCCGTTACCGCTGGCACATCCGCCTGGTGCTGTACGAGGCCTTCCGGGGCCGGGGTGAGTATCGACGTTGGCGTCTACAGCAAGAACACTTCCAGTACGACGTCTTCGTGTCCTACGCTTCCGAGGACCTGCAGTGGGTACGCGAGCACTTGATGCCGGAGCTGGAGGAGCGGCTGGGGCTGAGGCTGTGTATACACGAGCGAGACTTTATACCTGGACACCCCATCGTGGACAACATCGAAGAGAGTGTGCAGACCAGCAAGAAAATCATGATGGTGTTTTCCGTCGAGTTTGCCCAGAGCCAGTGGTGTCAGTTTGAGTTACGTCTGTGTTTGAGTCACGTGATGGAGCACGACGACGCGCTGCTGGTGGTGTTACTGCACGACGTGCCGGCACATGACATGACATCCACCATGATGGCGGTTCTGAAAACCACCACGTACATTGAGTGGGGTGAGGAGCCGGATGCCAGAGCCTCGTTCTGGGGCCGTATTCGAATAGCTCTGAATGAGATTCTGCCCGTCGGTGAGGAAGCTTGAGAACTTCTCAGGCTTGTTTTGCGTATCAGATAAAGTAAACAAAGACCCTACATTACTGTAGGGACTCGGCTGTGTATGTAAGGCTGATAGTAAATGGTGTCAGTCGTGATCTGTGTTATCGGTCACTAGACTATGGTGTTGTGCGAGTTGGTAGTGTTTTTGGGAGGGTGAACAATGTCAGGGCTGAATGGTGATCAAATTAACGCTGTTCGTAAAATCTCAAAAGACACGGTGGGCTCTGGTTACCTTACAACGGGTACTAAAACTATATGCAGGTACAACACATGTACGTATTGGGAAAAACAGCACAGACACAGACACACACACAGACACAGACACAGACAGACACACACACACAGACACACACTTGTTCCAAAAAGAAAATACACACACACACACACACACACACACACACACACACACACACACACACACACACAGCACCACCACCACTAACCACCACCACCACTAACCACCACCACCAACAACAATAACAACAACGACGACGACGACGGACGATCCAACCAACCCACCAACCAACTAACCAACCAACCCACCATCGACAACAACCACCAACAACAACCACAAACAACAACCAACAACAACCACCAAGAACAACCAGCAACAATAACCACCACCAACAATAACCCACTCACCCACCCAATTAGGTGGTATAACACATAATAATAATTCACACACATCTTTTAACCTATTACTATTACTACACTGAGGGAAGCGCATGTAGTTTGAAATGACTGAAATATGGAAAGAAAGCAGCAAGTCTGTTGACGTCATTTGAAGAAAAAGGCCATTACGTCATTCTCTTTCACCCTGGAAATAACCCCTCTTTCCCATACAATGACGTCACGGACATACTGTGTTTTGTAGATGGACGGGGCTTTGGTCTCCTGGCTTACCGAGTGAAGTCGTCTCAGTATTATCTTTCAGTTTTGTCATTCTGGAGTATTCCTGGCCCCATGGGCTCGCCTTCACGCGGCGGGGCTGATTTCGCCAGCTTGCCCACCCCTTTTGCTCTTTCTTTACTCTTATTTCTGCCTCCATCGGTCCATTCACCTGTCTTTTGCTCTCTTAAAATCTCCTCCGGGGGGAGGTCAGTAAGCGGGTGTCTGCTGACCCTTGGTCCAGTGAGACATCTGAGGGTCATTTCTGAAGGCCGACTTCACTGGATTCCCCCCACCTGGTCTTCAGCCTGGCGGGCTTTGTTCGCAGCGCCCTGCTGGTGCTGCTGAACACCTGTCACGTTGAAGACCTTCACAACGCACCCCTCTCTGGTGCGTTGTTTTCCCGAACCGCCTCACGGCGGGGAGGTTCCGTGTTGGAGCGGTCTGTTCTTCAACTGCCTCCCAGGCATGTTGTCTTCATTGGCAACTAAGGAATTTTCCTTCCTACCTCTCTGTCTATCCCTCACCAGCCCATTCACCTGTATCTTTCTCTTTAAAACCTCCCGAATTTAGCCGCTCTGTCCTTCCTCTCATCTCTCAGCTGATTTCTAAGTTCGGCCCTTTCATCTATATTTCTTCTTTTCAATCTCTCACTCACGTCTGCACTACCAGTGGTTAGGAATAAGTGATGTTGGGCATATGCTGCGAACTGGTTTATTGCGCCTAGCAGATGATAAGTTGCAATATTTGCTGTATATGCGCTTAGTATTTATCTTTGTTTTACCCAGTTGTAATTGTTATTTGTTTTCTACGCTTTTTTGTAACCGGGAGTTCGAGAAATTAGCATGAAGGTGCAGCGTCTCCTGCATGTCCTAGGTTTACATTGCCCCGTAGACCAGTTTGCATCCTTTGTCCAACGTTACATTTTTGTTTTTTTCATGTAGTGCAGGCACACTCAGCCGCGAATTAGTCTTTGTGGCTTGCGCGGCTTTAAGCCCTAAAAACTCACTCCCTGGAGTATTCCTTGTTATTGTCTCATTTCTTTTTCTGTATTTTTTGGTCTGTTTAATTTGTGTTAGCGCTTAGAGCATGTAATTTTACATGAATATGCGCTTTGTAAATAAAATTAGTATTAGTATCATTAGTAGTAGTATTAGATTTATGGAGAGAAGAAAAGCCCTGCAAGGTGCCTCTGTACAAAGTTATCATGTTGAGTAAATATTGTGATCGTTACTGACTCTGTGTGTGTGTGTGTGTGTGTGTGTGTGTGCGCGTGTGTGTGCAGTCGTGTGTGTGTGTGTGTGTGTGTGTGTGCCTGTGCGATCGTGTGTGTGTGTGTGTGTGTGTGTGTGTGTGTGTGTGTGTGTGTGTGTGTGTGTGTGTGTGTGTGTGTGTGTGTGTGTGTGTTGGTAAACGCTGGTGCAATGATTCTGAAAACAAAACCCCAAACAACTGTATGTAGGTCTCAGTTGTCGCAACACCGCTCTCGTAGGAACACAATACTAGGATCCGTGTGGCGCAAACAAACCTTACACTTACCCATGCACTCACTTCAGACAAAGAATATACCTACAGTATCACCAGACGGCAGTCGCAATCCTCAGATTTGTCTGTATGGTACACTCAACGCTGAGCGCTTTTTGTCATCGGCCATTAACAAAATGTACTCTGCAGATGGCATCGTTAGAGGAAATACTGTTTAATGAACCTCTCTTGGAAGAGGGCATAGTTCCACTTGCAGGGAAATGATTTCTTCGGGCATACATGTAGTTCTGATAAAAACAATGCAATGAAAACAGGATAACCAAAACAGTGAGCTTTTTATTATTTTGTTTTTAAATTATTATTTTTTTTTTTTTTAGCAGTAACGTTTTGGAGAACAGTTGCAGAAATCTGGTCAATATTCCAGAAAATTTAGAAATATTCTGAAATTGTGTCAACTCTGTACAGAGACCGGCGCTTCTCTTGGCTTCTGCAATGACCCCCAAATCGGCTAACCGAGACCTTAGCCGAGCTAAGCGATACCTAAAAAGGAAAAAAAACAAACCAAAAAAACAAGTGTACTCGGTGACAAGAAAAGTGGACAGTTATGAACAAATTTGTGGTCAAAGTGCTATTTCACAGTGTGCACAGAAGCGGTGAGTTTTGTCGCATTCACCACCACAGTACATTTTCAGCCTCTTTCAGAGATTATTGCCTGCATGAGTTGTCTCCCCTTGCCGCAACAAGCATGCATTTTCCGTGGCAGAGCACAAAGTTGCCACAAAAAATGCATGCATGCTGCGGTTCTGTGTAAGCACGGGGGACAACTCATGCAGGCAATAATCTCTGAAGCAGGCTGAAAATGTACTGTGTTGGTGAATGCGACAGAACTCACCGCTTCTGTGCACACTGTGAAATAGCACATTGACCACAAAGTTGTTCGCAACTACCCATTTTCCTTGTCACCGAGTATGTTTGGCTTTTCCTCCTTAGGTATCACTGAGCTCGGCTATGGTCTCCGTTAGCCAATTTGGGGGGGGGGGGGGGTGGCGGGGGGTCATTGCAGAGAGGTCAAGAGAAGCGCCGGTCTCGGTACAGAGTTGAAAGTGCATGTGCTCTAAAATTATTCGGCAATACGTTTGGGATTTATCCCTATACTGAAGGGAAACGCCAAGTATCCGTAGCGAATGACTCAGCAGTGTTTGCGCGTGGAGTCGGTCGTCAGAGATTCGGCATTTCCGTACATGCCTCAGCTAACCAGCGAGTCCGGTTGGCGACTTGTATGTAATCGTGAGACATAAGAAGTTGTCTTGTTGTCTGGCTGTATTGCTCAGTCATGGGGGCTTGGACTGAAAGTCGCACTGTCCGTGCCTTTGTGTTGGCGCTTATAGTAATGGAAACTAGCTTTGTTGAGTCTGTGGCGACGTCATATTTCATGCAGTCACAACGCTGGGTGGGTAAAGGAGGCGACAAGCTGCCAAGGGCGAAAGGCACAGTCGGTTATTTCTGTTACGAAGACAAGTGTAGGTGCAAGGGACGTAAAGCTGACTGTTCCAGAAACTTCGGAAACCTCCCCTTCATCCCGCGGCTCCCTCGTCACATCAACTTTTTGAGGTTCAAGTACAACGATCTCCGAGAAATTCGGAACGCCGCTTTCTTTCAGAACGTGACCAACATCATCGGTCTGGATCTCAGTGCCAATGAGCTGACGCACGTTAGTGACGACGCGTTCCGTCTGTTGACCGGCCTGGTGTACCTGTCCTTATCGCGAAACCACGACCTGAACAACTCTGTCCTGCCAGCCGTCTTGTCCATCAACACCTTACGACGACTGGACATCGTGCACGCGCACCTGGGCCCTTTGCCGACTGACGTCTTCCGCACGTTTCCGCTGCCGTATCTACGGTCTCTTTTCCTGCACGAAAACCTCCTGAAGCACGCCAACTTCTCCACGTTCGCTCCTCTTCCCAGCCTGCAGCAACTCGGATTGTCAGGGAACGGGATCTCGGTGATTCAAGCAGATCATCTGCATCAGCTGGACACGCTGACGGTGACGTCGAACAGCATCGGAAGCTTCCCAGTGACTTGCAGCAGCAGCACCACCACCACCAACGGCAGCTCTTTCTTTCCAGTCTTAACGCGAATTTTCTTGAATAGCAATCGCATACACTCACTTCCCTCGGACATCTGCCTGCCAAGGTTACGTCTGTTGCAACTCAGCAGCAACGTCTTCTCGACTTTGGGACCAGAAACACTGAGGATTGGCAGTTTTCCAAACCTGCGGGAAATCATGCTAGACAACATGGGGGAGAATGTGGAGAAGGTAAAGAAACACACGTTTGAGCACCCGCTGTTGGAAAGAGTCACGCTCATGTACAACAATGTCAACTTCGGAAATAGGAATATCGACCTCGAGTGCTTTCATGGCTGCCCTCTTCTGAACGACTTACAACTCAGCCACAATTACTTCGACGCATTAAGCGAAACAGACTGGGAAACCTTTTTGGGAAACTTGCCTTCTTTACACAATCTTTACATTGAACAGGCTCATATGAATTATATTCCGTCTGCGTTTGGTAGACTTTCGTCTGTCCGTAAGGTAGTCATGAGCGGAAATGGAATACGTCGAATACCTGAAGGGGTTTTCGATGGGTTGAATAACCTGACGACACTACTGCTGAATAACAACCAGATCCCTGTCATCCGAGAGACGACGTTCAGTGCCTCCACCCGACAGCGGCTGTCACACTTGGACCTGAGTGGAAACCCCTTCACGTGTTCCTGTGACGTCATGTGGTTCCGTCAGTGGATGTTGTCCGACCCCAAACTCTTCGCAAAACCCTGGACAAAGTATCAGTGTCAGGACATTTTTGGTATGAACATCACCTCGTTCTACATGGCTGAGCAGGCGTGCCTGATGAGCCGTGATGCTTACGCCTTCATAGCAGTCAGTGTGGCCATGTTGATCTCGACACTGACGTTGGTCTCTTTGCTCTTTCGCTACCGCTGGCACATCCGCCTGGTGCTGTACGAGGCCTTCCGGGGCCGGGGTGAGTATCGACGTTGGCGTCTACAGCAAGAACACTTCCAGTACGACGTCTTCGTGTCCTACGCTTCCGAGGACCTGCAGTGGGTACGCGAGCACTTGATGCCGGAGCTGGAGGAGCGGCTGGGGCTGAGGCTGTGTATACACGAGCGAGACTTCATACCGGGACATCCCATCGTGGACAACATCGAAGAGAGTGTGCAGACCAGCAAGAAAGTCATGATGGTGTTTTCATCAGAGTTTGCCCAGAGTCAGTGGTGTCAGTTTGAGTTACGTCTGTGTCTGAGTCACGTGATGGAGCACGACGACGCGCTGCTGGTGGTGTTACTGCACGACGTGCCGGCACATGACATGACATCCACCATGATGGCGGTTCTGAAAACCACCACGTACATTGAGTGGGGCGAGGAGCCTGATGCCAGAGCCTCGTTCTGGGGACGTATCCAGATCGCTCTAAATGAGATTCTGCCCGCTGTGGAGCAGCCATAAGATGTCCATTGTTCCGCCGGATAGAATGTAACGATCTCTTTTCACCGAAACTTTGACACTATCGAAGTTGCTTATCCTTTATACGAAAGACTACCAGTGTTAACTTCTAAGCTGTACTCTTGGGCGAGGAGATAAAAGTTTTGGCCAGGAGAGGGCAACAGCTGCATACAGAACCTTCACAGTTTACCGGACAATATGGGGACGGGCGATACGCCTACGGGCATTTGCCGACAGAACGGGTTGCCGACAGCCAATCTGTCCGTTCTTTCATAAATGTTTAAAGAAAAATTTGTACCTGATACATCCCCCATCCCCCCTCAGTCGCCCGATTCTTACCCACCAACCCCTGCTCCCACTTCTTTCCCTAATCTCCCGAACTTAGCGCTCAGTCCTTACACTCATCTCTCATCTGATTTTTGTCCGGCCCTTTCATCTGTATTTCATCTGTTCTAATCCCCTCACTCACGTCACAGTCTGCACTACCGGTGGTTAGGAATTAGTAATTGTTGGGCATTTGCTGCGAACTGGTTTATGCGCCTTGCAGATAATAAGTTTCAGTATTTGCTGTACATGCGCTTACCTAGTTGTAATTGCTGTTTGTTTTTCAGTTGTAACCGGGAGTTCGATAAATTAGCATGAAGGTGCAGCGTCTCCTGCATGTCATAGGTTTATACTGTCCCGTAGACCAGTTCGTATCATTTTACCAACGTTACCTTTTTGTTTGTATGTTTTTCAAGTAGTGCATGCACACTTAGCCGCGAAATAGTCTTTCTGGCCTGCGCAGCTTATATCATTTGTTCCGTTCGGCCCCTACAGTGCATTTGCATGAAACACAATGACGATGAGTGACAAATGCGTATTTTATACCATGACACAGAGTTAAACAAACAGTGACCGCCCGGCGCGCGGATCTAAATCTGTGAATCATAGGAATATTACAGGCCTGTCCTCTTTGTCTGTACTTCATGTGTGTATCAAAGCATATTCACGATAGCCGCGAAGCAGTCTTTGTGGTTTGCGCGGCGTTAAGCCCTACAAACTTCGTGATCAACCATTTTACTCTGTGAGTGTACTTTTTTTTTTCATCGTATAGCAAAGCCAGACTAGAAGAGCTGTGCAAACTAAATACGTATTCTATGCATGAGAATCTGAAACAATGTGCAGTAATGTATGTTAATCAAGCGATACTCTCTGTTTTCTTTCACACGCTGTAAATTTATGAGACTGAGTTGACTTATCGCGCCGTTCTGTGTTACTCTGTGTGTGTGTGTGTGTGTGTGTGTGTGTGTGTGTGTGTGTGTGTGTGTGTGTGTGTGTGTGTGTGAGAGAGAGAGAGAGAGAGGGTGGATGGGTGGGTTTTTTTTTTTGGTTTTTTTTTTTTGGGGGGGGGGGGGGGTTAACGTCCTTTTCCACCACATAAGGGTGATAGCAAAGAGGGGGCAACGATGAGAAAGCCAGCACAAATATTTGGCCCCAGCCAGGATACGAACTCACGACCCGAGCAGTAGAAATCCAACGCTCTACCATTCGGCCACCCCTGCTCCCCTCCCCGAGACATAGAGAGAGAGAGGACGCAGCATGAAGTGTTACAAAAGATCTCATCGTCGGTTACGCTCTCAGAACCGAGCGTATGTGGCGATTCTTATCCCTACAGGAACTTTCTTCGCAGTACAAAAAAAAAGCTGCTTACATGTATCACTGACTCAAAAGCACGTGTATACATTACAAACACGCCTTATCGGAAACCCCGTGATAGAAACATAACTTCTGCATGACACACTCGTTAAGTCCGTAAGTATTGCGTTACCAGACAGAGTTCCCTTTGTATTACGTCATGTACCTCTTGCGGATCTTGCGCCTGGTAAAACGTGCTACTAGGCTGGAATATCTCAGACAGATAACCGTAAGATGAGGAGGACCTGGTGGCGGTCAACTTCAAAGGCGGGAGTAGGCGGCCTGTTAGTGTGCTGCTGACCTAGTTATCTGGATGTTGGCGTGACGGATGAGCAGTCAGACTCTGTGTGTGTGTGTGCGTGTGTGTGTGTGTGTGTGTGGGTGTGTGTGTTAAAAGTCCTCTGTGTATGTGTGTGTATGTGGGTGTGTGTGGGGCGGGGGGTGGCGGTGGGGGGGGGAAGGAGCACTGACTGTCTTTCAGTCCCCGAGTTTTTCTGCCGCAGTGTGAATACGTGTGTGCACAAGCGCGTCAGTGTGTCTGTGTCTGTGTGCGCACGTGTGTGTGACAGAACCGAGTCTCTCTCTCTCTCTCTCTCTCTGTGCGTGCGTGACTGAGTGCGCGTCCAGCAGTTCCGGTCACGTTGTGCTGTGTGAGTCAAAACTTCGTCCACTCCTATTGTTAAACAAAGAGCAGTTAAAATGTCCGCCTCCTGCAGTGACGCGCTTCACTGCCAGGCCCTGTGTCAGTCCTCACTCAGTCAGTGCTGCCGGTGAATCATACTTACACAATCACATAATTTCAACACAGATGACCAGTGAGTGGCGCAGACGGAGCACATACCCGGCCCATGCAACATTCAGTTCAGAAGCAAGTACTGATTTAGCCCTACATAAGATGGAATCGGCCTAACCTGATTGTAGAAGAGAGAGAGAGAGAGAGAGAGAGAGAGAGAGAGAGAGAGAGAGAGAACGATAACTATCCTTTATTTTACGACGGAAGAAGTTATAGACATACAAAGCCATTTTCAAACTTGCCGTTGCTACAGTACCACACACACACACACACACACACACACACACACACACACACACACACACACACACACACACACACACACACACACACACAAATTGAAATGAAGAAAATAAAGCGAAGGGGGTGGGGGGAAAAAAGCAAGGATGAATGGCCCCATCCCATAAAGGTGTTTCTCCAAATTTCATGTTAGTGTGTCTGTTTTTATTGTTATTGTTGCCGGAGAGAGAGAGACTGATGGTTTCTTATAAAGCTTACTTTATCACCCTCCTCTCGGCTTTACAACACCAACACCATTTCACTTGCCAAGACCTGAAGTGTATTCGGTATGTAATGTACAGCATGCGGCAGATAACTATAAGTGGCGCACTGTCAGTGCAACGACAGAGGTACACAAAAATGGATGACGAAATTGTGCTCCTTCCAGATTACGTCACACGAATCGGTGCTTTCTTTCGGGCAGGAACCTTTTCACCGTGTTTTATCACTGCGTTGGCGGTGTCAAAAAGTCAGCCTGTCGTGGAGTTAAAGTCTTACGTGCACGACAGTTTTGTTGTTGTTGTTGTTTTCTTATTATATTCGTGTTTGCCGCAGTGGGAGCCGTTAGAGAACCGTAAATCTTGCCCTTTTTGTGGCATACCGGGCCAAAACCGAAAAAGAGTCAAAAACGTGGGATACTCTTCTCTTGAAATGTACAGGCCCACTTAAAATAGGGGAGCCGGGGTGGCCGAATGGTAGAGCGTTGGACTTCTAATGCTCGGGTCGCGAGTTCGTATCCCGGCTGGGGCCAAATATGTGTGCTGGCCTTTTCATCGTTGCCCCGTCTTTGATATCACCCGTATGAGGTGGAAAAGGACGTCAAACCCCCAAACACCCACCCACCCCCACTTAAACTAGCACAACTGTTTTTAAAAAAAAGCCAACCCTTCCGGCTGTTCCGTGGAGCATAGCAATCTTTGAACTAACACCTTTAAACCATTCGACATACTGAACAGCCCAGGGGCCCTCACGGTTTCATGGCGCGAAGATGAATGACTAAAAAAAAAAAAAAAAAAAATTACAAAAAAAGTTTGCACTCTGTGACATTTAGCATCGCGCACTCAGAAGTTTAGAAGTTTATCTCGAGCTCTGAATGCATGTTGTTGGGGAAAATATCCCGGACACTCACGGTGCCAGGAGCTAAATTCAGATTCGGTTGCTTTTTGCTTATCTTTTTGGTCGTTGGCCGCAGTCAAGGGAGCAGATTTTTATATTGTTTACGAGCCGTTTCTATCACAGGCTGCCTGGCGTTACACTGTGGAGGTGCGCGATGTGTCTGGGGAGTCAGTTTGGCTGAGAGTTTTTGTTTGTTTGTTTGTTTTAAGTTGTGGATTTCGGGTTTTTTTGTTGTTGTTTTTTTGGGTCGAAGATTGTGTGTGTGTGTGTGTGTGTGTGTGTGTGTGTGTGTGTGTGTGTGTGTGTGTGTGTGTGTGTTTAGAGATGCTGTTGCTGTAGAAATGTATAAACAAACAAAATGTGGCGTTGGAAAACTGAGGATGGGGGTGGAGAGAGAGACAGAGATACGGACGGACGGACTTCGAAACACTTTGCTTACTATGGATACGATCCATAAACAAGGGGGAGTAATCAAACAAAACATAAACAGTCCTCATAATTATACAAGACAAAGACGCGTGTGGGTGCTAAATGGCCCAAGACAATGAGAGGGAACCCCCCCCCCCCAAAAAAAAAAAAAAAAAACAAAAACAAAACAAAACAACAACAACAAAAAAACACCAAGAATACCCAAAATCTCAGAGAGAGAGAGAGAGACAGAGAGACAGAGAGAGAGAGAGAGAGAGAGAGAGACAGAGAGAGGGATCCTTTATTTCACAATGGTACAAGTTTTAACGCAAAGACCAATTGTCCAAATGACATCACTACAGCATGATTTAGTGGAAAATAAGAAGAAAACCACACACACACACACACACACACACACACACACACACACACACACACACACACACACACACACACACACACACACACACACACTTAGAGGGGGAGGGAGGGGGGGGAGGGAGGAGAAAGATACGCTTCCCTATTCTTGCTAGCTTGCCTTCCCGGAACTTTCCCGTATTTCCTCTTTCATGCGTACTGTTTGTTTCGTTGCTGTTCTGTGTTTCAGCTAATATTTGCACTGGCCTTTTTCTCGTTGACCCGTCTTTGATATCACCCATACGTGGTGGAGAAGCCCGGGACCCTAAACTCCCCCCCCCCACCCCCGTTACCCTCACCTCACCTCTGTGTTTCAGCTGTGGTCCTATAGCAGGCATGCTTGTCTATGTAGTTGAACATATCCGAAATCTTTGAACTGAAAGATCTGTGAAAGTTAATGGGTGCTAACGCACACACAGTCAAAATCAATCCTCGCATCTTTATCACTACCAGGTGTGTGTTTTATCACCGCGTCCCCCCACTTCCCACCGCCCACCCACTCTTCCTTTTCAATCAGCTAGATCACTGAGCGCCGCCTGTGTCATAAAAATGTAATGCCTTCCTTGTTTCAGAGATGCTGTACAATCACAAGATCGCTGCCCCGCGAGACGACATCACACTGGAGATACTGGACACGGCATCAAAGGTACAGTGCGAAGTTTTGTTTCAGCTGATGGTGTCGGCTATGGCTCGTGTGTGCCGCATAACTGCTGAATCGAGCGGCTTGAAATGAAACATACCCTGTTTCGTCGATGGGGCTCTTCCACTTCGCGCATCACGTGTCACGTTACGCGTGCTGGCCAGGGCCCGTATGTAGAAGTCGGGGTTAGGGAGTTTAGCCCTGGGTTAGAGTCTAACCTCGAACTAAACTAGCTCTAAGGTTTTTCTGTTGTTTTTTGTTTTAAAATCAGGAAGCGGGTCCATTCCAGCGAGGTGCATATGCCGTTATAGAGGAACTTTTGTCTTTCTTTCTTCGCTTCCTTTTTCATTTGATTTTGTTTTGGGGTTTCTTTTGTCCTGGTCTGGGTTAGGCCCGTGGCCGTGGGTTAAATTAACCTCGAGTTTTACATACGGGTCCTGGACAATAGAGATACCATGCATACCTGGCGGGCTGCTGGTGGACCTTGGTGGTTGTTTGGGAGTTTCACGTCCTTTCGCATCCCGTTAGGGCGAAATCAAGGCGGGGCAACGAGAAAAAGGTCCAATCCGGGAATCGAACTCACGACCCGAGCATTGAAAGTCCAGTGCTCTACCATTCCGGCTGTCCCGGTTCCGTTCCCCACAGGAAGAAAGCCCGGGGGGGTCCGCCACGCACGCTGAACGTCTTCGTGCAAGAGATCTGTAATTCCTCGAACCCCAGGGTGTTGATATCTTTCACGCCCCACTGTAAAACCAGCACTTAGTTTGTAACACTTTACTGACTCATCAGTTTAGCTGATAGTAACAGTTGATAACTAGCTGAGGTGAAAAACGCGGTGCTGGCCTACTGCTATCTGCTACAGCTGAGAGCAATCGTCATCGAGACTTTTAAACGGGCTAATTCCATCTTTGCTAAGCCAACTTACGTTTTGGAACAGTTTCGCTCATGAATGGTGCGCCTGTGCGCTCGAAATGCTCTTATCTTGATGACCAATACAGCTCTTAATGCGATACAATGTTGTTTACAGTTGAGCGCCGGGTCGAACATTCAAACTCTACGACTGTTACACCACTGGAGACTGAGCTCGGTCTCAGTGGTCGCCGCGTCATGGAGTACACTTCTGTTGGCTCGGTGCCAGCTGTCGTATCCCGGCTGGGGCCAAATATTTGTGCTGGCTTTTTCGTCGTTGCCCCGTCTGTGATATCACCCGTATGTGGTGGAAAAGGACATTAAACACCTAAACACCCACCCACCCATTACAGACGCTGTCACTGTGCAGGTGTCTAAGTGGTGTGGTGATAGATACCACGGAAACAGCTGAGAACGGTCTGTGAGCATGAAAAAACATGGTAGCATTAGCCCCTCAGTTTAAATGGGAACAGCACAGGGAAAACGTCCGTCCGTGTTTGTTTCAACCCCCTTTCAAGGCGGTTAATCCAACTCACCTACATTTTCACTCAGGCTCCAGAAATCTGGGTCACCTCAGCATGGGTGGAAAGTGGTCAGGCACTAATCATTTCTGAGCACAGAACACGTGCAGCTCGTAGTATTAATAGACTTACTCGTTCAGTAGCGCAGACCCCGCATGAAGACAGATTTATAGCTGTGCTAGGTCGTCTGTTCGTGGGATGGATGAGCAGTTCACGTTTGAAGTCCCGGGAGCACGTGCTCGGGTCTCTTGAAACGGCGTTCCTGTACCGTGAACAGACCCAGAGGGTCCTGTACAGTAAGTAGTGCACAGCCGGTGCAATAAAATTATAAACCTTTCTGCACTTAAAGATCTAAACTCCCAACAAAAAGCTTCCCGGAGTGTGAAAATTTTTTTTACAGAGTCGACCGTGCAAGCACAGTCAACTCTGTCACAGTTGCAGAGTTTTCAGCGTCCTTGAAACCCCAATAAAAGCCAACAAGGGCAGCCTGATTTCACAGCTCAGTTTGCGTTTTGACACTGAGCGAGATAGATCGTGCAGCACTCAACATCCGCTAGACACTGTAGCGATGCGTCTCGCTCACTGACCAAAAGCCAAATAATGTCACGACAAGCTCGTGCTCTGGTTTTTATAAGGGTCCCCGAAGCGCTGAAAACTTTGCAACTGTGACAGAGTTGCCTGGATTATGCACAGTCGAAGCCGGGAGTCGCAGTTTAAAAAACAACAACAACAATGTTTGCGGCTTTTTGCTGAGATTGTAGACCTTTAAGCGCGTGGTCTTGAACCAGATCTAAGACTCTCTAATGTTCTAGAGTCTTCGCTGAAACTTGAAGTGAAAGGCCTTTCTGGTGGGCTGTTTTTTTTTTTTTTTTTGGTTGTTGTTGTTGTTGTTTGTAGCGTCTAACATCGTACCACTGAGACATTTAGGCAGTTAGTCTCCCACGGGCCAGCACAGATCCAACAGAAGGGTCTGCTGTAGCGTTGCGGTCACTCGCTAACTGGAAGAGTTCCGGGTTGTTTGAATTCTCGTTCGCATGGCCATCAGACGTGTTTTGCATTCAGAGCTGTTTTCATGATTAAGTAAGACAGTTTCGAGCCTGTGAGGCTGAGCTCAGTCGTGTTTGGAAGTGTGTCGAGTGTTCGTGTATGAGGGTGTGTTATGTATTTTAAGCTATGTATTTAAAGTTTGGACTGTTTATCATGTAATTTAACACATATCGTACCGCACATGAGTATCCCACGTTTTGGGCCCCTTTTCGGCTTCGGCCCCAAAATTGACGGCTCTAACAATGCAGTAAACATGACTGTAATCATTATGCAACACTCCCACTAAGTCAAATTGAAATCCATGATTTTTTTTGGGCCACAGGCCGGTATAAAACCCCAAACTTAATGGGTAGGAACTGAGCTAATAATTATTGCATTGTGTCAATGGCGTGTGGCTGCGATGAGTGGAAGGACAACACCGAGACACATTCCTATGACGTGTATGTTATATATATATATATATAATCAACTGGCAGTAAAAGTATCTACGTGTGTATCTGTATCTATAAGCCCCTGTTGTCCGTTGTACTCTGTAAAGCCGGGATATATCTTAAACAAAGGCGCCTTCTTGAATACGATCTGAGACTCTCTGCATGTTCACCGGCAGACTCCAGAGTGTACAATTTAATGTAGTGTTACCTTCAGTATTACACGACACAACAAGAGCCCGGACTTTTCGGGGAAATGACCAATAACTCGCATTCCGGCATCTCAGTGAAGAAGAAGAAGTAAGGAAGAGAAGTAAGACAAACCGTGCACTTATTAAATGTCAACACCCTGAAATGGCTTCCGTGCACCGGGCGATACCACTTATTAGCGCTATCAGAACTTGTTTCGTGCTCGTTAGACACTTTCAGACATGACAGGATGTGAACGTAGAACTTCAAACAAAGCAAGTAACATAAAAGTACAAGGTTCCATCGTTTTTATATCGGAAAGATCAGGGTCTGATCTGAGCAGGTGGACCGGTAACTAAGCACTTCCTCGGCCGGAGGTCTCGTTGGCAGACCAATGAAAGATCAAAGACCATTCACTGCGGGACTGCTCGCGGCTGATACCAGCCTACGGGAAGGAAGCGTTCGCAGGTGTGCACTTCCGCTGTTCAGGGCAGTATGACAGTATGCCAGAGCGTGCGCGGTGAGCAGAAGTGGGGTGATCTCCACCTGACAGAAAAACCGAATATGTGTGCGTCGTGTCCTATTATAAAATCATTGTCCGGCGTTTTGGTTCTATCAGATCGTCTCCTGAATTTTCTGACTGATTAATAATTTCTCAACGTTCAAGCTTCAAGCTTATCATTGGGAAAAAAATGTTTTCCCCTTACTGTGTTTTAAATTCTTGGAACTTCTATGTGTATTTGTCGTATTTGAATTGATAACTTGTGTGTGTGTGTGTGTGTGTGTGTGTGTGTGTGTGTGTGTGTGTGTGTGTGTGTGTGTGTGTGTGTGTGTGTGTGTTGATAATGGTGACGATGATGCATTTTGTATGTTTATTAGTGTAGCAAGGACAGATAGAGATCTGTGCGTCTATTATCTCATCCTCGAAAAATAGTTTGTCAGTCAGTCTGTCTGTCTCCTCCTTGTCCACTCCCCTCTCCCCCTTCAACACCCCCGCCCCACCCCCTTCCCTTAAAGCTTTAACTAAACGTTGTAGCCGGAATGTTTACCGGCCCTGGTGCGTGGAATTCAGTTGTGCCCTCTTAAACTGTTCGATTCATCGCGTCATGACAACGGTAAGGGTCACATCTGGGTCAGGACGGGCCGATCGGTGTGTCAGTCGGCTTGTTGTCCGCTCCCATGTGCTCTATCGTCTGACTGCCCGGGACACTGAGCCCGCCAGGAAAAGCAGTTTCCGGTTTCTGAACGCCTGACTGATATATTTTAAATCCTTAGAGGCTGAGAAGTTAAAAGAATAGTCGTAATGTCCAAGTGAAGCCTCCTTTCACTTACAAACGTATTTAGAGCTTCGTAATGACCCCCTCCCCATCCGGCCCCCACACCCCTTCCGGCCCCCACACCCCTTCCGCTCTTTCAGCCGGCTCCGAACCATCTATGAGTACTTCAAAAGATCATCAACGTTTGAAAATACGACACGTCGACGTCGTAATGTCAGTCAAGTCATGTTTTTTTGTTGTTGTTTTTTCAGGGCCCACCTGGGGCATCTTGACTGAAAAAGAAACAGAAACATATAAAAGGGAGGGGTGGGTGGGTGTTTGGGGGTTTAACGTCCTTTTCCACCAAATACGGGTGGTATCAAAGACGGGGCAACTATGAAAAAGCCAGCACAAATATTTGGCCCCAGCCGGGATACCAACTCACGACCCGAGCATCAAGAAGTCCACCGTTCTGCCATTCGGCCACCCCGGCTTCCCGAAACATATAAAACCCATCAAGGTTAGACATCAAACTGGCATATGCTATTCACCCCCCTCCCCTCTCCTCCCCTTCAAAACAACGACAACAACAAAAAGTCAAAGGGCAAAACATTTTTTTATACTGTCGTTACCTGCGTTGCCGAACGCGTAAGTTGCACAGGGCAGTTTCTGAGAAAATTGCTTGGTTCAGAAAATGTCTGTCTATACTCCCCCCTCCCCCCGTGTCTTTCGGCCCCATGGGCTCGCCTTCACGCGGCGGGGCTGATTTCGCCAAGCTTGCCCACCCCTTTTGCTCTTTCTTTATTCTTATTTCTGCCTCACTCGGTCCATTCACCTGTCTTTTGCTCTCTTAAAATCTCCTCCGGGGAGAGGTCAGTAAGCGGGTGTCTGCTGACCCTTGGTCCAGTGAGACATCTGAGGGTCATTTCTGAAGGCCGACTTCACTGGATTCCCCCCACCTGGTCTTCAGCCTGGCGGGCTTTGTTCGCAGCGCCCTGCTGGTGCTGCTGAACACCCGTCATGTTGAAGACCTTCACAACGCACCCCTCTCTGGTGCGTTGTTTTCCCAAACCGCCTCACGGCGGGGAGGTTCCGTGTTGGAGCGGTCTGTTCTCCAACTGCCTCCCAGGCATGTTGTCTTCATTGGCAACTAAGGAATTTTCCTTCCTACCTCTCTTTCTATCCCTCACCAGCCCATTCACCTTTATCTTTCTCTTTAAAACCTCCCGAATTTAGCCGCTCTGTCCTTCCTCTCTTCTCTCAGCTGATTTCTGAGTTCGGCCCTTTCATCTATATTTCTTCTTTTTAACCCCTCACTTACGTCTGCACTACCAGTGGTTAGGAATAAGTGATGTTGGGCATATGCTGCGAATTGGTTTATTGCGCCTAGGAGATGATAAGTTGCAATATTTGCTGTATATGCGCTTAGTATTTATCTTTGTTTTACCTAGTTGTAATTGTCATTTGTTTTCTACGCTTTTTTGTAACCGGGAGTTCGAGAAATTAGCATGAAGGTGCAGCGTCTCCTGCATGTCCTAGGTTTATATAGCCCCGTAGACCAGTTTGCACCCTTTGTCCAACGTTACATTTTTGTTTTTTTCATGTAGTGCAGGCACACCCAGCCGCGAATTAGTCTTTGTGGCTTGCGCGGCTTTAAGCCCTAAAAACTCACTCACTCCCCCCGTGTCTTTCACTATTTTCACCGACCCCACTTCTACACTGACACGGCCAATTCCGCACACAGACACACAATAGGTCGAACGGATTTCAAAGCTAATCTAATCCGCCGTCTAACCGAGCGCCAAGCAGCGTTTTAAGGAGGCATTATTCCGGAGCCAGAATCACCAGAGAGAGTGGCACCGCCGCCAGAGACAGAATGTCAGGAAACTTGGGGCGGTCTGGGTAAACACGGTCTCGGATTTAGACCGCTGGCTGTTTGTTCCCTAAGCACGAGGCGGCAGACCTTACTTCCGAGTTTTATTCCAAGGCAAATATCACGGTTCAGATTTAGATCGCGAAACAACGCCACTTTGTCTTCGGTAGCTTGGGTACGCGGCTACCAGGCTTCCTGCAGGATTTTATTTTTCACACTGCGGGCACTTCGCAGCGGGTGTCGTGTGCAATCTCTCAATAGTGTCTAAGTTTGGAACTCGATGCTTATGGGTTATAATTATGCAGTTTGGGTGGTTGATTTGAGGTTTTCCGATTTTTCCCCACCTCGTGGGTGAATCTTAGTATTCATGTTAGTTGTAATTGCTACATGTTGTCTACGCTTTTTTTGTAATCGGGAGTTCGATAAATTAGCATGAAGGTGCAGCGTCTTCTGCATGTCGTAGGTTTATACTGCCCCGTAGACCAGTTTGCATCAGTCTTCCAACGCTACATTTTTGTTTTGTTTTTTCACGTAGTGCAGGCACACTTAGCTACGAATTAGTTTAGTGGCTAAATGCGCGGCGTTAATCTCTAAAAACTCACACTCACTCACTTGTTAGTGATTTTTAAGCCGGGGACACTGAAAAGGTCTGTACAATCTTTGGCCCTGTCGGGATTCGAACCCTTGACCTTCTGATACCGAATTCAATGATTAACCTGCTGAGCCACTCAACTCCTGTTGGTGTGTGCAGATAAAACAAGATATTCTAACGAAAACGCGAACAGCAGCTCTGTCAACTGTTGTAAGAACGACAAGGGGTTCGGTGGAAACATCCAGAGAAAATGGAAAGTGAGATGTGTCGAGTTTCAGGGGCTCAGACCCCACGCTTTCAGCAATCCCGAGGCTTTTTGTTTAATATGGCTGTAATGGAACATTCGTCTACGTAATCTGCATGCACGTGCTTCATATCTAATCTTCATATTTAGAACTTCATTTGCACAGGAACTGGGACTAGACTTGACTAAGGTTGGATGAGCACTGCTAAGGGCGATCGCTCACTTGTCATTTTTTGCACGTTGGAAACGCTACTTGACTCTTGCAATTAGCCAGTACAATGTAGTTTCAATTTTTGTTTCAATTGTGTTGGAACGATCCTAGGATTGTACGACAACGCGAGTTTGAGCACGACAGCGACACCTGCGTGGGTAACTTTAACTCTCACCTGGCTGACTGGACTTGTTCCAAGGGAGACAATCCATCGCCTGGCAGGCCACACGCGTTAGCCTTGTGCGAGATACACTATCAAACAGGACTGGCATGGTAGTTTAGTGGATACGGTATCCAAGTCATTCCGTGTGCAACTGCAAACGATTCTTTAGCCCCATGAAGAGCAGATGTAAGAATGTTGCGTAATTTGAGTCAAACTGGCAGGTGATCTTCGTCACGTCGGTGTGGGTGTGTGTGTGTGTGTGTGTGTGTGTGTGTGTGTGTGTGTGTGTGTGTGTGTGTGTGTGTGAGAGAGAGAGAGAGAGAGAGAGAACCCAAGTAAATGTCCTTATATTGTCTGACTTCACGGTTTTCGCCGGCTCCATTCTGTGCACAATTGCAACACAAAACACAACAGTGTAGAAAAGGCAAACGAAATTTGCAGGATGATCATCAACATTCCTAGCCTACAGATTACAGGGGAATGAATTCAGTGAGAGTTCTGTCCTTTTGGCATCCCACTTCTATCGTTATGTTTTAAAGTTGGTAAGAGGGCATAAGCGCCGCAGATTTCTTAAGTTCCTAGGCCATTTTGGCATTTGTCGATGGTAGACTTTCACAATACAATACAATACAATACAATACAATACAATACAAACGTCTTTATTGTTCATTGAATTATCACTAAATTAGAAATCGTCTTCTGGCACTCGCTCGCGAAATCAAACAAAAATTCTCAGCAAGCCAAAGGGACAAAACTTCATCCAAACACTGCGGCTCCGCAATGGCTCAGCGGAATCTGTTCTCTGTTTGCTACAGATGCCGGCAGAGACCCTGGAGCGTCACATAAAGTGGGCAGACGGCTTCGTGCTGATGTACTCCGTGACGGACCGGGCGAGCTTTAACGAGGCGAGGCGCCTGAAGGACGAGGTGTACCGTCATCGCCACTCTGACATCCCCATCGTTCTCGTCGCCAACAAGTCGGACCTGCTCACCGCCCGCAGCGTCACCGAGGACGATGGTAAGCTTTGATACGATGAAAGCAATAACCAGTCTCCGATTAAACGGTTGCTATTTTCCCTTTTTTGGTGTGTAATTTTTAGGTACATTGTATTCTTTATTTCGAAGGAAAACACTGGAACTGTTCCTCGCGAGTTACGTCCCTTACATCTGGTGATAGGTTTTAGGAAAATTGTTTTGTTTGTTTATTTATTTCGTTCTTTATTCATGTATTTATTCGTTCTCTCTTTATGCATTTTATTGTATTTATTTATTTATTTACTATTTATTTCATATATATATATATATATATTGTTTTTCTTTTGTTTTGTTCTGTTGGTTGATTTTTGTTTGTTTGTTTGTTTGTTTGTTGTTGTTGTTGGTTTGTTTGTTTGTTGTTGTTTTTTTGTTGTTGTTGTTTTTTTGGGGGGGCGTCATAGTGTTGATTTCAACCTTATTGAGAACGTCTAAGGTTCTGACTGTACACTGAACACTCGGTGAGGATTTTTGTTTCTGTAGCACACACGTATAGTACTCTACGCTTGTCAAGCAAATTCTCAATACTGAACTTTACAATAACGCTGTGTGTGTGTATAGGCCTGGACCTAGCCGGCGAGATGGACTGCCAGAAATTCGAGCTGTCTGTAGCCGAGGGCTTCACGGCTGTGGGAGAAGCCATGGAGGAGCTGCTGTGTCAGATGAAGAGGGAGTACGTGAAGGCCCTCACCACAGGGGCAGGCCCCGGGGGTCTGTCGTCCGCCTCGGGGCAAGGGTCGGGCATGGAGAAGCGGTCACGCCTCTACAACATGAAGAAGGCCTTCAAGAAACGCATCGTCCGTAGCAGAAGCGACACGTTCTAGCGGACTGCCGGAGTGGTTGTGGACGGGAGGATGTGCTGTGGGTGTGTGATACATGTACGATAAATCACTGACTCGTGCAAAACTCATGAAGCACATTTCGTACCGAGCACGAGTATCCCATGTTTTTGACTTTTTTCCTTCTTCTTTTTTCCTGCCCCAACTCGTTGCCAGCTCCAGTGGTGTTCCTCCCAGGTAATGGGTGGAACCCACGGAGGACTCGGAAGCTGGAACAATTTTTATTATGCATGATGATGGAGATGAGGATGATAGTAAGATGATGCTATGGAGGTCCGTGTGGTTTGGCACTGCGGGACAGGGCCGCATTTCACGCTTCCTGTCATAAATATCCCGGCATTAACCAGGCCCGGGAACTACAGCAGTTGCGGTGCCGGCCGTGTAATCATGCACATCATAAGACGTGTCATACCAAGGGAAGCACCCCCAAAGTAGCACCCGTGAAGTGGGTGAAACTCGGCTGTGTGGCAACAGCCTCCCCATCGGGCCACCCGCTCTGGGTAGGAGCCGACCTAGGTAGGAAAAATCCCGCTTGCCTCGGCTGGGACTCGAACCCGGGTCTCCCGGTCCATGGTCCGAAGTGCTAACCACTACACTACGGGGGCCGGTTTTTTTGACTCGTTTTCGGTTTTTGACCTGTTTGCGAAAATCGGGCAAGGTTAACGGTTCCTTGACGGCTGTCACTGCAGCAAACACGTGTATAATCAAATTGCAACACTCCCTCAGAGCCAAATTTAAATCCATTGTGATTTTTTTTATGGTGAGGCCACTGGTGCACAGCCCCAAACTAACTTGGTAGGAATTGAGTTAATATAGTATAATCATTTCGCCTCGTGTCATTGTTGACTCTGGCCAGAACCGTGATATGAGGCCAAAGCAAATACTTAACGTGAGAATTATCTCAGTTCACGCATGGTAAGCTCCTAATATAACTATCACTCTCTCTAGCAACAGAGATAACTTGGGATCCTCCGAAGACGGAGCGCGGCTGCCCATGTGGCGTGGTACTCCGTTGAAAATGGTCACCACGCAACCTTCTCGTGTTCCCATGGAGATGACCTTGGGAATGTTCATCCCAGGACCCTGTGACATGATTTTCAAGAGAGACGTAGTTCTTTGCATCCAGAGTGGCATTTTCTGGCCAGGAGTGCCTACCGATTGTGTCAAGGGCTCATTGTACTTGCAGTGTGAATGATCAGCGTGTGTCAAAAATAAACTCTCTACATACATTTGCATCAACACTGGTTTTCAAGAGGAGGACTGTAAGTCTGAAGTTGTCTGCAGAATTTGTTTCTTTTGTTCCGCACCGGTTGTGTCAGTGTGTCCTGTTTAGTGCTGACGTCATTATTCACAGAATTACCCACCACGTGTCGGGATCATGCAGAGCCGGGTGTAGTCCTTCAAGGTGCGTAGATGTACATTGTTTGTTTTTTGTTTTGTTTTTGCCTTGCACACTGGCTGACTGGTTTTCTCGGGTTGTATTTCTGTTCTCTCCTCCAGTAACAGTACAGACAGTTTGGAATGACTTCATTCAATGCTGGCCAGTACGCAGTGAGACTGGCTTTATTCCTCTCGAGTCACATCTTCAGCGACAACAACAGACCAAGATATTCCGTCAGCGATACTGGACACCGCAGGCTGTGTGCCCACCTGTACCGCCCTTCCCCCCCCCCCCCCCCCCCCCCCCCCGCTCCAACCTGTGACACTGCTCCACAGACCCGAGAGTATATCTTGCAGTCCTGCCCCCGTTTTCAAGAAGCAAGGACACAGCACTGGAGCAACGTTGGCCAAAAAAGTTCGGGTCACCAAGGCGGACTTGCTGAAGACCACAAATTGCATCACCAGTACATGCCAACCTAGTCATCTGAGGCAAAGTCTATGGAACGCAGAAAAAGAAGAAGGAGAAGGCTTCATCGTTGTGACGGAAATATTATGTTCACTGCAACTGCTTTCATTCAGTGGTGGATAGAAAGTAGATAGTGGACTGACTTTTGAATGTTGACTTTTCACAAGACATGGAACGTGGTTGGAGAACGGTCCGAGTGGTGCTGTTTGTAACCCGATTTGAATTCGCAGTTTGAGAAACTGTGTGGGAGTGATGTGGACAATCTAAACGTTGAACATGGTGTGACGTGTTCGTTTGTCTAGTGCAATAGGGCTCTTTTGCTTTCAGTCGCGAATTGAATCAATGAATGTGACTCGTGTCGACTCGTTGTCACCGCTGAATGCAGCGGTCCGAGCATACGCAAAATGTCGTTGCTTTCATGTTTAGACATGGGCAAAGTACCTGTTGATCAGTCTGGGTTTTGGGGATTTTATTTATTTATTTATTTGTTTTGTTGTTGGTTGTTTTTTATTTCTGTTCGCGCTTCTCGGGGAACTGGGATAGCTGGTATAGCGTTGGACTAGATGCTCGGGTCGTGAGTTCGAATCCCGGCTGGGGCCAAATATATGTGCTGGCCTTTTTCTCGTTGTCCCCTCTTTGATATCACCCATACGTGGTGGGAAAGGACGTGAAACTCCCTCAGACCCACCCACCCTTTTTCGCGCTTCCGATAAACCGACTTGAATTCTGGTACTTCAGAATAATTGTTTAAACCATGGGATAAGTGACCATAATGGCGCTTTGGTCAACGTTTCAGTATTTTATGTTTGTTGTTGTTGTTGTTGTTTGGTATGATTGCCGCATTGCACAAAGACATGATAAAGACATGTTTGTGTATGTGCCGGGGGGGGGGGGGGGGGGGGGTCGGGGGTGGAGGGTGAGTGGAGGGTGGGGGGGGGGAATCTTGACACTAGTAGCAATGCCACGGTCTGCAGGTCTACCGAAACCATATGCGCTCTTTGAAGGTACAGTTATCAAAACTCTTGTCACACTACATGTATATGCTCTTTGAACGCATACACAGGAAAATCTAATCTCCTTTCGTTTTACATGTACAGATCTGATTCAGACTCTCCTTAGCTTCCACCATAAAGTACGTTCACTTTATCGGAAAACTTTAAAGGACTTCTCCGTTCCTTCATAAAAAAAGAGATAATTTTGTACAGTCATCTGCATGCACGATAAAAACGAAATGAGACACTCCATAACGTTTCGTCTGACTAATCGACATAAAACTATTCCCATAAAGCTGCCAAAACATAAAAGTCAAGGGGAAATTCACAACTTTTGAAGTTTTTTTTTTTTTTTTTTTTTTAAAGAACAGGGCTATTATGCGCAGTTGAGATCTTGTGCTAACAGCATGCAAATGACAGGATAGCAATATGTAATCATCTGAAGATGATGATACCCAGGTCGCAGTTTGTTTGTTCTTTTCATGTTCTATTCAAGATGGATGTTTTTCTTCATCTGAGCATGCTCGGACAAAACCACTGCCAGCAAAGAAGACGTTACAGTTATATTTGGCTCTCCCCAAGAACTTGAAATCCTACCTTTACAATTTGACAAGTGAAAGATACCATGGGTAATACAGCCTGTATTTATTTTTCTCGTTTCGAAAGAGTTTGGTCTACAGTTCAACCCGAAAAATCGCGTGAGCACGGGTTAAGGACAAGCACGCAGGCAACCTCAGGTTTGAGGTAGATATTTTGGGGCTGCAGCATGAACTGAGTTGCCAGGGTGGTCTGACAGACTAGAAACAACCCACAAGACACAGTTTAGCTACAACTCGTCTTCAAAATAGATTTCTGTGTTCTGTTTTGTTTCCCATCCAGACATGCGTGCCCGGATGGTACGGGAAATCTGTTGACGTCCACAGTGGGCCGGAATTCCACCAACACCACAGCACTCGGAGAAATATTCGAGCCGCGTCAGCCATCCTCGCTATTTTGATTGAGTCACTTGTGTGTGTGTGTGGATGCCTCTTCACCCTTAGTCAGCTGTGTGTCAGAATATCAAGACATGCCCATACAGGCATTTGGGTCTGTCGGTGGCGTAGAGGGTAACGTCTCATGGCTACCAGTGCGAGGGGTTGGGGTTTGACTGAGTCTCGCTTGGCGGCACGGATTTTTCAGCTGATGCATGTGACGCCGATCGTCGGGTGCTCACTACGGGTACTCCGGCATCCTTCCGCTCTGCTTTAGATATTTGCGCCCACAAAAGTTTAAAAACAAAGGCAGTTCTGAATTCCGTACCTTGAATAGCTGAGCTGACCCTTCACACCGCGTGATTATGTGTTGCTGTCCTATGTGTGAGAATGGGTTTGATATACGTGAGTGTGCGTGACTGGTTCAATTCGCGCCGTTTTGAGCAGGAAAAAAAAATTGGCGAAGCGCCTGTATAATACCCATTATTATGATTATTATCATTATTAGTGATTTTGTGCTAAGCATACAGCGGGGAGGGAAAATTGTCAATTTTTGCCTCAGTATAGTTCTTTCGTCTTGTCCGTGTCAGGAAATGACGGCCTACTGCAACGCCAGATAAGGTTTTCCGCTTTTGGACTCTGAGTGTTTTAGTTGTTTGCTGTCATTTTACTACTTGAATATTTTCACGTGTGTGGAGTGTGTGACTGTTTCAAATGCTCAGAAACGTGACAAAAACGTGACAGAAACGTGACAAGGAATTATTAAAAAACTGTTGGTCTTTTCTGTATTGATAGGACAGAAGACTGAGTACATAAACATCTAATTGACAGTTGTTTTATATAGGCCGTTTTTGTTTTTTATTTATTTATTAATATTTATTTGCGGGGACGGGGGGGGGGGGGGGAAGGGGGAAGGCGGGAACGATGGGGAGGGGGGGTGCGGGGAAGGGGGGGGGGGAGAGGGGGGTGCCATGACCACACCATAGAGTGAAGAGTGTGCGATGTCGTAGACGTTATCATGTACATGCAATCCATATTTTGTGTAAATGAAAGACATTTTTTAAATGTAACCTGAAGAATTTTTTGTTCATGTAACTTGCATTTAACAACAATTGAAAGGCGCCATTTTGTCTGCTGTTCCTCATATACCGGGCACTCACAAAAAGATTTTTTTTTTGTATTTTTTGTTTTTTATGGTTTGCATCAGGTACAACTCACAGAAGTATTACCGAATTTTTTTGTCATTAAAATTCCACGATTTTACGTATTAATCTGTCTGTTGGCCGGTTTTAACCTTCGCTCCTATTTTGAGTAAATTGTTAGGAAATTCATGCATTAGTTCACACACACACACACACACACACACACACACACACACACACACACACACACACACACACACACACACAAATCTGAATGTCGGCATCTGTCTTCGTCAGCAGCGCGGATCGTAAGTTTGAAATTTGAAGTAAAAAACGGTAAACTTTGATCCTGGCAAAATGGCACATGATGTCCGATAATGAAGCAGGGGCTACCCTTGAACTTGTATTCATCGCTTCAAGATGAAACCTTATGGTCACCAATACATTTTTTATAAATATATATATATATATATATATATATATATATATATATATAACTACAAACGGAAAACTTTGATCCAGGCAAAATGACATTGTCCTTTGTCGGCGCAGGAGTGAGCGTCAATTTGTATTCGTTGCTTGAAGATATAACGTCACGAATCGACTTTGTGCAATACTCTGTCCATATAGACAATGTGTGTGCGTGTACATGTAGGATCTCATTACTTACTTAATTAGCGCCAGCTACATTAGGTCAGAATTTATGCAGTATGCATATAGAACAAGAAAGTAAAACTTGTGATCTGAACAGTTTCGTTTTGCTTGCATGATCTGTAGCATCATCTACCCCTCCTGACAGCCCCCCCCCCCCCCCGCACACATAGTGTTTCATGTATGCGTGAGAATGTGTGTGTGTAGCACACTTAGTGTTCTGTGAGCAGACTGTTAGCGCTTTATAAGACCTATTATTATGTTTCGTTTAGCATGCTAGCTTTCTTTGTGGGTCAAGGTTCCCTTCGGTCAACAGCTTTCATAATGAGATCACCTGCATTTATATGCCGGTTTAATCAAAGTGAAGACGATTGTGTGTGTGTGTGTGTGTGTGTGTGTGTGTGTGTGTGTGTGTGTTCTCTTTTGTCAACGGGTTTCCGAACAGGTTGGCTACATTCGCATATTGGCTTAATCATCATTCTCTTGTGTACTTCTCTCCTTCTCCATTCTTTCGTTGTTTTTCTGGGGGGGGGGGGGGGGGGGGAGTCAGCGCGGGGTTTCCAGTCGGGATGACTGCATCCACATGTTGATGTCATTACCAAGAAGACAATCTCGTGTGTGTTTATTACTTCTGCGTCATCTTTCTGTTTCCTTTGTATCAACGGGTTTCCAGTACAAGGGATGGCCACATTCACACGTTGCTTTAATCACGAATGTGAAGACAAACTCTTAGTTTCTTTTTGTTTTTGTTTTTTTTGAAACTTCCTTCTTTCGCCCTTTCTTTTTCCTGGGGCCTGTTTGCCTCATTACTTCTCAGCGGTGGCCCGTGCAGGTGCAGGTCGTGAGAAGCGCGTATCACGAGCCGCTAATTAGGACGCTATCTTGTGTCCTAGAGGATAAAACTGACAGCTAATTGAATCATCATCAAAGTTTACGCCTCCAGCACGTGTCATGACGACTGACGAGGGGTTCAGTTAAACTAGTGCGTGCTTTTTGTCGCCGTCAGTGGTTGGTGTGTTTCTCTGTTACTTTATTAATTTTGAGTATTGGCGGTAATTTGTAGGTTTAAAGTCTGCAGTAGTTCTTAAACACACATTGTTGTAGGTATTTTACAGAAAGTCAGTCTGTTATATTTGCATCCACACGGGCCGCGAGAGTCTGAGAGCGACTGGACTGCCGGCACCGGCGTCAGTGTACAGACTTCTAACGTTGCCCCCTTTTCCTCTGGCTGTGTGAACTGGGCCTGTTTGACATTGTAACCTGCCCATCACAGCAAAGGAAAATCAAAAGTGGTCGACCTGGCAGTCTCAGTGTCTGAACTGAATGGTGTTCAGCCGGACTGTTAAGTCAGGGCGTCTTCACTCTTGTGATTAAGACCAACTTGATCACCTAACGAATCTACCCCGTACAACATTCTCAGTTTGAGTGCGTATTAGCAAGAACAATTCTGTCAGAAAAATGTGTGTGTGTGAATTAATGATTCGGCGTACTGCAGGTGCTTGGCCAAACAGGCCGAGACAGCACGCAAATTAGGGCGAACTTCACCCGCAAGCTTCGTTCTCAAGCTCCGCTGCATGGCTTCCTTGTTGATTCCATTCTGTAGAACTGCTCCCATGACATGAAATGCTGACAGGGCAAGATGGGAGAACTACAAGAAATAACCGGATAAGAAGAAGAAAATCATTACAATGAAACATACAACATACGTTTCAGTTGTAAATGGCAAGACTCCACTGACTGATCTCGGGTGATACATATAGCGGTGAATGAATCCTGGATCAAGTGATAACAAAAGTATAAAGGGCACGCACGTGCACACACACAAACAACAAAATAGGATAATTTGGAAAAAAAGTTTATTGCTTTAATGATTTTCAGCATTTTCTGACTCCAATGCATCCGTCTGACTTGACACCCCCCTGCCACCCCTCCCTCCAGGTATTATCACTGGAATCTATTTGACAAGATTGGGTTATTTTGAATTAAAGGTGAAACGCATCACACTATCACATGCTCACATGTTTCGAATTAATATCTTGGCATTTCCCCATCTGTGATTGAAACAATTGTTCTTTGGTAGTAATTTTAGCAAAGGTATGTCTGTAGCTTCTCAGGGCAATGCTCCAGTTTGAGTGAATTTCACTGGAAGGCACAGTCTTCATCAGAAACAGTAAAACCAAACCCAACACACAAGTCCTTGTATAAAATCTGGTAATTACTTGGGTGAAAAATGTGTTTCAGCTTCCATGTCAAAAAATGTTCTGTTGGGTAGGGGGTGCGTGCATGTGAGTGCATGCAAGCATGTGTGCGTCTTAGCCATGGATATGTGATACAAGTGCACAATGATTTCATTTTGTTTGTGCAGAAAAATTGTTCCGGGATTGCAATGAAAAAACAGGGTCGGCTGGAAAGCCTGAAGGAAGCAGCATTTTTGTTTTATTTTGCCTTTCTAAGCTTACAGTGCCTATCCATACATATCTGCCAGCTGTAGGTATTATTACTGATGCACAGCAGAATTAGTAGTAATGGTTTTTCACGAAAAATGGGAATGGGGAAAAAATATGTATTCTGCAACCATAAATAAAAATTACGGTTGCAGAATACATAATTTTCCCCATTCCCATTTTTAGTGAAAACCATTTATTTCAAAATTTCAAATGTTTAGCAAGCTCCAGACAATTCAGGAAAAACTATAACATCTGCTAAGAAATTGTAAAACTAACAATTAAGAGAACAATTAAAATAAATACTTATGCAATAAACACTGGCAGGTGTAGAAAATAATTTGCAACATCTACAGAAATCCTCAAGTCTAATCTGGAAAACCTATGTACACCCAACTGGCACCGATGATGTAAAAGCATATAATGTGCAGGAAAAGCAGTAACATATAGCATTCTCTTCCAAACTGTGCTACAAACTTGCTGTAGCAGACATCTATGGAAAAAAAAAAAGGCGCATGTCGACATCGGTCACAATCTTTTGGCTCAGAATCTTCCTGGTGTTAAAAAGCTGCCAATATAAAGACAATTTTTATTGGAGCATTGGGTAACAATTGCAGGTATACTTCCATGTATCGAGTATTAATGGGAAAAGATTGGTTTTGGCAGAGTAGTGCATGTTTGGACATCTTACCCTCTTTAAAAAAAACCCCAAAACAACAGTGTGGTCAAATTCAGCTTCATTACCGATAGTGATGCAGGAACAGTTACACAGTAACTGACCCAATCTAACTTTCAAGTGACAGTGTTCCAAGTTTGCTTTTTACAGCATTTGTTGGTGAGCTAAGTTGCAGAGTTAATGAGAAAACTACTGGATTGATAAAAAAACAAAACAAAAAAAAAAACCACCAGCAACACACATTTATATCAAGGTCAAGTCGGCTGTAAACACAAATACCGGGTAATTTTTCAAGGTACATGTGTATCCAATGCAGACCTACACGTGTGATGTTTTTACTGTAAGACTTTCGGTCATCCAAATAACTTTCAGTGCTCTCAGAAGCAGAATAAGCACCTGAATTTTATGTATGGGTGCGTAAAGTTGAACACACTGGTGACAGGCAGCTCACATCACAGAAAAAAGGATGTCGGTCACTATATTATATACATACAGGCAGCTTCTAAACTTGCACTCCTGCTCTGCTTTTGCGCAGTTCATACATCAAACCAGTGCTCATCACAGAAATCTCCAAATAAATATTGTTCAACCGTCTGTCCATATCTTACACTTATTGCGAAAGGGACGTATATCGTTCATGTTGAACAGAGGCATACTGTAATATGCATGTCACCATGACCCATGCTGGTCTGCATGCTACAGTGGACCTCTGGTTAGAACTCGCCATGGTTAGCGAGTCAATGCAATGCGATCAACACATCAAAGTCTATCACACTTGCTTGACAACAACAAATATCAGCAGGACATAACACCCCACACAAATATTCTGGAAGCATACTTTACAATCACAAAATAATGTCTCTGTATATAAATTTACCGTGGATCCGGAGGGGAGTGGGGGGGGGGGGTGAAAAGCTGAACTGATGATGAATCCACAGTAGACCACCAAATCTGTGAATGAAGCCACACACACAAGAGTTGATCCTCTACTGTCCCACTGTAGGAATCCACTGTGCCATGTACAAACATCCCTTGTAAATTCTTCAAAGGAGGTTGACTGGCCCAAGTCGAGGTCCAACAGAAGATTAAAACCCATCACCAACAGGAAACATTTTATTGAAGAAGCAAAATGTTGAGATCGTCGTGGAATGTTGGTGTAACTCAATGCTGAGCATAGCACAGAATGACACACATTGTACACTTCTCCTATGCTATTCTCAGAATGCAGTTACGCCGAAATTCCAAGACATCGATTTGGACTTTTTCACACCAGCACTTGGGGCCAAAAATTAAATCTGAACAGACATCAAAGAGCTATTTCATGAACCTCATTTCGAAACTGCCACAAACGATACCACTGGAGTGCTGGGGTCTCAAAATCACGCACACTTGAACGGTTAAGCACCACTGAAACACCACTAGGAAACCAGCTTATGTCAAAAATTGCATGACTATCGCTTCTGTTTGTAAAACATGCACACACACACAAAATATAACTGCCTGTTCCACAACTGTCTGGAGGTTGTGTGGTTCGTTTGTTGGTTTTTTTTTGTTGCACATTTGTAAAATCTGTTCCTCTGTTGACAGTAATGAGCAGTCACTGGAACATACCAGCGGCATTGACACAAACCGTTCTCAGTCAAAACGGTTCTCCATCTTGGTGCATCAACCTGATACTCCTGGACTGAACAGCTAAAGGAAGATGATGCACACACACACAGTAGTCACAATGGTAACAGGTCTTCACATCACTGCGCTGGCTTGCCATGGTTACGCATGGTGATGTTGCCTGGCACGAGAGGGGCGAAAGTGAGGATGACGACAATCATGGCGATGAGGAAGATGATGCCCGCGGCAATCCGTCTGAGAGTGTGGCTGGCTGACTGCCAGTTGGGGTTGGACACCCACAACCTGGTCTGAACCAGTATGTCTTTCACTTTGGACAGTGTCTCATCTCTGTAAGCACAAAAATCAAAGATCAGATCAGCATTTACTTATAGTTGAAAACAGTAATAAATCTCTTTTCATTGACTGTGGGTGACACCAAAGATGTTGGTCTGAATAAATGTGCTCACAGTTCAGAGTCCTGGCTATCCTCCTGCTGCAGTGTTTCAATGCGATCCATGACCTGCTCCACGCCACCACTAATGGACGTCTGCTGGTCTCGCAGCTCATTCAGTTCTCGCCCTAGGCTGGCCTTCAGACCTTCCTCATACCTGAAAACAACATGCATCGTGCCTAGTCTTTGACGTACATGCTAGCCTCTCCCCATAGATCAGGCCCCAGGGGTGTACTCATAGATCAAATACATGTAAAACGAACTGCACGATCCATCACAGTTATCTGCTTGCAGATGTAAATTCATGGACTGCATCGTTCATTGACTTACGGCAGCGTTGGTAGTGTGGGGTGGGGAAAACAAAAGAACAGCCAGCACAAACCTACAAGCCATGCACTATTCATGGGAGAAAATCACCAATCATCTGCCCTTGTAAACTGGTGTTTGCAAAGTTGCTCCCCTTGCATAGCATACAGCTGTGGCAAAGATGAAGGTCAAACTGTAAGCTTCAGCCCATTATATACTTGGATACCGTCATACAAAGAGGACGATCTGCTTCTGATCAAGCTGTGGAGAATCCTACACACAAACGACAAAGTGACCTTACCCATGTCTGTATGCCTCTTCCTCTTGTGAACTCTGCTTTTTTGCTGTATCTGTGGTATCTGGAGATCTAAACAGGGCAAATATTCTTTGAGATACATACAACAGAAAGGCCACAAAAAAAAAGTATTGAAAGAGAAAGAGAGAGAGAGAGGGAAATTTGCTAACTGAAAAAAGTCATTCTTTGATGTGTGTGTGTGTGTGTGTGTGTGTGTGTGTGTGTGTGTGTGTGTTTAACATAGAAGTCCCCACATACACTGTACTAAGTGGAAGACCTCTTCACTGATAAGCTATCCACACCCAAAAACATAACTGAAGAAAACTAACACTTAGCACTTTCTGAACAGACATCATTCAATCCAGACAACCTTCAGCATATGTATGCCCAGGACCAAACCACATACTACACTGCTGAAATTTTCTGTTCCCCCCAGAAGGAGTGGACCTGACCATGGTTCAAAGATAAATGAAAATGAGAATGGACTTACTTGTCAACTGAGTTATTTCTGGATGAGGACAGGCCTGATGAAGATGAGGAAGACTGTACTGAAAGGTTCTTCTGTCTTTCTAAGGATGCCCGTCTGAACGTGTTTGCGACCACATTGCGTACTGTGATGTTGGCAGTGGCTGACTGAAATCTTTGACGGGGCTCCTGCCAAACATAAACTGAGTATTAGTACTTGCTCAGTAAAGCAGTTCAGGTATTGACAAGCATTTTTTTTTAAAGGAGAAAAAATAAGCAACCAGCTTTATTATATACAGCGAAAGCAAACAAAACAAGAAACTAAAAGAATACTAGATGCTCTGGAAAAGGACAGACCAAAATGTACCGATACCCTTTACAGAAACCTGCTGTACACCATAGGAATTAAATCAGGTAGGCAAGATGTAAACATGAATATAAAATCAAGTCCACTGTAAATAAAATGAAACAAAACGACAGGAGAGGTGAGTGAGGGGGTGGTTAGGATTACACAATTCACGTCTGCTAGTCTTATGTACAGTGTAAATGGTACACCCAACTCCGCCATACTGCTGTAACTCCAGCGCACACAAACCTTCTCTCTGTGTGCTCGCAAAACATGATGTGCGAAAAGCGAGCTCGAGAGACTTACTCACCTCTGTGTCAGTCAGCGCCTGTCTAGAACTGGAACCAAAACTTGGTGGCGAGTCCGATAGATAACCTGCATCCTAAGTGTCAGACCAAAGAGCATGCAAAAGATGTCAAAACTGCCTGATATTGACAGGAAAAAAAAGGTTTTAGGAAGCAGACTCTACTCACATGCAGTGTTATTCAGCAGAGTGGCCGATAAGTGTGCTAGAATTGAAAAAAAAGCTATCATTGCTTGTTCCTCATGCAAGTTACGAAAACTGCAGTGCATTACTTGAAATACAGTTGCAAAATGAAGACATTTGTAAGCACGGTTAGTACCTTGTGAAAGTAAACCAAAGGAAAACTATCAATTGCTATTTTCTTTTGCTCATCTGCCTGCTCATATATACATATTTCAAGCTAGCAAACAGCATATCATGCAAAATGAGAAGTGAAATTGATTATACACAGCATAGCTAGAATTGAAGTTCTGTAATAACAGCAAAAACAGGGATCAGGGGATGAGGGCTGCTGTTTGGGGGATTTTAAAGTTGTGTGTACATGTACAACAGAAATAATATTTTCAAAAGTGATATTTGAAGCTTTTGTTACTGTACCACATTGTAGTAAATAAACAAACCATCACCAATGAGTGCTACATTTAGTTTCCCAACTTCCAAACCCATGAATACCAAAAGGTCTAAAAATGTCTGGCAGAAAATGTCAAAAAGCTGTTTACCAGAAATTAAAATGTTTTACTGTATCAGGGTAAATGAATTTTCATTACATTTGGTTTCATGTGTTTATCAGGTTTGTTTGAACAGGAGTTTTTGCCTTTGTAAATAGTTTGAGCTGTATGTAATTACAAATGGTCAAACTGCAGGCACATTTTGCTCAGGTAAATTCAGATTCAGATTCAGATAAATGTCAAGGCAACGGAAGAATACGTGAGTACAGAAAATGTACAAGTAAGAGCAAAATCAAAGACTTTCATAAATTACCAACAGAATGAGAAATCAGTATACTGTACACAGACACTACAAAACTCAGATATTTGAAGACAGTTATAATTAATGGAAAAAATGACAGATAAAAAATGATTATTAGGTACAGAAGAATGTTGGAAGCAGCTTTAAGACAAGTTTTCCTAGCAGACAAAGAGGAAATAGTAGTTGTAAAAACACCAAGTGATACTGGTGGGAACTCACCATGGAAGAGCTAACATGGAGAGATGGACTCCCACTTCCTCCCATGAAAAATTTTGGAAGAGCTATTTCACTTCTTCTGCGGGTCTGTAAGATTAAACATGTATAAAATATAAGCATTATGCACCTCAGATGGTGAAGACGATATAACTCTAAACTCTAGCTGATACAGATACAGATACCAAAAAGAAGAAACCACACCAACAGCAACAACTACCAATGACCCTCCTCCCTAAAGGAAGGAAAACCAAGTGAATAATTTTGTGAAATTTCACTATGTATCAGAGCAGCTTCCTTCTTTGTTTACACTGTTGTATTACTTTTTGTCTAACAGTGTGTGTGTGTGTGTGTGTGTGTGTGGGAGAGAGAGAGAGAGAGAGAGAGAGAGAGAGAGAACGTACTTTAACAGAAAAATAATCTGGCACATGTTAACATAATGGTATATGGCTATATTATTAGTAGATGTACATGTAGCAGTAGTAACTGACAAAGGGTAACACTTCATCACCCTGAGCCACACACAAAAACAACTGAGGAAAGCTCAAATTAGCTCAGGCCATAATACACAGGTACATCAAAATGACAGATGACTTTACTGTGAATGTCTAATAACAAACACAAACACAGGTCATCTTCATACTGATAAGAAAGTACAACAAAGTATTGAAGGACAAGCTCACAGGTATGGTATGGTATGGTATGGTATGGTATGGTATACCATACCATACCATACCATACCATACCATACCATACCATACCATACAACACAACAAAGTATTGAAGGACAAGCTCACAGGCAAAGTAAGCATCTGCAAGGAGACTTTCACAGCAAACTAACTCATGAACCACAGGCAGTCCACAAATGGGTGAAAATGCTTAATCTGCAGTTGGGATTCCAGGAGATATCAAAGTGTCTATAAGACTGGGTAAAACAGGAAAAGGAATTCACTGCATTCAGTACAGACAAGCATACAAACACTGATTTCACTAAGAGCCGAGGGGAAGGAAAAGACCAATCAACACTATTTCAACAATGAGTGACGAAAGCATACACCCGTCTCAAGTATTGTTTTTAATACAAATTCTGATTCTTCGACTAAGTGAAAACAAAAACACTTTACAGGAAGTCCAAATGACATTCTTTCCTCAGGGTGACCGTTAGGATTTTTGCTTAGCGAATTTCAACCTTTATACCATCTTCAAACAAGTAGTGTAAAGCTCATCTGCAAGTGTCAATTACCAAAAAAAAAAAAAAAAAACAGTCCTAAAATGCTTGTCGGCAGGGGGCAGGGCCGCTATTGCGCGGGTCTGCTATTGCGCGGGTCCGCTATTGCGCGACCTACGAATATATCATCTATAAGAAGCGGGATATACGAACATAATTATCATCTATAAGAAGCGGAATAATTGCCAAGGTGACAGGGCCAACCGTGCCCCCCCCCCCCCCCCCCCCCCAGGAATGTACTACGGTGGTGCCAAATGTCTTTCTAGGATGTCCTGATTGTATTTCAACCCATTAGCCGCGAATTAGTCTTTGTTGCTTGCGCGGCGTTAAGCCTTAAATGACTAACTAACTGATTGTATTTCAAAAATGTTCCCAAGAATCCATAGGGATGCACCAGAGTTACAGCCCTTAACTTAAAGGCGCGCTTTCACGCTTCGACGTCTTACGTGATATTAACAAACAGCTGGTCTAAATCATAAACAGATTCTTGTACTGCTTAAATCAATTATTATGCCACTTGCCAATGGTTTATTATCATTTAAAACAAACAGAAATGAAGTATAAATCAAAATGCTGATATACGGGGACGGTCAATGTACGCGTAGTATTATGGATGGCTTGCCAGTATTGGTAAAAATCTGACAAATGAGTGTTTTCATTGTTTTTCTACTTCTTTATAATAAAATACATCATAAACTCTTTATTAAATAACCAAAGTAACATTTACAGATAAATTTGAAATTTGTTTTGTATCACTTTGATGCTCGTGAGAGTCACAGCACATGATCTGAGATATTTTCCCCGAGCTACCACAGTATATGACATACATTATCACAGATGAAAATAAGCGCAATAGCGGACCCGCGCAATAGCAGTAGTCGAGGGAAAGAACACGAGAGAATTTAAAAAAAACAAACAAAAAAAAAACCCCGACTTGGAACATGTTTGAATGATTGTCAGCACAGTATTCTGTAGGCTGCGTCTCTTGGCTTTGGGTATTTCTGTTACACTGTTTTGAGAGACTGGTTGAATGACAAATAGTTACCGCGCAATAGCGGCCCCGCGCAATAGCGGGCCGACCCCGTCAGCAGCACCTTAAGCACAAGCTCTGACTTATACATGAAGTCTCACATGTTCACATCAATGATTTCCCCTATGACATCAAACATCCTTCTGTTTAGTTTATAATTCCAATTCTCTGAAGACACAGAGGAGCAGGTATCAAGCAAACTACAGGCTCAGCAAATCGGGCCACAACATAATAATGGTAAGGCTTACATCTGGGATCGAGCTCAAGTCTCCTTTGTCAATGCTTAGGGACTGTGGGGTGGGGCTTGGGGTAGAGGTTCTAGAACGTTGGGTCAGCTTGACACAGAACAAAAATAACAGAAACACGATTAGTAGGTTAGTTCAGCATCACTGGTCAAGGTAGCACACCACAAACAGTAGACATGTGTATGTGTGTGATGGTGTGTGTGAGAATGTGCATGGTAAGTGGGTGTGCATGATGTCATCACATTCCTGGATAAGATCTGTGTTTCAACTGCAGAATGTCATTGAGTGTCAGAGGTAAAGACAGGCATGAAATTGTGAAAATATGAAAAAGCTTGTACACATGCTTTTCAAGGACCAATCCCCCCCCCCCCCCCCCCCCCCCCTCCAAAAAAAAAATAAAAAATAAAAAAATAAATAAAGGGGGGGGGGGGGAATTCAGCCTATTGGCTGCAAATTCTCATGCCTGTAAGCAGCAAATTGTGGTTAAAAATTAGTGATTAGCGCAAGTAACATGTTTGAACATATGAGCATAATTTGCTTGTGGTTGAACTTTGACAGTCTTTTTTCTAAAACAGAAGGGAAAAGTACAAGTCATTAAACTAACAGATGATGGTTACAGCTTCACATGCTGCATAAGGAAAACGTGAGGTATCAATGATAAACAAACAAAACTAATACTTACCGTTCTAGGGTTGTTCAACGCAGCACATACTGAGGCTGATCGTCTGTCTGAAAAATTAACCAAAATGAATTATGGATAATGCGCACGTCTACAGCCTGGACTATGAAGTTTGCGGTCAAAAGAACTTATGAGAACTAGCAGACTTTCTTTCTGTTTTCATCCCAAACAAGTGAAAAGTATATGGATCATAATTACACAAACAATATTAACATCAGTAGTCTGTGTACCAGTTACAATATCAAACTCACCTCCAAGGCCCCCGAAGTCCAGCCCAAGACTGGAAGATGACTGTGATCTCTCACTTAAAACTTTCCTGAAATCACAAGACCAAAATGTTCACACTACCACCTGCAAAAATGTAACAGCAGATGATCAAGCTTGTACGAAACAGGGCATCATATCTGCATTGGACACTGACCATTTTCATAGATTCACTTTCGAAATGTCCAGTTACTTTCTTGATGGCGGACACATGTCCTATTCTTTTTGTGCGACTGTAGACAGTATTCAGAAATGTCCTATACTTTCATGGTCAGCCAGGACATTTGTCCTATTACAGTTCCCATGGAAGCCCCGAGTTTGTACAAAATAGAAATATGTGTCCACATTCAGATGTGCACCCAAACAAACATGTCATGTCAACACACAGAGCACACATATCTGTATTTCCTGGTCTTTACCTGGCTTCTTCCACATCAGCCTGTTCTTTCTCTCGCAGTCGCCGAATATTTTCTGTGAAAGTGATCATCACCTCCATGGCCAAAGACATCCTCTTCTCCTGCAAAACAGAATACATAGCGCAAGTTTACTATGTTGATAAATAATTACTTACTTGTGTTGATGCACTTCCATAAAAACAGGGGAAGACGTATGCAGCGCTGTTCAGTCAGTGTGACAAGCGAATCAACCAAAGCTGTAAAGGTACACTGCTTGCCAACATAAAGGAGAAAAAGAACCAAAAGCAAAAACTTGTGCCATACACTGGCCCACAATGCATGCACCGATTTCGAGTCTTATCTAATCTCTACCACTGTCGGTAATTACTATGTGCAACCAGGTTGATTAATCTCTCCCCAGCATGGGACACACGCAACAACTACCTTCTGTGACAGGTGTCACTGAAGGACGATGTCAACAATATATCACATTCGTGTTAACCACCAAGTAGTTCCCTGGAAATCTGAGCCTAGTTTGATTATTGTCAATTTCGTTGTACATCTTTAGCATGTTAACATATTTAATAGCAGCTTAGACATCTATATTGCCAAATACATGGAAAAGGACACCAGGAGATAAATGCCGCTTTTTTGGCATTTCTCTCAACCGTTGCTGAGACTAGATGGTGGTGATATAACAGTCAAAAAGAACCGTGTTGGTTCAGGCCAGCACGGCATGCAGGCCACCTCAGACTTGAGGTAGATTTCCCAGAACAAGTCCTGAAATGAACACCAAACTTGAAAATGTTTACCTGTTGCACTGCCCCGAACACCTCAGCCCGACTAGACACCCTGGCCACAGAGTGCTCCAAGATGTCCAGGTGATGATGTATTTTGGCCACAACATCCTGCACCTTCTCATCACCACATAACTGGTTTAACGTCTGCAACAAGCAATGGCCGTGTGCTGTGGAAAGTCAGCTCATCTTTATAAAGAAAACAGTGAAGTGCTGTTGGGGTGTACTGTTGATGTCCAGACCAATGTTTATGATTGAAAGTGCAATGATAATTTTACAGCATGTAAATGTACAAGGTTTGCAAATTTGGTGAGGACGGCAATGATTAACTTTTATCTAGGGGTTCTGAAAACCCAAAGAATTCAACGCGTAGGCTGCGCATGAATTTCGTGTGGAAACTTATACAATACCAACAGCCTAACAAAACTTCTCCTTTATGTGTCATATATATATATATATACAGCACCAACATCGTAAGGCTTTACTTCAAGCTCAAAGACTATTATTTTGAAACACTTTTTTCACTTGCTTTATTGTTTTGACTGAATAACATACATACAGCTATATATAATAAAAATATACATGTATATAAATCACTTTTCTTGAGAGGAGCGAGCCTCACGAGAAACTGTTAACTGACCTCAACTGCATCCCTAAGTCCCTGAAGCTCCTTGTCAATATTCTGCTCTGCTATGTCCCGAGACCGTTCCTGGATACCTAGGCGTTTCTCAAGCGTCTGCCGATCGGTTTTGAAAGCAAGCGAAAGACTGTTGAATCGGCTCTGAAAATAAGATGGCAGTAGATTGACGACTAGGGTTGTAAGGGCACGAATCTAAGCTATAGTCATACATGTGCTAGGAATGCATTTATAACAAGTGTGATAGTACACAATCAGGTATAATTACTCTGACACAGTTTCAAGATACTGTGGTCCCTGCATGGGTGTTACTCTGTTCAGTATTAAGCATCTGAATCTTTCTATTTCGTCTTGAATTCTGTCCTCCATTCAACTGCATGTGATTTTCGTTGCTGTTGTCGTTGTTGCAACTTTCAGGACTTCTAGGAACTGAAATGTATCATACATACCTCCAGCTGTTTATCAGGCAGCTGATCAATGCTGAAACAAGAAAAGCATAGAAGTTGAAACTCACGGGAGTGTCCATCTGAAAGTCAGCAGCAAAGAATATTGAACACTGTCAAATTGTGAAGAAATATGAGTCAACAAAATATGTGTATTTGAAAAAAACAAACAAAAAAAACTAGGACTTATAAAGCACTAAGTTATAAACATTCACAAAAAACAAAATAAGGAACAAATAAAAAAAACAACAACAACCAAAACACAAACAAAAAAACCAAACCCCAAACCAACAGCAACAGGCCAACTCTCCCCATACTACATGTATATGCAAAAACCGTTATCAAAGTAACTGCCCATGATTACTTTCCTGGGCAGCTAACATTGATATTATCAATACATGTATTATGCACCTATCTTACCTCTTCTTTGCGTTAAGGGCTTGTCGAACTAAGCTCGTAAATCCCGACATATCGTGCATTGCTTGGCACCGAGCAAAGAGAAACCAGATTTATCTAGAGACCACTGTTTCTGAACACATTACATGTGCAAGGTGATCAATATCTCAAGCTTGATCTAAATTTGGCGGGTGAACGCTTGAGAGTACAGTACTAAAGAACGATTGAAAGAAAATAACTTGAACTGCTTCTGTTAAAAAAAAAGAAAAAAAGACGACGGACGGCGGACGGAAGGGTCATCTGTACTAAGCCATCGACGATCCAAACAGAAGCCCATTCAGATGGCACTTCTGCAAAGAGAGAAATGTTTGTTTTTCTCTGCCCGCCCTAATGATCTCCTAAGCTGCCAGCCGTCTAGGTTCTTGACGCCTCACAAACGTGACTAGAACAGCTGAGTTGAAGTCCCACTCCATGAAGAGAGGCAAAAGCACAACCAGAACCACGAACACTCCTCGTTCTCGCGCGCGTCAAACGTTCCCCTCTTGGCTTCTGTGTATTGTAGAAACCAACAATTTTTCCACATTGTCAATAAACGCCACTTTGAGGTCGGGCGGGAGGGATCATTGCCGGAACGAGTCCGCAGGTTCCAGATGAAACATCTGTCATTCAGTCAAGCCGTGCACGGCATCCATCCCAAAAAAAACAGTGGTGGCGAAGGGAGAAGATGCCAGCCCTGTGCGCCTAAAACGCCTCCTTTCTGTACACTGAAGAAGCCACTCGTGTAGGAGAAGAGGAGGGGGAGATCGATGGGGTGTGGTGCTGCTGTCGGACATTCCTGTCAACCAACATTACCCCACCGTCTGTCCGCTGTTACCCAGTGCCTCAGTCATCCTCACTGAGCACAATGAAAAAATCTATCACAAGGATGCGACCTGTCAATTCAACCTCTGCTAAGCGCGTTCCTGGCCGGTAACCTGATTCAACACGTCCATCCGGTCTGATTATGCACATTAGCCCTTGGTTTTCCCTTTTCTCCTCCATTAGGCTGAACTTTTCTCGGACGTTAATGCAACCGCAGGCCCGCATTAATCATATTCCTTGCTCCAGTGATCTGATTGTCGAGATGATGAATATTTAACATCCGTTTTACGATAACGTGACACCCTGATCCCCCCCCCCCCCCCACACACACTTTATTGCCCGCAATAAAACCGGACTGTAATAGGAGGGAACTAGGCATAATCTTGATATGTTGATAGTTTCACGTGATGGGCGAGTCAAGAAAGCCGTCCGCAGATGTTTGTGACAAGGAGAGGTGCATACTGGCGTGATCTAGTGAGTTTCAGTCCCACTCTTCACCCACATGCCGACGAACAAGAAGAACCTGAGTAAGTTGTCTTTCAAAATATGAAAAGCCCGATGATTTGTATTATCGACAAGTGCAAGAGCCCATTTTCACAGCTCGCCTTGAAAAACAGATTAGAAATTACTGAGAAATTGAATGAACAAGAATAACTGGTAAAAAGAGAGCGCAACCACACACACACACACACACACACACACACACACACACACAGAATGAACGAACGAACATTATTTTTCAACGGAAAAGATTTAGCCATACAATGGTTAATTTTCAATCTGACGTTGCTGCAAAAGAAAAGAACTACCGACAGAAAAAGAAAAACAAATTCTACACTCAGCAACAAAAACAAGAAAAGAAAAGAAAAAGATGAGTAATGCAAAATCAGAAGAGAGAGAGAGAGAGAGAGAGAGAGAGAGAGAGAGAGATTGCTGGGTGAATGACCGCATACAAAATGCTAAATTGTCCGTCTCACTTAGTCTCTCATTGACGCCTACGCAGTCGTCTATACTGACTTCCGTACCTTACCCCCTAATTCCCCCTTCCAGGCATCTACTTGTCTCTGACCCCAAGTTCAGCAGGCTAAGGGGCCGCGTCTGCTCCCTACCGATATCGATCCTGTCTGCGGCCGGTCCGCCCTCTGCCTCCCCGTTCCCCAATCGAATCGGGCTTCGGGAATACGGTTTACTCTGACATCTGAGTGATCTATGTGATGATCGTCACGCGTCGAGAGCAGCAGGTCCTCCCGTTCCGGTTCGTGTCAGAGGGGTGAGTGGACGCTGGGTCAAGAGGCGGTACACTCGGACCCGTGAAGCCGGAACAGCCGGCCACCCAGTGACCACGGCAGCTTTGTGGTGACTTTTTTCTACAGGCATAGTATAGCATACGGAAACAATGCCACTGTCAGCTGAAATAGCATGCTGAAATTAAGAGCCGTTCGAATAGGTAAACAACAACAAGGTCCTTTTTCCGTGGTTTAGGACTAAAAGGACGTAGTTCTAACCAGCCGTAAATATTTCCATATCCCGTAAAATAAATATTTCCATATATCTCTCAAGTTAGAGCAAACGAATGCGGGCCAATGATCTTATACGCCTTCGCTTGTCGTCGGACTAGTAAAACAACAACAAACAAACAAACAAAACAAAAAACAACAACAACAACAAAAAACGTCAGACGTACTCAGGAAACCAATCAACGCGTTTGAGAACCACGCAAGGGTTCACCTCGCCGATTCCAGTTTACTGGATAGCTCTGAATCCATGCAGAGATGTAATTCCCGGTTGGGGTGGTTTCACTGCAAACTAAACTAAACAAACAAAACAAAAATCCTAAGTATACGAATGACCGAACAATATGAGATATAGATTACACGCCGAATATAGACCGTAGGCGACGGTTGGGGTGGTTTCATTGCAAACTAAACTAAACAAAAAATCCTAAGAATACGAATGACCGAACAATATGAGATGGAGATAACACGCCGAAAATAGACCGTAGGCGGTCGTAACTGAAAAATGGACTTATAAACTGCCCCCTCACGGCCCAGTTTGTTCCGAAATAAACCAGACAGCTATAAGAAATGCTGTATTTCGCTTTGATCGGCACACATATACGCTGAAGCCCCTTTAAAAAATACATAAGCAATGATGCTTCTATTTTCAGCGCTTTCTATCGACGGGGGCTAATCAAATTTTTCTAACTGTGCAGGGCGAACCGTCTTACAGCAAACCAGAGTCTCTGTATAATCTGGGTAGTGCGTCCTCGTTTACTCCTGGAGATCGCGATCGGTTGGCTCGCAATTAGTATAATGCACGATCTCGTTCTCAAGTAATCGTGGCAAACGACGGTCCGAGAGAGAGATTTTGCCAAGAATAGCCAGGCAAAGAAGAACTTGTTTAATGGCGAAAGAACTAAATGAAGACGCTAATTCAACACCTTTTGATACCTCCGCATACCAGTACGAATTGTCAGAATCTCAAATATCCTATCCATGTAAATCTTGAAAGCGCGTTTCCTCGCCAATGCGCGAAAACCGCCAACTGTGCGGGTCTGACAGTCACTGCGGTTTCATTCTTCTTTCTCAAATGGTATGAGGCCGAAATCGTGACAAATCATGTTATTGACGGCAGAGCATGATCGTCACACCGGTCGTTTCCCAGCGGTACTGACACTACTGCTGTAAAGCACTACCAAGTGCCTCCTCAGACAGACCTTGCAATACTACTGGTGCGAACTTTGTAGACAATGATCGCAGTTGGGTTTAATCGACTGAATGTTCAGTCAGTGTGGAAGGACTAGGCAAAAGCTGACCAGTGGATGTATACGTATATAATCGTATGTACTGGAGGACACATAAGACGACAAGTCTTCTCTTTCTTGTGTCGTATTTGTACTGACATGTCCGCTTCCTTCGATAGAACCAGACGGATCTCAAGTTGTCAGCTGTGAGTTGATGCTGCTGACAATGTACCCTCCTTGATCGCGCGTGTGCGCATGTGTGTGTGTGATTGAGAGAGAGAGAGAGAGAGAGAGAGCTGTCTGATACTGATAGCCACGCACGAGACTCCAACGGCAGATAACAGCCGTTTTGACATGCCTTTTTTTTTCTTTTCTTTTTTTCTTACGTGTTTCAAGCAGAATGGGACACCGCGTTATCCGTAAACACTGTCATCTACATACATACACAATGATTCATGGTCTGATAGGAGACCTGGATTTGGTTCTTCGTGCTGGTTTGCTTTGTTTGAATCACGATCACCCTGAGAAACTGTTGGACTCACACAGTCTATATCTGACAGCAAGACTGTAAGCAAAAAGACTGTATCCAATCATGCATGCAAGCAAGCACTTTACCGGCACCAAAATTATCTACTGCAGATCCAAATGCACTGTATAACCGCCATAAGCTGGATTTGCTCCTGCCTTGCTTTTTTTCCCCCCAGTTATAACACTTCTCTTGCACGTGTGCTCACTTACCAGGGGTACTAGAAGATAACAAGGTCAATCGGTTGACCTGAGGTGTTCCCGGAAAGGTACATAGGCGGTCAGATAATGATATTACGTGAACAGCGTGACGAATGTTAACCTTGCCAAATACATGTAAAGCCTAAAGAAAACAAGAGACACAAGCAATCGAATCTGTGTGAAATATGCCACACAACGTCGCAAAAAGCTTAACCTCTAACTTGAAAGGGCCCGCATTACAAAATCCGATGTGCACAATTTTAAGGATAAGGGGAACATGCAGCAATGCTGATTTACTATTGGAGAACTGCACTTAGGACGGTCGTATCAGCGAAACTTGCGCAACAATGCCACCAGTGGTATGCAACACCTAGCCTGTAATAACCACAGTTGCAACACTCACAAAACACACTTTTTCAAACACTACAATATTTACACGGGTGGGTGTTCTAACCCATGAAACATTTAGTAAAAGTAAACAGTGTTGAGTGTGAAGCAGTGGAGTCAAGTCATCCAGAACCAGCAGCTAATTTTGTTTTAAAATGACGATTTGCAGCTTCAGACCATCGTGCAGGTCCACGTGTAATGCAAATATTACCTTTTTTGTTCTTGAACTCGCTTTAGGAAAGTGCCTGCATTACGCAAAACCGCAAGACGACAAAATGTGTGTACTGACACTGCCACAGCCAGTGTTACTCCTACCGGCATTACCTTGTGTCCCTGAACTCGTCGGCAATCTGGTCAGAAATGTTCCTGACTTCATCCATCACCTCGGACACTAACGGAGGGCGACTTGCAACGGTGTGTCGCCGTCTTCTCACCACGGAGACACTGTCGCTGCAATCCGTCGTCAATGAGAAAGACGTCTGCGATCTGCAGTGGCGCAAATTCATTTAAAAAGGAGTCACACTTCGCCACAAGAAATAATCGTGTCTTCTCGACGAGCACCAGCTACGTCCTGTATTACTCTGACCAAGAAGAGAACTGACCAGTTAGTACTTTAAGTTCCTGATCTGGGTTATCCGTGATTCCAGCCGAAAGCAAGATCTGTCTGCGGTTGCGAAGGGAACCGGCACAGGTATGACGGAACCCCATATAGACCACACCATTTTATGAGCAGCTGGAACACTGATCTGACGCAGCGTGTGTCACGACACACACTTGGTAACGACAGTCCAGCACCGGACACCGAAGGTGTTACGTCTGGTTGCCATGCCTGCTGGAAGACGATACAACACGTCCGACTGTTGCTCTTATACCGCGCTGCATGTAATGCTGAACATTCGACACACGAGAACTGAAAGCCAGCAACACAGGAGGTGACACTGATAACAGCCTGCCGGGTCACACGTTCAGAAAAGGCGGTCAGGTGCAATCGATGGGTCACGTTTTCGTTAGTTGACAACTTGTTTTATTGTTTAAAAAAATGCAGACAAATAACGAACTCCGACTGACACAAACGTGTCTAACAACATACAGTATATACAATGGTGTGCATCTAACAGCGATTCGATACTTCTCTTGTGCGGAAAAAAATAATAAGTGGGACCCCCCCCCCCCCCAATAAAGGGAGGTGGGGGTGGGTGGGTGTTTGGGAGTTTAATAACGTCCTTTTCCACCACATACGGGTGATATCAAAGACGGGGCAACGATGAAAAAGCCAGCACAAATATTTGGCCCCAGCCGGGATACGAACTCACGACCCGAGCATTAGAAGTCTAACGCTCTACCATTCGGCCACCCTGGCTCCCCGCAACAAATAAAAAACAAAACCAACAACAACAACAACAAACCAAAATACACCCCCCCAAAAAAAAAAAACAAAAAAAAAACAAAACAAAAAACAAACACCAAACAAACAACCAACACCACAAAAACCCCACCACCAACAAGAAGCAGCCATTGTTAACAAGACCTAAAACTTGACGAGTGACTAGCGAAAAGCATAACGGTACATTATTACGTTGCGTTAATAACGTACATCTTGCTTGCTTCGAACACGTAATTAACGACATGCCAATCAACCTTCGACGGCGAACCGTCAGTTCGGGAAAAGCTCCAGTTACACGACATACGACATAAGAAACGTACCCTAGTGTACAGATTAAAACAACCCTGCTTTTATCTTTCTCCGCGACGAGTGGCTCACTTGCGCCGAAATTCAGGAAGTAGCAACACGCCACAGTACACCCCAGCCGGGATTTGCACAGATAATAGGAATTAACTAGCGTGCACTATGGCTGTTATCTGCCAGCAGATACGGGAAGTGCTGCTGATTGGTTGTATAACAACGCCAATCACCAAGCCCTGACCCCGGCCACCCCGATGAGAGATATGCTGGACACAGCGGTTTAATTGCCAAGTGAGTCATAATCAATTAACACTTCACTAATTACGGCGATTACTGCATGTGACTGTGACATGCGGTTTACTTACCAAGCGTGTCAATTAAAGCTCCACTAACTACGGTGAGTACTGCATGTAAATGTGATGTTACTTCAGAGCGAGACGAGAAGAAAGAAAAAGAAACAGCGCACAACCCCAAAGTCTCGCGCTTATCGCAAAGTGAAAATCAGTCGTTGCTAGGTATTTGGGAAAACACAACATATCAAGACTGAAGCAACGGCAACGGCGTTCAAACATTTAAATCACGGAATGCAAATCAGCTAATAAAAAAGTATATTCCGTAGTCCAAGTGGGGTAAGCAGTACACGCGCTGAAATATCCCCCCCCCCTTAGTGTAGTGGTTAGCACTTCGGACTATGGACCGGGACACCTGGGTTGAGTCCCAGCCGAGGAAAGCGGGATTTTTCCTACCTAGATCGGCTCCTACCCAGAGCGGCTGTGCTATGGGCCCAATGGGGAGGCTGTTGCCACGCAGCCGAGCTTCACCCACTTCACGGGTACAACTTTGGGGGTGCTTCCCTTGGTATGACACGTCTTATGATGTGGATGATTACACGGCTGGCAGGTGCCATAATTCCCGGGCCTGGTTAATGCCGGGATATTTATGACAGGAGAAGGGGAATGCGGCCCTGTCCCGCAGTCCCAAACCACACGGACCTCCATAGCATCATCGTACCATCATCCTCATCTCCATCATCATGCATAATAAAAATTGCCCCAACTTCCAAGCCCTCCGTGGATTCCACCCATTACCAGGGAGGAACACCACTCGAGCCGGCAAAGAGTTGTGGCAGCCTCCTTTTGTGCTCACGTGGGCGTGGGGGGGGGGGGGGGAGACAAATCAAACAGCACAGTTGTCAATCTCAAGACTCTGCACCGGTATAAGCTCAGTCCCAAGTTCAACACAAACGTTTTGTTGCTGTGTGAAGGCCTGTAAACCTCATCAAAATTTGAACTAGTGTCTGACCGGCCAAAATTGATCACAGACAATGCACAGACAAAAGCCATGCACGAATGAATCACATGTGACTCACCCTTCTCCGCCGTTGAGGCCCTTGCCCTCAGTGCTGAGTCCCAGCTGCTTGAGGAAAGAGTCCGGGATACTGGGTGTGACGGGGTCGTCAGTGGGAGACGGCGGCCTCAGCAGTTCATCACCAGACGCCTTGCACGCGCTGTCCTCCTCATCAGACGTCACAGAGATCTCGGGGGGTGAGGAGGCTAGCCGGGAACTGACTGTGCCTCCTCTCCTGGACGACAGAGAGGAGGACTTGGCGGAGGAGAAGGAGCTATTGGTGGTCGTCGTCGTTTCGGAGTCGGCCTCGGCAGATTCGGACAGCTCTGGCATCTTCATCGTCTTCATCTGCTCTCGCTTCCTCGCCAAGTTCGTCTGTGGGGAGAGGAAAGGGAGAGGTGTTAATACTAATAAGCAAATAAAAAAGGGGTATATTTCTATCAGAAAAAAAATTCTCCCCCACCTCCCTCTGTGTGTGTGTGTGTGTGCGTGTGTGCGTGCGTGCGTGCGTGCGTGCGTGCGTGCGTGCGTGCGCACGCCTGCCATCTCCCCCCTCCCTCTCTCTCTCACACACACACACACACACAACACACACGTTTTCGAGTGCTTTTGACGGCACGTACACACCCGCTGCCCTCCACAAGCACACGCACGCATTCAGGTTGAGAGAGTGAGAGGGAGAGAGTGAGAGGGAGAGAGTGAGAGGGAGAGAGTGAGAGGGAGGGGGGAGAGAGGGGGAGGGGGGCAGAGACAGGCAGAGAGGAAGGCTATTGGCAAGGGGGGGGGGGGGTGTTACAGTACTCTAGCTGCGGCTACTCGACAATGGTTGATCGTCGAATCAGTCAAATGCTGCGCCACACACACCACACACAGAAGGAAAAGGGAGTACAGTTCAACTGGCTGCTGGGGGGGGGGGGGGGGGGGGGGAGGAGGAGGGGGGGGGGGGGAATTTGAAAAAAAAGAGTAAAAATCAGTGGCCCTTAAAAACAATCATCCACAGTGGCGCGGACCTTTGCTGGTTATATTCAGTTTGGTTGAAGTCGGTCAGTCACGCATGAAGTATGACCGAGTCCCTTCCGCGGACCGACCCGAGGCTACGTGCCCGTGTTTGGTACTATACTGCAGTACGCTCGTACTGATCGAGTGACGGCCGCCGGATCAGTAACTGACTGAACTACTAAACACAGCTGGCCGGCAGCAGATTAGCACTTGTGACGTCATAAGCTAGCCGCACTAAGGGTGGACCTTAGTTTTTCAGCCGGCCTGAGCTGCCGTGTCCGGAATATTAAACTTGTGACCTCATAGACAAATCAGTCAAGGTAAAGCCGACCGACCTCAGTGGACCAGGACTGACTACCGGGCCTCAGTAATGCAGTGGTGATGGTTTCGACTGATGTGTACCATTCATTCTGCCACCACTAGTGCACATTATGGTGCACGGCCCAACTGAGGTATCAGCATGCACCCGCCAGTGCGAGGCTGTAGTACAACTTCAGTTCACGAAAAAAAAAAAAAAAAAAATGGGTACTGACGCCCTCCCTCTCGCGGGAGCTCAGGGCGCCTTACAAAGAACACACACTCACTCACCCAGAAACACACAAAACATGCCTCCACACATTCTGTGACATTTAACTGAAAACACATGATGTGCAGCATCATACACGGGCTGCCCCTGGCTCTCTCTCTCTCACACACACACACACACACACACACACACACACACACACACACACACACACACACACACACACACACGACCAGCAAGATGATGATGTGGCAACAGTTACTGGTTGAAGGCTGTGAAGAGGTGGGTTTTCAAATTTGTTTTGAAAGATAGTTTTGTGTCTGCATAACTGATCGAAACTGGGAGATCATTCCAACAAGTCGGACCCTGGTATGAATAACTACGCTGACCAAAGGTCTTTGTCTTGACACGAAGGACATGGAGTCAGTTTCCGAGTGTCAGCAGCAGAACGAAGTAGTGCCGGTTGGCGGCGTCTGTGTAAACACACACACACACACACACACACACACACACACACACACACACACACACACTCACACTCACACACACTGTGACTCTGACGCATGCGCGCGCGAACAAGACTGAGAAACCACACAAAACTCGTCTAGACTCTGATCATGACTGAATCAGCCGCGGTGTACCCGCGTCCGACACCCAGCCGGCTGAAGCAGCTGGCATAATGACTTTCATTTTTTTGGCAGGGTTCGGCAGAAGGCGCATTCTGCAATTCGCGGAACTGAAACACTGGAAGAAAAATCTAGTAACCTCTACGTGACAGGAATTCCACCTGACAGAAACGAGGTTCGCATACAGGGCGGCAAGCATTTGTTTGCAGGGCACAATGGAAATACCCCATTACCGCACACCGCTGCGGTGAACCCGCACCGTCAGTGCAGGAAATGATGTTCAACAAGGCTGTCTGGCACTCACTTCCATCAAAAAAACGGAATCTGGTTGTTGAGGAGCAGGGGAAACAAACTGCGCACCTCGGACACCGTTGCGGATTTTTTTCTCCTGCGGAATCCACGTGCACTTTTATTATTGTACGTGCCTCTGAAATGCCGCCAGTCTGGCAGACTGAAGAGAAAGATCTGCGTGTATTGTGTGTACCCCTGCAGGTGTTTTCTTGTCATGTCCGCCTTAGACGTCACTCACGGATGTAATGGTACCACCGACTGATAAGAGTGTAGGCCCGCCCGAGTTTGTCACACAAGTTAGGTCATGCTTGGTACCCAGCTTCTTTTATTTTCTTTATGGGACTGAACTGACCGCATTTCGAATCAGTTTTGACTTGGTGATGCCTCAGAAAGCAATAACTATGCACTTGTCAGGCCGGGACATGTGTGTGTGTGTGTGTGTGTGTGTGTGTGTGTGTGTGTGTGTGTGTGTGTGTGCGTGTGTGTGTGTGATGAAAAACAATAAAAACGACAAAACAGCTAGTCAACCTGACGAAAAAGCGTTAGCGGGTGAAATATATTTCTGTCTGAAGTCTCTACAGATCTTTAGATGGGGCAAACAATATAACATCCAATTATCAGTCAACACCGTTCAAAACTTACCACTGAGATGCCAATGTGCTCTCACCACGCCACGTCAGTGGGAGTGCTGTTCGATTCAATTCACACCACGAGAGGCAAAAAAACCCACAAAAAACCCTTGCCTGAAGTCACTGTCACAATATAATTCTTGCGGGCCACGCCCGACTTAGACTCTTCATCTCTTGATCTGTGGTGACTTTACCTCACGGGCACATCCTCAAACACACCTGTAGCTTATCACTGACAGCAACGTAAAGAGGCGGTCGCAAGCCACCTTTTCCCCTTCACATAATGTCTCAGCTTTACTCCACTTCGCCTCAATCTCCTACTCTGATATACACACACACACCTGGATGAGGGGATGAGACGCTCTCCCGGCGGAAGGAAGAAAAAAATACTGGAGGATAAACTGAACCACCGTGAATCACCGACAACGGAGATTCGACGGTCGAACCTGCCTATGAGGCCGCCTTCTCCAATGCATCATGGTTTACTCCTCATAACAAAGCAAAACACAGCTAAAGACAATTTTCCCTGCTTTAAAATTTGCCCGTATTTCTTTTTCTTCTGTACTGCCTAAACCGAAAGTGGCAATTGCAATGCTGTATCGTGGCAAGGTGAGATTTGTCTACAAGTGTGAGTAAACTAGGGGGGAACATCTGAGCAGAGGTTGCGAAGTCATCACTTTTCTGATGTGCATAGCCGTAAGACTCGCTGCTCAGAACCACCACTTCCTTCACTGGTCTCAAAATCGTCTGCAAAAAGCGATTTTGCGTCCGCAGTGTAAAGATGAGTTCTCTCCCTATGACGATACACGTAACAACACTGCATTTCCCGGCAGGTTTATGAAAACAAGCCTGCACTGATAACGGATGCAGCCTTCCTCGGACGATTAGATGCAATCAAGCAGACATGCCGCCATCCGGCCTCAGCATGGCCTGCAAAGCAACGAAGCAAAAGACCTTTCCGCGAGTTCGATTAGTCCAAATTCTCATGATGCTGCACCAAAATAATCTCAGACTAAAAGAAACTGGTCCAAGTCTTCTGGTAATTATCTGGAATGACATCAGTGAAACGCCCAACATCCGCAGCGTCACAATAGGAACAAATGCAGAAGAGAAAGTCTGGTTTGGTGCTGAGAAACCTTTGGTATTTCGACAGGAGAAACTAGTAACAATGTGGACTGGTTTGCTGCTGGAACGATGTTGTGCAAGACGCGAGTAATGAGATCGAAAGACGGCGTTTCAGTTGCCCCAGGGCACGTCAGAGGGAATACTGACAGAAAGGCCACTGCGCAGCCTCTGATAACTGTTACATGTACATCAACACCGGAACAGAACTTGCCATCTCCGTAAAACATAACAATACAACAGCGAAACAGTCTATTTTGAACAGATGGTTGTGTGAAGCACTTTAACTTGTCGGAAAGGTGTTCAGTGACTTGTGTCCGTTACATACACTGACTTGAATGTTGCTTGAGCACAAACACCACGGGCAGAAACGAAATAGCGCGACCGTATGATGACTTCGCCCATTGAAAGGACGACTTGAAAAGACTGGACGTGCATGTGCCTTGTAAGTAAATCGTGACACATGTACAGCCAATAATCTTTACACTTGATGTGGTTCGGCAGCGGCTAGCATCGCCTGCAGACTCGGATACGAGATCGCAGCCTCTACGTGGGGAGGGCTTAAAAGGATTACGTAAGTAATGAACACTGACGAGATCTGCCGAGCAAGATTTGCTTTGGCGGCCCGAATTTCGCAAAAGAGTTTCAAGAAACGAAGTTTGATGAGATCATGCGCTTTCTCAGACACTGCCAACAGACGCCGCGCAGGAAATGGACTTACCGTGAACCCATCGCTGACCTCCGACGTTACAATCGGAGAACTGGACGGAAACTAAATTAAAAATCTGGAATCACATCAGCTCGGGCCATTCTGTCGACTCACTCAACCAATCCGTGACGTAAGCTGCAAGGAGAAGATAAGAAAGATTCCTGGCCTGAGGCAGGGAAGGGCGATGGAAGAAGCGATGCAGAGAGTAAACAAACCCACGGCGTAGAAAGACAAAGCCCGACTGAGTAGAGACGGAGACCTGTGGAGAAAAAAAGGCAGGGGATATTTCCAAAAGAGAGCGAAGAGCATGGAGACCTGTCAGGGTGGCGCTTCTGTAGCCGGCCGACACTGCACTAGACGTGGAAGTGTACGTGGGCTGTCGCCAGTTTAGGTCCATGACGAGCGAAGTACAATTCTGGAACTGATTCCGTGTCCTGTATGTCAAAGTCAAAGTACTGATACTCAAGAACGAAAGAAAGAGGCCCAACTCAATGCCATCCCTTGCCTTCGCTTGTTCTGATGTTTCCCACACAATACAAATGCATATGTCTATATGTCTCTGGTAAAGCCGAAGAATCTGTAACTGAGTGAAGTCTAACGGCATCACTGAGTTAGACACGTTTGCTGTTTTGGGAATACCGTGACACATGGTGAGAACTCTAGCAGAGCCGCCGGGCTGCTGGCATTCTCTTTCAAGCCAAGATAAAGACAATATGAACCTCTTCTTCCACTGTGCCTCATCAGTCTGCATCAGACAGACAAGGCCGACGAATATGAATCTCAACCAAGTCAGACACCAAAAAGGAACTAACAAAACAAATAAAAGCGAACGAAGCGTTACCGGAAAGCTCAAGCCTGAAGAATAATGTTCCTAATCACTATGACTGTTTGGGCAATAATAAAACGTTTACTGTTCGCACTCATTGTGTTTTGTTAAGTGTCCACAAACTGCTGTATATCAGCATATGTACCGGCGTAGTTTTGAGTTGTATCTGCAGTCTCAAGTTACTGCGTGCAGGCTTGCTGTCTTCCCACTGAAAACTAGAGAGGCAAAAGCCTCCATGGCTCCCTTGTGACACAGGTCAAGATCATTCACAAGAGTATGTTTGTAAAGCTCTTATCACTATCCATCATCATGCCAAGTAAAGTGTCTCTGGCGCTCTGAGTTCATGGCAATATTACAATTTTCCCCGAAACAGTTTGTATGGCCTTGACCTTTGGTCAAGGTCAATCAAATGAGATCTCATCAATGTCTATCATTATGCCAAGTTTGATGCCTCTAATATTTGTAGTTTTCAGAAAGGTAGGTCTCACTGCTGTCTATCATCACACCTCGTTTGGTGTCTCTACTGTTTGTTGTTTTGGAGAAAATGCCAAGGTTAAAGTTTCCCAAAAAAAAACGCTTGCATGACCTTGACTAAAAGTCACAGAACACAGGTATGTATGTAAAGGTGCTACAAATGTCAATCATTGCACATATAGTTTCTGATTCTTCTGGATTCTGAGAAAATGCAAATGCAAATTTTCCCAACAGACTTTTCATGACCTTGACCTAAGGTCATTTAAGGTGGTATGTGTGCATAGGTCTTATCACTGTCTATCAGCACGCCAGGTTTGGCGCCTCTGCTGTTTGTTGTTTCTGAGAAAATGCCAATGTTAAGGTTTCACAAAAATAGCTTGTACGGCCTTGACCTTGATACAAGGCCACCGACTACATGTATATCTGTAAAGTTCTTATCAACGTCTATCATCATGGAAAGTTTAAAACCTCTGGTGTTTGTAGATTACGAGAAAATGCCAATGTAAAATTTTCAAACAGAGAGCTTTAGTGACCTTGACCTTGAGTCAAGGCCATTCAAAATGACATGTTTTGAAAGGTCTTGTGGTTGTCTATCAGCATGCCAAGTTTGGTGCCTCTGCTGTTTGTAGATGCTGAGAAAATGACAATGTTAAAGTTTTCTGGACACACACACACACACACACACACACACACACACACACAGACGGACAGACAGACAGACAGACAGACGACGGAGAGTTAATACATAGACTCCCATTGTTACACAAAAATCGTTCAACTATATGAATCACAAGTGAGTGATTAAAAACAGCTCAAGGGTAACAGTGTTCGGCAAAACCGGACATCTGTTACTCAGCTCCCTCACAGACTGCTCAGTGTCGCACAACGCTTCTGAACATCAGCCCGCCAATGGGTCAGACCGTCAAAGAATACCTCAAAGCTGCTGCCCAATTCTGCAGACGAGCGAATCGTTGATGGCTGGTGCCAGAGTGTCCGGAATGCCAGCTGTGAACATAAGGTCACTCCTGCAGGTAGATACCTGAGAACTGCCTGCATCAGAGGAAAAGAAGTGGTGCAGACTCTTCTACATGCTGAGAGCTACACCGAGAGTAATGACTCAGACCGACGGGGAGATTTGCAAAAGCAAGCCCTTGGTCGTGGAGAAAAGCAAGGCAAGGACTTGCTAGAAAAATGTCAGAATGCTGTCCATTATGAAGAGAGCAAACATGTTTTCTTCAAATTTGTGTAGCTGATGCACTTTTTATTAGTAACTGCTAGGATGCAATCGCCGGAACTAAACTCATTTCAGTTTTTCAGTGGAATCAGTCGATTTGGAATCAAGCTGACTACAGGGTGGGTGGGTGTTTGGGAGTTTAACGTCCTTTTCCACCACATACGGGTGATATCAAAGACGGGGCAACGATGAAAAAGCCAGCACAATATTTGGCCCCAGCCGGGACTCGAACTCACGATCCGAGCATTGGAAGTCCAACGCTCTACCATTCGACCACCCCGGCCCCCAAGCTGACTACAGCATCGGAAGTGATATCACACAATGTAAATATATACTAGTGATGGCACGGTAAGTGTAACTGTCATTTCGAATTGCCCGAAAAAGTCAAATCAGTGAAGTCGGGCAAAACTGAGAACAGAGTAACAAATGTCCCAGCGAAAGAGTCTGTTGGATAACTATGATGAAGTGACTGGTGGCGACTGACCCCGGGCCAGCTTCGATGATCAGACTGCGGATTCGCCGTTCGAAACCGACACACTAGGCCGACCACTACGAACTTGAACATGACAGCCTTACGCTACTACTAGTACTCGGCCGTCCCCTCGTGGTACGATATACAGCAGACAGTGATAATGTTGTATACTACTGAACGTAAACGAGACGTACTCATTAATTCAGTTCTCAACAATGGCGGAGGCTGCTGCTTCAAAAATGAGCGTAGTCAGGCCCTATTCAGTTACAGACGGAAGCCCTGCTGTTGATTTGTATTTGGAACTAGGTCAAAACAAGGTACATATGCAAATTATACCACGATCTGCTTTGACTTTGCCTCCCGAAAATAGTGTAGGAGACGATTTACATCCTTCAACCCCCCCCCCCCCCCCCCAGACTGTCTACTGATACGCACTTTCTGTCTACAAACACTATGCGAGTGAGTGAGTGAGTGAGTTTTTAGGGCTTAAAGCCGCGCAAGCCACAAAGACTAATTCGCGGCTGAGTGTGCCTGCACTACATGAAAAAAAACAAACAACAAAAATGTAACGTTGGACAAAGGATGCAAACTGGTCTACGGGGCAATATAAACCTAGGACATGCAGGAGACGCTGCACCTTCATGCTAATTTCTCGAACTCCCGGTTACAAAAAAGCGTAGAAAACAAATGACAATTACAACTAGGTAACACAAAGATAAATACTAAGCGCATATACAGCAAATATTGCAACTTATCATCTCCTAGGCTACAAACACTATGCGGTCGACGAAGTCTCAGTCAGGTCTTTAGAAACCGAAATAGGGCGCACACACGTAGAAAACCCTGTCAAGCTGTATCAAGCAAATATCTGCAGCGAAATACTGTGCCTATTCCTCACTCTTTCTCGTTGAATACAATATGCAAGCATCCATCATGTGCTCACACTACCATCCGAATAAGTAAATCGATGAAATGATAACGAAAATGTTCCTCCGTCCTCACCTCAGTGTTAGCCTTTGAACAACGTCTCTCAACCACACAGCGAAGAAGACTCCCACGATCCGGAACTTCAAGCTCCTGTTGGCTCAAAACCAGTCCTCTCTCCACAAGACAACCGTGACCCCCGCAGTAAACAAGAGTATTGTATCAACCGCAGGAGCATTCCCTGCATTGATACGCACCGTAATTACCTGCCATCAAAGCTCGGAGCGTGACGCGCTGTCGGCTGACACTGGCAATTGGCAAAACATGACCACCAACTGATCGCAGGTACATACACCGGCTTTCATGGTTATTGCTCAGACTTGTGCACCCACAGAGTTCGAACGGCAGTTGTGCGAGCCGCTAAATCAGCTTAATCTGCCTCCAAGCCGTCGGCGCCATCTGGAAGCGCGGGCAACTGTATCGGGTACCCACAAACGTACACACTGTAACCAGTCCCAATCCTGTTTCCGAGCCGGTAAGAATAACTTTCACTGTTGAGGTTTCCACTCAGCGCATTATCTCCTTTTTTCTTTTCAGTTGTGTTTTCAGTCTATCTCCTCATCTCCTCAGCATGCAAAGCGACAAGGGAACAGAACAGCCCTTGACAGGTTAAAAAGACCTCATTCGTATACTCAATGCTGCAATGCCGCGCGGACAGAAAGAATAATTATCATGGACAAAGAAGCGTCTTGTGCGGAGAAAGAAACTGTTTTGAACCGAGTCTTCACACGAGGAGCTATCGAATGTCAAGGCAAAGACCTCAGCCAAACTGAGGACCATTGTTGGGGGGGGGGGGGGGGGGGCTTTCAACAACATGTCAGTGGCGGGTAGCGGCCTCGCGTTGTGACCATTTTCTGCTTCTGTTAGTCGGAGATGACCGCTAACGTCGGTCACCCAGAACAAACAATCGCTGACGGCGATCACCACGCCCACAGGTCGTGGACTTACCGGGTCACGTCAGTGAGCGTCATGCGACTTACAGCACAAATGAAGCAAACGATACTGAGGTAAAACGCATCTGAAGGAAAAACTGTTACAAACTTTCACACTGAATTTTGTCTCGAGGATGCTGGAAAGCCTTACAAGGAATATCTGCACTGTACTGAACTTATAGTGGTGTAATGTGAATGTTCACAATACTAAGTAATGGTCTCACACACACACACACACACACACACACACACACACACACACACACACACACACACACACCTCGACTTTTCAGCGACTGACCTGATTATGCTGATGCTAAGCAGGTGTTTTGAATCAGTGTACGCAAAATTCCCTAACGGCCACAAGCGAACGACTGACGGAGGTGGCGGAGCGTATGATCCGATGCTGGAAGTAAGGACCACTTCAGTTAAGCCATGCCAGCATTTTACCTGAGCGCTAACTGACACAAACAAAAACAACCGACCATCGGTCTGCAGCCGGGTAGACACAGGTGACGTAAATCACTGAACTTCATATTTTAACTTCAGACTAAATCGCATCCGTACAATTATTTCAGACACTCTTTACCAACAGGTGGTGGACTTCAAGTCAGCCTTTAGCGAACTGACACAATGAAATTTCCGAACGAACGAACAATTACCTCGTTCGCTGACTTGAAATGGTCAATAGCAATAACTACTTCAAGGCGACCGTAAAACATTACCTTATGCTCCATCACTAAGATCTGAGTGTTCACTGAACAATGTCTGGTGTAGTACTGACAAAAAGGAACAAGAAGTGATGTGTTTTCGCACTGGGCATTCCAAGAAGCACAACAAACATCACGCCAGCTTACAGAATGCTAGAGATCACCTTAGACCGTCACAGCATAACGGCAACAATATGTGCCACTATGTGTACCTGGACCGACCCGGGACTCAGGTGTGGTATTCCAGCGCATACAGAGAGTACAGCTCCATCCATACACTCACTCAGCTGGCGAATGGTAGGCGCGACTGCCAGGACTGATTACTTTATGCAGCGTCGTCGCCGAAGTGCATTAGCGTTTGTGCCAACTACCACCCATCTAGCACCCCTTTAGCCTTTCCCTGCATTCGATTTATTTTCGACTTGATCCGTCCAAATAAACATAGTTTTGACAAATGTTAGAAATCAGTTTGGATGACATGGTACAGGACGGTAGTTTGAACTTGTAAATGAAATCTGCCTTCCTTGATGTTGGTGCTGTGCTATTCAGTTCTGGCATGTCAGTTCTCTTCATACTGTTAAAAGCAAGCCACTGAAAGTCAATATCATGTTGGGCAAAACACAAACTCACTAACGCCTGCCTTTGATCAAAGCCTGCATGGGCCCGGAACAGACAGACAGAATACACAAACGCTCCAGCCAAAATCTACCTTTGATCAAAACATTTCCTTGTGTCAGCCATGCGGACGCTCAGTGTTGCCTGTCCAACTCTTCTTCTTGTCTTTTTTTTATGTCTGGCATGTTTATTGTACTTCGAACTCAGCTGATGCCGACTCACATGCGGCGACAGGGTGTGTCGACAAAAACACCTGTCTTGGGTTGACACCAAACAAATCAAATAACGCAATCCTTTTGCGATCTTATCCCATTCCGCCCACGTGAGCTAACGAAGTGCAATCCTCTGTTTCCACTCGTGTGAAAGCCGTGTGGCTTGTGTCCAGAAATTAACACCTTCGAGAAGAAAAGAGGAATCTGCAGCATTCCCTAACACTGGCCCAAGCAGATGCACAAACTGAAGACGCGTGTTTTCACTTCTCCGGCTTTGTACACAGAATTTAGAGCAAACGCCTGACCTAAACTGCAATTAAACCTGACCCTTAGAGAAAGCTTTGTAATGCTTCTCCGTGAGTGCGGTTAGCAGTTTCAGTCCAGCAAGAACCTCGCACGGTACTCTTACCCTGAAAATTGTAACGGCAGCGGAAGCATTAGTGACAAACACTACATTTAAGCCGCTAATCAGCTGCTGCTGTAACCTAGGCAGCGCTCCTCACTATAAGTGTAATTGTCTGGCTGCGAGCCAGAAGGTGTACATCTTCGCTGCACCGACGTGCACGTGTTGCAGCAGTAACGTTGCACCGATGTAATGGACGTAAACCGTGGGATGTACAACGTAAACAGTGTCTTCAGGAAAGCAAGAACACACACACACACACACACACACACACACACGGGTGGTTGGGGGGGGATGTACACTGAACGTGACCAGTGTCTTCAAGGAGGAAAGCACACACACACTCACTCACTGACATCATAGTACACACACACCTGGCACGCACACACCTGGCACGCACACACACACACACACACACACCTGGCACACACACACACACCTCACACACACACACACACCTGGCACACACACACACCTGGCACACACACACACACACACCTGGCGCGCACACACCCACACACACACCCCGGGGAGGGGGGGGGGGCGTGGGATGTACAGCGTCATGTGAACGGGATCTTCACGCAAGCGCACGGACCTGAGGCAGGAAGAGGAAGACAGCGAGGGACTGAGAGAAATAAGCGGAGCAGTGTGTATGTATGGTCCATAATAGAGCCGACAGGAGCATGGTCAGACAGCCGGACTGACACAAACTGAGCAACGACACGGTATCCGGAGAAATAAGTCCGCCGGTCGGAAAGCCTACCAGATACTTGACTTGAAGGTGGTTACTGCAGTGTCCGTTATGCTAACCAGTAACCACCAAGGTGGTTAGTGCAGTGAACCAATCAAACGGCGCAGTCAAAAATCGCCTGGTAATATTGATTCTGGGATTGGAGTTTGGCAGACGTACACACGATGGGCACTCCAAAACTGAGACTGACAAGACCACATGACTTGGAAAGACTACAGTTACGTAACACCAAAGTATGACGACCAGCATGTATGGGGTACATAGCTAAACTGACATGCCTTTTAAAGTTGTGTTAGTGAGCCAAAGTTCTAGGTCTTTTTTTTTTAAAACACACCTCATTCACGCGCACCTCAGCTGAAGTGCGTTACTCACCTGCCGAAGCTTGGCCAGTCTGGAAGGAGGAGCGGCGGCAGGCGGAGAGGTCCTGTCACCGTCGTGAGCTGAGCGTGGTGTCTGCGGCGGGGAACCCGGTACCTGCGATTCATGCAAACACATGACCGTCAGTCGACAAGACACTATCCTGCTGTCTCACAGTCACTCAACTTACAGCGCTATGTGTTCAAGTTCAAAAGGTACGTAACGAAGAATGCGCACTCAAAACAATATATACGCACCATGACCTATAAAATAGTGGTATTAAAACGACAGTTATTTTAAGCAACACAAAGTCCCCTGAGGCCGAAATAAAGCTAGCGATCTGCCCCGCCACGCGTGAGAGACTGAAAATGATGGGTATCAGTCGAACGTTTCGTGAACAAAACAGTCACATGTCTAGAAGGAATTGAACGTGTTACTCGGGTCGTGTACGGTCGAAGCGTGAAAATCTGTTGCTGGTGAATTTTCTGTAAAATAATGTCAGTGGAAACCCGTGCTGACTGACGACTTTCACCCTACCCGAGTAGTACCTGGTGCAAAGTCAACAGCCCGGGGGGTGGATTCCTCAGCGGCGGACTGACATTATTTCAGCACAGAAGTCACACGCCGTCGATGATTTTCGTGTCTCCTGCTTGACGTTTCCGGTATCTATGACACCACCCCCCAAACACGAACATTCCAAGGTCCTCATCCACTCTCGAGACATCCCAGCATGAGCTCAGCGTAAACCACAAACCGATGAGTGACAGGCGTTACGAAACGGGCGTCCCTTTTCCTGCTATATCATCGACGAAAAGCAAAAGCAGGATCCCCCAGCCAACGCGACTGAGGGAAGTAGATATGGCCAGTCAAGCGTGGCGAGAAAGAAAAAGGGTCCTGGTGTGCAGCTTCGTTAATTTTCTCTCTGTGTGCAAATGAGTGTTTGACTCGCCTATTTAAGATGGTCGGTGAACTGAACGCACGCTGGTTATCGCCGATCAAAGAAGAATGCTGATTAGGGGCGGGGGAGGGTGGGGGGGGGGGGATATGCACATCATGATTCAGTCTTCCCTAGTCACGACAGGTGAAAACGATGAAATACACATTCAAGTCAGGACTGGAAAATGAGAACTGTTGGTGATGGTGGTGACGCGTCGCGTATAGATCAAAAGAGCAAACTGACGCCGTGTCCATAATTGCTTAGATACGCCAGCAGTGCATTTTCTGCGCACTTCGATCGTCCGCTTCGGCTGTTGTGACGAGGCCTAACGTATTCCGAAAGAATGAAATAGTGAAAGTCGAAGTGCTGTGAAATGGATTGTTTGGTCAGTTCTGCCCTTTTCAAGAGCGTGGGCTTTATCTCTGCAAAGTCAACTTCCTAAATATACTTGTCCTAGGCACAAAAACATGATATGGGTAACGACCACACCGCAAAAACAACAACAACAACAACTTACGTAAATGTGATTTTCTAAGATGTTTGTATTTCTCTGTAGGCCGGAATCGGTGATAAAATGCCATTTGGTGACAATAAGATCCTTTTACTACGTCTTTCATTTCTTTACAGTACGGCTCGCACGTCCTGTTGTGGAAGAAAAATGACGCTCTAGTCAACGACTTCGCAGCTTCTTGCTGGTCTATGGAAGGGAAGAAACTCATTTGCTCGACACAAGCTCGCTACCTGAGTGAAACCTACGCTTACGATTCCGGTTGGTAAAGATCGAAGTTGGACGAAAATTCCACCAATACAACGTTCGCTGTCACCTAATTTATATGCTGACGAAAAGCGCGGCAACGGTACTAGTACAGCGCACTAATGTTAAACTCAACAGCGATGTCTTTCCTAAAGTTTTGGGTTTTTGTTGCTTTTTTTTTGTCTTAGCTAGAGGAATTCAGAAACGACGGATCCCAGTCGCATCGTCTCTCGGTGCTCTCTCCGCCCCTCAAGTCTGTGTGTGTGTGTGCGTGTGTGTGTGTGTGTGCGTGTGTGTGTGTGTGTGTGTGTGTGTGTGTGTGTGTGTGTCCCCGCGACTAACAGAATTATCGACTGGGTTATTGCTTCACTGACTAAACGCCCAATTTGCGAGTTACCTGATCGAAAGACCAACAGATAAATCCATCCATTAAATTAAAAAACAAAACAAAAAACAAACAACAACACACTCACACACACAAACTTACCAAGACCATGGGCTGTCCAGAGGTACTATTGGTGGCGGGGGCAGTTGACACGGGGACAGACGCAGAGGTTGTGCTGACCGCAGGCCTCACTGCCGCGTTCCGCCTGAAATGGGCAGGCAATTTCTCTGCGCTACAGGCAGGCTGCGACGCCATCCCGCCTTGACTATCCTCTGCAACATACCGACAAAGTATGGCCAGTTTGTACTAAGAAAATCCTGTTTTCAAAACCACCGTCCTTTTCTTTCCATTACATATGATGCTCAAGTAACAACCAGGTTGACGTGTCGTCAGTTTTTTGTTTTTTTTTTTTTTTCGTTTGAAAATAGTAACGCGTGTGTGTGTGTGTGTGTGTGTGTGTGTGTGTGTGTGTGTGTGTGTGTGAGAACTGTGCGCCACATTTCTGACAGCATCGCCTTCATGCATAATGTAGAAGCTACTGGTGCATACCGTGAACAACTTGAAATCCATCGTCTCTGCGTACAAGACCACAGTTCACGAAACACTGAGCAAAGTGGACGGCCTGGCTGACTTAATTACACCTTCCACAACTACAGATCAAATAGCCGTCCCGATGTGAAACCACACAAATGGGTATACCTGCCCTGCCCTTTGTTACAGAACGAACAAGAGATCCAACAACTAGGCACTGACTCGAAACTGAGACGGACTCAACAGGACAATTTATCAACTGGGAAAAAAAAATCCCCTTTTGTTCCCACCGACGCCTTTATTGTGTGGAACTGGGAACTGGTAAATGATGTACAGTGCCGTGTAAAGTAGACAGTCCTAGCTCTCCGAGTGCAGTCAATGGTTGTCGAGACTCGAGAGTGCTATAAATCCCGATATACGAAGACTATTTGCACAGATTTATGGTGACGTGTGAACTGACTTATAGTTTGCCTAACGACATGCGCTTTGTTTGACAGTCAAGAATTCCGAAGACCTATCGACTCAGTCAAGACAAGTGTTTGCGGTAGGTTCCATGTTCCCTAGTATGTACTGCCTAAAAAACAGGTCAGTAAATCAAACAGCCTGTATACAGCTTGTTTGAAATTGCTTTTATCTTTCCATTTTTTGCAGTTACACGATGGAAACTGCAGGTATCTGGCAAATGGCCTGTCAGATCCTGAATTCGTTTGTTGTTGTTTTTTCTGCATCCACGCGGTTCTCAAATGAATCAGTGCAATTCCCGGAAAAAAGGTGTACTGTCACGAATTCTTTTCCCTCAGATAAAAAGAACGGCTGTATTACGACGGTTTGCTCCACAGATCGGACTGAGCCATCGGGGACACTGTTTGTGGAAGCGTTCTTCTGGGCATTCCACGTATACTTACTTGTTTTTAACGGTATCACGAGTAATGCCCAAGAAGAGAAAGAAAGAAAAGAATAACTTTTTCCACAAACAGTGCTCCAGACTGCTCACTCCGACGCCGGGTCGACACACCTACGCTCACAACTGATCATCATACACTGAGAGAGGGCGGCACGCGAGGTCAAGCCCGAGGGCGGGAAAAGTCAGAGGCGGTGACGACCCATGTACCTCATTAGTGTCTGACATAATCTCTCATTAGCCCTTAATTGCCTGCAGTCTTTCCTGCACACCCTCCATTACCTGTTCGTGTCTCTCCTCTTCCCGGGCTCATCCCTTACTGAAATCCGTGCGCAGTACAACAAAGCAACTCCATCATACGTTAATCAAATGTCCATTGCAGTGAAAAAGAAACGCATGAGCAATTGTGTCCCACAAGCTCAAACGACTGCAGTTGATCGTGTGAATCTTCAAAGTTTACCGCATTTTTTTCAGACCTAGAAACTGGGCTGCTTCTCAGTGTGAAGGAAGTCAAAGCGCTCTGTCCCAGTATCGTCAGTCGGTGAAGCAGGGGCTGCTATGGCGCTGCCTTTCGCAGATACTTTGCTTCTCAATTTCTTTCCTTGGACGATGCTATCGTTTGACATTAATTATCCAGTGTTCGCGCTATAACGCTGTCACAGCCTGTATGACATGTTGCCGGCAGTCAAAAGTCGTCGCAAGATCGAGTGTCCGTCCAAACTTGCCGGGAACTTCGCAAGCGGTACGCGTTGCAAGTGCAGCATATATACAACAGCTACCAAGTCAACATGCCCGCGGACGGACACCCCCCGAAGTCAATGGTCTAGGATTTCCTTACAAGACAAAGACGATAGGACAAGTTGCCGGTCGTGTCCCCGAACTTCCCACAATAAGTGGGTGACAGACAAGCATGAAATCGCTACACCCGCAACCCATTAGCAACCCGACACTGTTGCAAGGCCGACTCGTCCTGTTAGAACGGCGTAAGGGAATAAAACGTGCACAGCTGAAACCCAGAGAGAGCGGAAAAAACTGGACTACACAACAATAGTTCGTAAACACACACACACACACACACACACACACACACACACACACACACACACACACACTCACACACCAAAAAAAAAAAAAAAAGTCAAAGAATGAGGAAGCAAGAAAAAAAATGCTTCACTACACAGAATGTTTTGTTTAGAATCTGTGGCAAGATTCTTCTGTGCAGAGTGGTAAAGCGAATCTGCTTTGTCTGTCTGTCTCCCTCCGTATGCATGGCCAGGTAACCAGTCAACATGAACAATCAGTCTGTCAAGAAGAACTTCAGTAGACTGTGTATGAATCTGGAGGCCCGTCGTGCTAAACTATTCCAACAGCTTCTTCAGCGCGATGTAACAAAGCAAGCTCTATATGATCACTTGTGCCAGCAAGCGGAAATACTCAAAAAGGGGGGGGGGGGGGGTTGTGTTTGGGAGTTTAACGTCCTTTTCCACCACGTAAGGGTGATATCAAAGACGGGGCAACGAGAAAAAGGCCAGCACAAAATATCTGGCCCCAGCCGGGTTTCGAACTCACGACCCGAGCATTGAGAGTCCAACGCTCTACCATTCGGCTGTCCCGGCTCCCCCCGAAATACTCTAAAAGAAGAAAAAATTCTGTTGTAACTTAAAAAACACTCACCTGTGGACATGAGGAAGGCCGGCTTCATGGTCTCTGTATCATTGTTGTCGAGAGGGAGCGACCCTGATCCGTAACTCTGCAAAAGAACCCAAGAAAGTTCAATGAAAAGGACTGGCATTGACCCATGACAGACAACATGTACATCTAAACCGTATAATCTGTAGTAAACAACAGTATTAAACTTACGACGTCTGCCTGCCAGATTTTTGCAGTGCTTCGTGGCCAGTCTAGTACCGGCACTGATGCACCTATACGCTTCTGAAAAGCAAACTGTGTCAATGCGTGTTCCTTCTGGTCACCTGCCAAAGGCATATGGAAGAGTCCTCGGGCCTGTGTAATTCAACAACCACAACTGGTGAGGGCAAAGAAAAAGTGGTTACAAACAGGCAAATACACAAACATACTCTCATCTGCACACACACACACCCAAGTTGTGTCAATTGAGTTTGGGGAACACTGAGTGCCGCCAGTATCCGTTTCAGAGTCAACGGCAACTGTAGTGTCCTGGAACTGCCGACAAACGAAGCAGTTCCTCAAACACAGAAATCAACAAAAACAAAACGCCCTTTCACTACTGGCACGGTTTACGAGAAAAATACGAGATCCCAGCGAAATCTCTGCCATCACAACGACACTTCAGAACAACTTGAATCCGTCAGAAACTTATCACGAGCTCGTCACGGCATCTCCTCGCAGCCTGTCAGATCTGGCTGCACACGCGGCGGGGGCCAAAGTTGAGCGCCACTGGGGGAAAAAAACATCCAAGAAAACTTTACCCTCCCCCACGGGTTATCCCAACCAGGATCCAAACCAGCTCATCCTGACACTAGCAGACAATCCTCCCACACGCACCCGTCAGTACAAGCGGTAGAGTGTATATCGAGTGAGAGATGCGTTCAGTTTCCGGGAAAATCAACATCAGGTTAAACTCCGTAATCGTCTGCCAGCTCCGTTTTAAAAGACAACACATTATTGCACATTGGATCCTGGGCTTGTTTCGTGGGGAGAAAATGAATGGCAGGTGTAAGTCAAGGGTCTTACAGCAACAACTCATAAATTCACAAATCTGGCACCGAGCTCCATTCAGAACTGAATATCCATTAACTTGAACGGCTCCGCTCAGCAGCGTCGGCCAAACACGCTTTTTTAAACTCACTGCTACAGTGTATGAGCTTCCTGGCTTGCTGGGCCTGTGCTAGACTGAAAGACAAGATTTGCCGAAGCTGAAGAGAAAATGCCCGGGAAGATTTCTGACACTAAACCCTATCTTTACACTACACAGAAGGTGCACTATGAAGCTGCCGTCGAACTGCAAGACGTGGCCGGAAAGAGACAACACGGCCGGTCAGTATACATCTGGGTATCTCCAGCACTGCCGAAAACCGGCATTCTCAGCTCAAGTTAGTTGGTCATGTTTACAGGTATGTGCCCACACCCGGTTAGCTGCGGTGTAAAAGATGATAGAATGTACAATTGCAAAGTATCATAGACGACACAGCACAATATGCTACACTTCGACAATTCAATGAATTCGTAAAACGGCAGTCTGGTCACTGACACCGGCTTACGCCGAGTTACGCTGAAAAAAAAAACCCACAAAAAACAGGCTCTGTGCACAACATTATCAGTTATAAACCAGCTCCTGTCTGAGAAAGAAGAAAGGAATGACCGCCTTTACCTTTCCCCGTATGTCTTGAATTAGTCTGGCGGCAAGAATTAAAAACTTATTCAAGAGTTGCGACGGATACCAAATGCTAGTCATACCTGCATACAGAGGACTGACGTACCTCAACCGCCAGACCTCTGATTAATACTGCCGTGACCAAGCATCGCCGACTCTGATCAAAGCGACTGCATTTCGACCTACAGATAACAAACTTCTCTGATTTCTGCACAATTGTGACCCTCTAGACAGTTCTCGGGCCTTAAAGGAACCCGTGTCGTAATTTAGACGGAAACCTTACATGCCTTGGAAGGCGAATGCGCTCCACCTCTCGGGCACGACGCTAAACACACGACATGGGTAATGGTAGACAAGCCACTGCCAAGTTTAGATCCCATTGCCAGCACCACCTTCGGCTGCTCATCTCGGATCGTAATAAAACACGTTGGAGAGCAATATCTGTTGAGTGTTCCGCTGGAAATTGTACTTGGCCCACGTGCCGCGGAGAAACAAAGTTTAACTGGTGAGCAGACAAACGAAAGGATTTGCCCGATGCTTCAATTTGTGGGCGGTTGTCTTCAAAAGAAGTCGGAAGTCTGTGGCTGTGTAAATCAATTACTGCAGTTTATCCACACACTGAGAGGTGCGACCCGGTGCGCAGCGCTCCTTCTCAAGAGTGGCTCTTCGGGGTGTGACGTAAGACTGAAGAGGTAAATAACCCGGCTGGCCAAGTCCGCCTACATTGACATGCATAAAACATGAAAAAAGTCGGTTCTGGTTTTACATCATAATTTTTTTCCCCAAACCATATGATGTATCTGAGAACTGAACTGTTTACACACGAAAGACACGAACTTCAGGATCCTAAGCCGGCATCAGTACACCTCTGAACTCTTCAGGCGAACATTCAGCGCAATTGCAAGAATCATAGTCGATCACCAGTTTTGAATTGCTGGTCATGTATGCTCGTGCTGTTTGCACCCATTTAGCTGGCCATGGTTATGCATACATTGTCACTGTTCTCTACATCTCACCAGACCAGCGCCGCTCGCGGTCTGGGAAATGAAGTTCATAGGCCGAAAAACATCAGATTCAGTAAAAACATGCCACTGGTACTGCAAAGACTTCATGCACAAGTGTCATTACAGAAGAAAAAAAAAATGGGCTACCGTGCTCTGACCGTCTGCGACCTGTTTACTAGTACCTGTCTTCAAATCCTGCCTTTTCAAGTGGCAAACTAATGTGAACCCGACGACCACCAGCCAAGAAGGGATTAGCAAAGACTGACACGACTGATACGGAGAAAAGTGTAGAAGGTATCCTCTGCAGTTGTCAGCAGCACAATTAGTGCTCACTGATGGGCACTGATGCACCATGTGCAAACTGAATGTCCACCCTAGACCATGGGTGCCGTGCCAAAGCATGGAAGTGAGTGATGTGCAGAGAACGACCGTATCCGACAGACTGATGAGGTGTAGCTTCTGGAATGCGGCCAGTACATGATGTTCCAACAGAAAAGGACCAACTCAGTCTACGCACGCGCCACATCTCCTCCAGAAGACTCGTCACATGGTCTGGTTCCCACTAGCCGACAAAATGACCTGAACTAGTGGTGTATTCTAAGGCAACATTCCTTCAGTACTGACCATGTGCTTACTCGTTTCGCTCCCGCACTGACGCTCTTTCGAGTCCTTACCTGCCACGTCAGTCTCCATAATTACAGAGGTGGAGGCAACTCATTACAAAGTCCCCGAGTCTCACTGCCGTTTCAGTACTTGGCGAAATACACTCCTGCCGCAGGCCGGGTCTACTACTACCCATACTACTAATTTTCAAAGTCAAGGCCAAACCTGGTTACGGGTTGGCGATCAGTTCTTATGTTCTCGTTTCACTGACTGACTGAGACCGCACTGAGCTGGGCCGCTGACCAAGGAAAACACACGAGTGATTCGCTGATATGAGTCAGCATATCAGGCTCAACCGCGGTAAAATGTTCTTCATGGGTTACGGTTTTACGACTGCTGGTATACTTCTACACGACACACACATACAGACTATGCAACAGATGGAAGACTCGGACTAAGTTCTTTTCCGCGAGCATTGATACGAACGCATTTCAGCTGAACTGCACCCCATGGCCCGCCGGTAATAGTCTTTCTCTTTTACCACAGTGTTAAAGTCCAGGCTAAACGTTCCCCCAGGAGACGACTAAATAGATATAGCAAACGTGTGGGTCTGGAACTGCTGGTATTCACAAACAAACCAATATCATGGTGGTAGTGGCTGGGGGAGCGGAAAGTCGTACCGCTGACGTCTACTTATCTCGTGCGTGAGTTATATGGCAGATCTTAGACAAGTTTGATGGAGATACAGCACTACTGCTAGCGGGAAAAAAACCCTTGAACGGTGCCGACTTTACGTCGCCTGTGACCTATATGCCCCACTGTTAATTTTAGACAGGTAAACAACTCATAACTGGCTGATACACCGGCTCACGAACATTTCTGTTTGTCTTTTCAGTGGAGCACTGCGCCGGTTGTATGAGTGACAACACTAACACATGGAAAACAAACAGAACGCCAAACAAATTCAGTGCAGACCGGACAGCAGCCCAGTACAAACCATACTGACTGCCAGGCTGTAAATCAAAGAAAATGCTACAACTGTATGCGTTTTCAGTTTGAGTGCATTGCCCAATGACTTGAACTGATCGGAGAATACGAGGCTCATCAGCTACCGAAGTCCAAGCAAACCAGATCCCACAGTGAAGTACCTACAGAAAAGTCCGCCGAAAGTCCTGTAATACAAATATAATATCCTCAACTTACTATCAAGAACTAAAAACAGTCGTGGATATCCCGCGCTTCACTCCTTGCTGGACTCCACATCACATGCTGGACGTGCACTGATGGGGACCACCAACCTCTGTATCATTCGTGTACCTAGATACCTGCACAGCAGACATCTGAAGGAGGTGCCTGGCATAGTACCCCTGATGAAATGACCCCGTGTTCCAGATAAGCCCTCCTCGACTCCGCTGCCTGCCTTTGAACCACGTAATGAAGTGAGGGCTTTACAAGGGTTCAATTATCATTCCTTTTCTCTTTGTCTTCATGCTTCATCGAACCTCGCTCCAGTTTGAACCGCGGGAGGGAAGTGCTTTGAAAAAGAATAATGAGAACTTGGAGATGTTTCTCGTGAACCTAACCAAGGTGAAAAAAAAAAAGGTTTAGACTTACGTTCAGGCACCGTGACTATATCACGAATCATCGTTGGCATTCAAATGTGATGTCCGAGAAAACTATTCACTTAAAAAAAAAATGTTTAGACACTCATGCTATAGTTATGCGCGTCCGTGTTGTACTAAAAATAAAAGGGCTACTTACACAGCCGACAGAACATGCAATTGCGAATGTCTTAGATTTGTACTGACAGCAGTCACGGATAGCGCGCTAGAACGCATAGGCACCATCTGACCATATCACCGTAAGAGTATACAACGTAAGTCCTACCACAGATCATAGTAGTAGAACGCCTATGTCAATACTTGCAGTGATTGTTCCTACCGAAAGCGAGCTACTCGAAGGATTTCCCCCTGCTGACACCACCCTCTGCCCTATCACCTTCATCTATCGTTTTCCTTCTCTTTGAAGAGATAATTCATACTTTAGCACGGACTCCATTGTCATCCAGGCAGGAAACAGGGAAGAAGAAGGGTGAAAAAATAACAAGGCACACGGTTGGCCGAAAGCAACGTCGAAAAGGAAAGAAGAAGGGGGAAAATAGTCGACCTGCTTCGAACGGGGTGGCTGTTTCAGCCAAATCAAGTTCGCCATCCGGGTCGCTAAAGTCTCAATTCGTACGACCGGCATACAACAGCGTGTGGAAAACTTTTCATCAAATGCTCTGAATCTGTGCTTCAGAATCAGTCACTTGAGTCACAATGTAGCATCTCAGACCATTATGGTGACTGTGGCTGGTGTATAAGTTGTTCTAGACGTACACCGCGTACTGAACAGACGACCGTGATGTTATCATGATTTGGTTGCGGACTGACGACCAGCTAGACGACGCTGACTGGCTGCTATTTTTATCAGCTTTTTCGCGTAAAGTCCAAGTCTGCTAAAATAAAAAAATAAAAAAATAAAAAAATGGACCGTATGCTCAAAGAAACTCGTATTTCTCTAATATTAGAAGCCCAGCACAAAGTCGCGAAAACGGTCGCAATGCGCAAATGTAACATCCTTCTGTCAGTTTGGTAAACAGCCTTACAGATTCAGCCTTACAGAGCTGTCCATCGTGCGCAGAGGCGTTACAAACATAGAGGCTGTAAGTGTTTAATGGGATGGTTTTCGCACACACGACCCACCGGTTCTCCGCTGGGTGGGTGGGTGTGTTCGCACAGAGAGAGAGAGAGAGAGGACTTCTGGTTTGTTTCTTTCCTTCCTTCAAAGAAAGAAGGAAATACAATTTTTAAAAAGACTGGCAAGCAGCTACAGTTCAGGTGAATGTAGTAAAAATAACGCGTTGATGGGAGTGAGAAATGTGTATTTCAACATACCGGAAAGATTTACGTAAGTCGGCCAATCGCAATACATTAGAGGAAAGCTGTTCTGAAAGCAATGCATTAGGAATTGAAACACTGACCGCTGCCCCGAAAACAAAAATAAATGACAGCAGGCGATAAAACGCTAAAAGCACGAACAGAGATGGCATGGGGAAGACTGAAACTGCACTCGTACAAGGCACCGATTTTTTTTTTTAAATTGTAAGAATTTAAAACGTTGTTAAGAGAACCGTATTTACTGCATTTTTATCTGCCTTGGATCAGCTCAGCAACGACTCTTTTAAAAACACGGTTGATGAACTGGCAGCAGAAACGATAAATCCTTAAACACAAACACCCCCTAGATTTTCATACAAAAAGTAGACTAAACATTACGTAATGAAACACCAGCGTTAGGCCCGCCGGCAGACGAACCCTTTCAAATCAGTGATGTGGTACCTGACTGGGGCATGGAGATATGTATAAATGCAGTGTCCATTATATTACATGATACGAACCAAGGACTGTCGACTAAGACTGACGACAGAACACATGATACCGGCTGTAAATGATCCACTGCGACATCTGATCGCAATCGCAAGACTGATAATCCAGCGTCTCCAAAGTTGACCTTGCTGACTTACCTAAATCTATCCGGATTTTGTTTGAGTCCAGTCAGCACTGTCACTGGTCACAGTGAAAAAGTCCGCTCAGCTTTATGCAGAAACTGACAACCTCAGTCAGCACACAGCTGCATGTAATATCACAGTCTACCACGCACGGCAAATGGACCGAAACCGCAAGTTTCTCTTTCTTCCAGCCTAGTCCACGACCAGTCCCGGGCAAGATCCAGCCAAAGTCTGCAATGCGGCGTTTGTGTCAGTAAAGGCATAAGTATTCCGATCGTTCACGGGCCGGAAAGACGGCCTTCAACGACAATGGAATTGATTCCTTTTACCCGTGGCCTGCCGGTGTTCTTCAGCCGGTAACGCCAATCCTCTCAGTTAAAGCGACTGAGGGCCGCACAACTTTCCGTCTTACTTCAGTCACGGCGACTGAAACACTGGACGCTTTAAGTTTCAGTTTTCATGTTGCCGTTTGTTTCCTGCAAAAACAGCTGTTTCGGTGTGATCAGGCGGCGTGCACTTCCATGCGTCTTCCGCCTTTTGTCGTCTTAAGAAACAGTTTGCCTGCACGCCGGGCTCACACTGAACTGATCTCTGTAACTTGAACACCAATTAGAGCCAGCTACTGGTACGTCACACACCATAAGACTATACCTGTTGCTTCGCTGATACTGGGTTCCACATACAAGTATCACTTCGTTTCGTCAAAGACTAGGATAATCACTGGGTCTGTGGTGAGAAGAAACTTGATACAAGCCAGTCCTTAGTATCATTGCAATGAACAATCACAAACTGCAGCCGGCCACGTCATTACAATCAGTCGGCCTTTCCGATACTCAAATGCTAAACTGTTTGTACCACATGCCTATCATCTTTACTTCAGTCCTTGCGGCTGGCTCTCAACTTGTGAACTCACCACTGCAGCTGCCATGGCCCATGGTCCTGCTCTCGGGGTAAAGTTCAGCAAATAAACAGTGCTAACGTCTTCCCATTCCGCGGTACCAATTTATTGGCACTTACAGCCTACCTTCAAGACCTGTCCAGGAGCGAAGTGCTCCAGCGGCTTGCACTCAGGTAGCAGAGATATACGGTGTGCTGGAATGGGCTCCTGAGCTTCCTGGGATGTGTTGAAGAACGTGAAGACACGGCACTAGTGTGTGTAGTATGTAATTATCAGAAACTCGCTGCCGAGGCGAACTGACTTCATTATTTGAACCCCCGCCTGAGCATTTGTTTCTAGAGGTTACATGACGACGTCTGTGCAAGTAGATAACTACAACTACTTGGGGTAATAACTTGGGGTATTGCGCATACGTCATCCAAAGATGGCCCGTTGCCTGTCATACTGAAAAATTTAACAGAATTACAATCAAACGTTTACCTCATCCGATCAACAAAAGTGTATGCCATTCATACAGGAAATGTGTGGCACAAATCAAAGAAAGAAAGGGCTGGGAGAAGGGGGTGGAGCGGGCGAGAGATCGCTTTCGTGGTGCATTAGAAGAAAAAGGAAAAACTGAAGAAAAAGAAAAAGAATAGGGGAAAAAAAGGCAGCCGGTAGCCAAAAACTACAAACCCCATAGAATCCTGTAGGTAAAAAGAAGAAGAGGACAAAAAGGACCTCCTGTGAGTCCGAACGATGAACTTGGGTTGTTCATTTCGACCAATCTGTAGAGCCAGCTGAGTCGATCAATCACCGCTGGCATCCAATCATTTACAGCCAGCGTTATCCCCCCCCCCCCATCCCATGCTCCTTTAAAAAAATCCTATGCAGACCAGTATTTCTAGCCTTTTGATGAACAAAAGATCTGATGCGGTCAAACCGTGCTACAGTAAGGAGGGAAACGCCATGGAAGGGTCTGAACATTCAAACAAACAGTTTCCATTCCTTGGGTTTTTGTTGTTGTTGAGGCTCTTGTTGTTTTTACACAACACAGAGGGGCGAATCATGCCTGATGAGAATTACCTCTCTGAAACTTTTCGCAAAGTAAACAGAACAACTGTTTTCTTCCTCTTGTGTGCGTTTGTGAACTTAACACGCAAAAGGAGTATTCAACTGGCGGACTGCTTGACACCTGGTGATAAAAATATACCCAGCGTAGAAATGCGTAATACCGCACGTCATCAGGACTCTGTTGGTGTTCCGGTCCTAAACAGTCAGGTTTTGATGAGGACACACCGTCGGCGCGTGGCTGCTGATCCGGCGTGGATTTCGCGTGCCGTAAACATGTCAATAGCAGTATCCCGAGCGTGATGTCTGGATTATGACGCCGCACATATCTGCCAGTCGCATAGTATCCCTTATGACCATACTTTTCCCTTCATATCCCCCTTCCCCTGCCTCCCCCCCCCCACCCCCCATCTGTCCTCTGCCCACTTTCCCCTGCCACAGCGCAAAAGTCAGTCTCTGGCGCAAGCAATGTACTCGCAGAAAATTGTCGATGCAAAAACAAAAACAGGAAACAACTCTGCGCGTGCTGACACAGAACAACCTTCTTTCACCCCAGCATAAATATGTGGTGCTGAACACCAGAGAACGTAGGTTAATACAGCCTCACGGTTTGTACTAAGCTGAAGAAAGTGCACGCACCGCTATTCATTACAAATACAAATACCACAACGGCCATGGCGATGCAAGCAGTATAGGCAACTGTATCAAATAAGAGTTTTCTGGAAAGAAACTTACCAACTACTGCATCAAAACGATGTGTACGGCGTCACAAAACGCAAATTTATGTCCGACTTGTATGACGTGATTTAGGCAAAGTTCCGTTCCATAGCGGCAAACCGCATGAGGGATACACTTCACACCTGCCACCTATAAAGAACTGGCACCAGACAAGCACTAACAGTCCTCAAATAATACAGGTAAATAACTGATACGGATTCCACCACTGCCCATTCAGTACACGCAACCGTTCATGCAAAGATTACTGCAGAGCAACGCCCACAATAAAGCAATTACTGCTGTATGTGCATCACAAAATATCAAGAGTTGTGTCCTCACTGCTCCACCTCTTATTATTCTCCCATTTCGCTTATTTTCTTCAAGCAGCATGAAAACAGCAACTAAGACATGACGGGTATCGCTACGAAATTCATCTGAACTCACAGACTAGGTCTCTTCCATACTGAAGAAAGTCAAACCTGGCGCTGCGCTGCACAGTCATACTAATCCCCAAATACCTTTGCAAAGTACAGGGCACACAGCAACCAGGACCAGAAGTCTAATACCGCTTTGTGCACCTACGCTTCCTACGCCAATGTCTTTGATCTAATCACTTATTCTAGTGAGCGGGTTTGTGTAATTACAGGTAAACAACCTGCTGCCTACACCTACACCCAATGGCAGTTATGCCAGAGCTGCGCTGCACTGCTTCACGGGTAGTTTGACTTTCTGTTGGAAAATAAGCGGCAGCACCAGAGTAATGAGCGGTAAGTGTCAGCGCGTGTTTGGATAATGAAGTCAAGTGCACAAAAGGTATATTATCCACAGACACCCCCAGTATTCTTTTTGTTTTCTCTCCCTGCGCTGCGCACAGCATGTGTTACTTGCATGAGCCTCTTGTTCAGCTTTTTCTCCTGACCTGTTTGTTCAGCAACAAAATGAATACAGAGACAAACGACAAATCATCAATGACCAAAAAATAACCAACAGACTTGTTCCGAGGAGCTACAGCTAAATATGTTCATACAAAAAAAAAAAAAAAGATATGGCTACAGTCCACCATTTCTTTATTCTTTCTAATCCAACATCAACAAATCAAACTTGAGGAAAAAACCAAAACAAAACAACCAATATACAAACCAAGGAAACCAATGCTACCCTGGGAAAAAAGAACAGTCCACAACCGAAACACATGTGGGGAGGCAATGAGTAAAAGTGAAACGAGCACTGCCAGTAGAAAACAGAGAAAACAAAGCAAACTCAAAACGAATAGGAAACTAAAACAAAACAGAAATGAATACTTTATGTGAATTGTGCCCCCCAAAAGACACAGCCAACAAACCGCAGAAAGTTCTAGTGAACATGCCCTACAGTCTCTGGCCATTACCTGCGTTTCATGGCCTGCTGACTGCGGTACTCCGGTCCCTGGCTTGCTGCCTTCTCTCTCCACACTGAAAGTGTAAACACTCATCTGTCACTTCACGTCTTCATCACTTGGGCACTCACATTACTTGAACATCAAAGCCTATGAACAGCTGAAACGTCCTCTTCTATGAGAAGGCTAAGACATGCATTTGTCGTGCATTCTCTGATCTCATGCTGTCCCCTAACAGGTTTCAGTCAATGAACTTCAACAGCAAAGGTGTGTACCATTTACTGTCAGGCTGTAGATTTAATGAATACAGTGGTCACTGACAATGCAATACATATTATGTTTTCCAAACATGCCTTTTGTCAGCAGCTAGATCTCAAATACCTATTGCTTATTTTATGTACACCTTTATGCAGCAAAATTATATGTACCAGCACCCTGTTAAATGAATACTGTCTCATTTAATTTTCTGATAGAATAAGTGCTTACCAGTATCTCATTTTTCCCTAATATACTGTATGCAAATCCTGGTCCGATGTTTATTGCACACAAAATCACAAATGCAAAGATAGAGCTTCACACACACACACACACACACACACACACACACACACACACACACACACACACACACACACACACCATAAAAGTTAACGGAACTGAAAGCTAGTAGGAGAGCTAGACTGAACTGTGCCAGCAGGGAACATCCATGGTGGTCCCTCATAACAGATTCCTATGAATGTTTACAATCATTGGTACTGACATAATTTCCTGGTATCATCTCTCTACCTCCGCGAAACTGGTAATGTGTTGTTCAGCCTAGACAAGATGCTGAACATGACAGCAATCTGCACCCAGTCCAAATAATGCCATACACACACCTGTCCTGTATCTGCTTATCATCTGGCAAATATTCTTGTAAACACCCTACTGTCAGGAATGCCTGCAAAGCACTTTTATTTATACCCTGCACTCAGTTCCGCAATTTGGCTGCAAAAACATGAATGCAATACTCACACCTGAACAATTTTCCAAAAATGAGGACTATGGCTGTGTGCCAGGTAAACTTGATTTTAGTTGTGCTGCCGGAAGAAAAAAGTATGTGCGTCCGTTAGTTTTAGAATCAGAGTAAACTGAAGATACCTCACCTGCCAAAGCTGTCTTCCCAATGTGCATGGTCACTGGAAGTGGGAGGACTGCGGTGCTCTGGAGAACGACCACTGTCTTCACCATCCTCCTCCAGCAGTATGGACAGTTTGCGGGCCCGGCTATTGTCACCCCTGCATCCAGAACAGTAGTGGTTTGTATACTTTAACAAGAACTACAAACCAAAAGAAGTAATTAATCAACTGAAAAGCCAAAGAAAAGTTTGGCACTTAACTGTGCTTTCTCATCAAGAAACACGCAAATAAATAAAGGGCATCAATGAACTATGACCATAACCACTCTAGTCTGTAGATGTCTCTACCATGATTTTCTCTTCTGCAGTCTTTGCCATGATCTGTAACACCTACATATCAGAAGACAGAAGAGATCTGCATTTTGGGTTTAGAACAATGATGGTTGGTTGGTTGGTTTTGGTCTCATGTTGTTTCCTACCATAACAGGGTAATATCAAAGATGGGTCAAAAAAGACAAATTTAAAGTAAAAGTTAAAGCTGAAATCAAATTCACATCGTGGCCTGAGCTCTACTGTCCTTGTTCCATGAAGAGGGAGGAGCTGTCCAGAGCACGACACGATCAACCATGCAAATACAAGATCACTGACAGAAAATGCTTGCAAACAGATGCTGAACCTCTTCTATACAAGCAAGATCCACGACAGAGACTATAACATGTGCTGAATTGACCTGACTTTGCTCACCTTGGATGTTGTGCAGTGCCAGGACCCCAGCCAAATGCAGAATCCGAGTCAGAGGAAGAGGACAAACTGGTGGAGAAGCTATACTCATCCTCCTTGCTGCCCAGCTGGAAGGTCACTGTTTTGTTTTCAGATCGACCATGTGTGTCAGCATCAGACTTGTTTGGCCCAGTGTTTTCGGAGGCTGGGTGCACTGACTCCACTCCCAGGTAGCTTGGGTCGACAGCGGCTCTGTAGCTAGGACGGCGGTTCCACTCTCCGCCTTGCTGCTTCGATTTGTCCACTGCTGCAAGGAAACTCATTCGCCTGTACCCAGCTGGGGAGGATTGATATGGCAACGGAAATGGCAAGGACTGGCTATTCTCCATAAACCTTTGTGGAGGGATGATGGTGGAAGGGTAGGTTTTGGCTGACACAAAAGAACACTCTGAGTTGGATGTACTGTCCATGCTACCAGAGGTGCAGCTGTCCATTGTTCCGCTGGTCCATCGGCTTGAACTTTTCACAAAATCCAGCCTTCGATGCTTGGCACTTGCAGCAGGGGCTGAAGCAGCTGCAGATCTTATTTGACTACTGTTGTTGCTGCTGTTGTCCAGCCTCTGGTTATTGTAGTGACTGCCTACATCAGTTCCGGATGCAGTGCTGCTGTTTGCGTTGTGTGGGCCAGCCGTCATGGGACAGCCAGCATGCGAGTTGAAGTTGTAGTCAAGCGCTGTCACCACGCTGTGAACCCCACCAAGTCCAAAACCTGGTGCCTCGTGCCCTAATCGCAGCTGCAGGGAAGGGCAGGATGCCACTCCATGAAAGTCCAGCCCCAAGCGGACTGCCCGGCACTCCATGCAGTCCACGTCCTCACAGGACAGGCGGAGGTAGTTGAGGTAGGGGTCCACTGCCATGGCAGACCTGGACTTCTTGGGCGCTGGGTAGTAATTCCCATTGAAAAAGTCAATGGTCAAGGCATCTGAAAACAGACAGACGTAAATAATTAGTGCTACACTTGGCAAGTCATAAATCTTGCAAAACTGAAACCATGGAGCGAATGTGTATCACAATCAGAAAACCAAAAGATTCAAAACAAGCTTACAGGACAAAACACAGAAACACATGATTCCCAAATTTTCAGGTATTTAGCATTCTTTTATGAACTAGAGACAAAACTGCTACTACAGTACTGATCTTAACATGGTTTTCCTCAGAACGATCATTTGCCTCTTGTCCGATACAACTATATTGTTCAATACTTGCGTCTGTTTACTCTCTTTCGTTTTTAAAATGGCAGCAGTCTTGTCCACTGTGTACAACATAGGTTGATGAGGTACTTACCCACAAGTGGTGAGCTGGGGGAAGAACACTTGTATCCACAGCAGTGACTGCTCCCTCTACCCTGACCTGCTGTTCTCTGCAGTGGTAGACTCATCTTTGATCGGTCCTATATAATGCAACCAAATAAACAAATAAATCCCATTTATCCAGAAGATGTCAGTTGAACTAAAATTTGATTTTGTCTGGAAAATCTACAGACAAGAATGAAACAAAAGATGTGTAATTTGGGCCCCCCCCCCAAAAGTTTTCACATTAGAGTAATATTTTTCATAATGGCAGCACCAAAGATACCAAAAATACATACTTCCCAGCATCTTATTTGCTTTAGAGTATTTCGGATGGTACGGACTCAACCTAATGCACAATACACATAGCCATTTAATATATGTGATGAATCCTGACTCAGATATTGGGCTTCATAGAAAAGGTGCACAGTCTTCTGTTTATTTTTACTTTAGCCTTGGCTTCTGATCAAAAGAACTCCTATGATCATAATAAAATGGGACAGCAACCAGGCAAAACACTGCTCTACTGACCACAATGCCTTGAGAGTCCTCTTTCTGGTGCAGCTGGTTGTGTAGAGTCTTGATTTCCTCAACAATCTTCTCCTTGAGCTCTTCTGTTGAGGCTGATATACCACTGTCATCCTGCACACACACACGCACCATTCCTTTCTCGTGACACCAGGCCATTTCACAAAATCGTTATGATGGGGATAGAAAACGGTGGGCATGTATTGCACTCGTATGATGTCCGAGAAATGCTGGCACACCTTTGTCAGTAAGAAAGAAAGAAAACTGTGCCGAACAACTGGATACAGACCTGATTATCTAGGTATTCAGTCTCCACATCCTTTTGCACCAGTCTCCAGATTTCTCTCAGGTCCAGCTGCCTTGCTAGGGCAGTGGTGCTCACAGCATCCTGGTGGACAGAAGTACAGTCACGAATCATGGTTCCACAAGGGTGCTGTCATAGTGAGTGAGTGTGTGTGTGTGTGTGTGTGTGTGTGTGTGTGTGTGTGTGTGTGTGTGTGTGTGTGTGTGTGTACAAGTCATCAGGTAGCATGCACATGAACACTTTGCACAGCACTTTGCATATGTGTGGTGTGTGTTGTCAATAACCCTGCTGACATCAGAAGATACCAGGCATCAGTATGAGCTTTAGCCTTACACAACACAGTTTCGTACAATTTATCTTTTGTAGACTAGAGAGGCTGTAGGATAAATACAATGTAGTAAAATAGTACAGTGGAACATGCTTTGTCCAGCTCTCTCTCTCACACACACACACACACACACACACACACGCACACACACACACACACAGAGAAAACTACTGGTAGGATAAGACAACACACCCATTTACCTCCAGTTTTGAACATCGATGTTTTTCTTGGTCCAGAGTAAGAGCTGCTTGCAAAGCCTCTTCCTGTAAATCTGTCACCTTCACTGAAAGAGAAATCCCCACAAATACTGACAGCCTGGGACACACAGTGTGAACATCTTAGTTCATGTCATCCCTGCCATGCAAGTCCAGCCTCTCATAAAAATGCATGCTCTTTTATTGCTAAACTATAAACCTGGGAGGATACGCTTATCTGCATATTTGCCCCAGTTATTACCGGGGTCAGGATTTCCATCTTTACAGTGACAACACACCAAATCTGTCTTCTCTACTTATTGCATTGTTTTTTTGTTTTGTTTTGAGAAGCCTGTCTTAAATGTTTTAAAATAGAAATCACACAAAGCAGCCCTTCACAAGCAGGGAAAAAAATACGCTTTTTTTGTGTTAAGACATTATACTTAAAAAACATCACATCATTAAAAAAGGACAAATCAATTTTGTGAATAAATGTAAAAAGATAAACCCGTGGGAGCATTCCAATGCTTTACTTGCACATGTATACAGGTGCAGGGGATTTGGCACTTACATGGATACATGTATTTAAAGTATCATTTGCCAGCTTAAGTGTGACATTTATGACAACGTCATCACTGAGAAATTGTAAGAAGGATGCAAAAACTTACAATCTGCTCTATGGTACTTCTCAGCCAGATCTAGGTTTGATCTGAAAAAAATAATTGAACACCTGTACATTTCACTCACTCTTAGTTCAGCGTAAAAAATCAAACCTTCCAATAGACAAATACATACCATTCAGTTCACAAATGCAACAAGTTTTCTCACTATGTATGTCCTTCCAAGTCCCTCCAGATCAATACAAACTGAGGGCGAAGCCAGCTTCCTTACAATGCCCGCCAACACCGAAAGACAAGTATAAGAATCCCTAGAGGGGAAACCTGTCCCAGTCTTTCAACAGTGGTCTCCACAACACAGCGGCTGTGTGTCACTTGAGCGGTGTGGAGGGTGGCAATTTAAAGGCATCCATCAAGCAGAGAAATCCCTGGGTTTACTACCTAGCACCAGTCTAGACGCCTCCTGTGTGTTGGTGAAGGAAAATTAATGTATACTGGTAAATAGTGAGGTCAGCGTGACAGAGTCACCGTGACTAGGGGGACACTATGATGTATGTATGTCTGGAAAGTGATTGTGTGATTGTGTGATTGTGTGTGTGTGTGTGTGTGTGAGTGATACATCTTCCTCAACTTCTACCCTGGCCTAAACAAACAAACAAACAAACAAACAAAACAAACACACAAATAAAAGATACAATGCCTAAAACTGTTACCATCACTGAGGAAAGTTGCAAGAAGGGGAAAAATGCTCCTAAAAATCACACACTTATACCTGAAGAGAATTCACACTCACATCAATAAAACACTAAAGCATGTTTCTTAGCAGGCTCTTGCAGATCTTTGAGCATTCAAGAAATTGAAGAATTCCCAAAACTTTTGTGCTTTAACAACAAGACACAACACTCTAGTGAATGGATGTGCATCAACGAGTCCATGGAATGATCAAAGTAATGGTTACAACCCAACACCTACCTGCACACTCCACCCCCTGCCCAATCTACATAGATCAATTAAGGTTTGAGAAGTGTTGAAGAGAGAGAGAGAGTGAGTGTAGAGATTGGTAATGAATGGTAAACAGGGGTTCCAAAGACTGGACTTGTGCTTTGACAAAATAAGAACTGTTCAACTTCCCAACACTACCCTGAACACCCCTACAAGAAAATCAGTTGCATCACAGTGACACACCAATAATACAGGAGTTCCTCCTCACTTGTGACAATGACTGCCAGTCTAAAAACTAGCTGACACTGATGTGTACTGATCTCCAACACAGGATACAACAAGTACAAACAGCAGGAGCTGGCAGACAATGCTTACCTTGGCTTGGATCTTGAGGATCGCACTGACGGGTGCATGGAGCGCTTGGAAGCACATGTCCCCATTGCCACCACATCGCATGTTTTACTAACTTCCTGATGTAAGTAACGGCTAGGAGGCCTGTCTATGGTCAAGATACAGACTCACACTCAGCTTAGCGCCATCAAGGCTTTCTGTTTGTACAGAAAGTAGTGATTATGAAATGACAGTCTCAGTTTTGCCTCTGCTTGTGCTGTCACCTTTTGTTACCAGCGCTGCTCTAAGTCTGATTCCTACTGGTAACTTGCTTTCAATCCTCCCAACCACACAGCACTTAAACTAATTGTAGGATGAAGCCAGCATTTAACAAATAACCTCTGATACAGAGAATCATAACATTTTGATCTCACCAGACCGAGAGGTCTTTCCCCTGACTCAGTCTCTTAGAGGACGCATCAGCCATATCATCAAAAGGCGTATCATGATGATTGTCGCTGACTACAAACAGCACAGAACTGTACCACAAAGTTCCTTATCCTGAATACACACAAGAGTGCACCTCCTAGAAATATGTCCTACTGCAACCCAGAGGATATCATGTAACACAGGAAACTCCACACAGCATGAACAGTTGTTGCTGGCGCTGCCAGTCAGTTAATCACCTCTCCCCTTCATGCAACCCTCCGGTGACAGCCCTCCCCTGATTTCATTACGCTGCGGTGGGAAGTTATACCCAGGGACATAGCAGCTGATCAATAGTCTACACTCACTTTTGCTCCCTTTGACGTACCCATGTGAAGATTTGGGATTTAACAATCCTCTGTTAGAAGTTTTCTTATCATCTCACTATAACTTCCCACACTGGAACAAAAGTAAACATAAAGATTATTGTGTTCTCTTACAAATGCGACATCTTCTTATCTAACACATTCACATGCACAGCCAGCCCAAAACATGTGCAGTTGAAATCTGACACATGAAGTACTTTCCATACAGCCAATATCCTGCTGCTGTGACGTCTGTCTGGCTAGGTTCATAACGCTGGCAATCAAAACCAGACAGATATGATTTCCCATAACTTTCAGACACACACCATCTCAAATTTTCAACTCTTCATCGTAAGTGTAGGACGCTGCTGCAACTGAGATCCAAGCAAGTGACCTGCCAAAGACCTGTGTCGCACAAGCAACACTTTAACCGCTGCTGGGCGACAAATCCATGACATCCACCTCCACAGTCACTAACTCTCCTGTCGCCTGTTCCACTAATTTCCAGCTCCCTGCCACCATCCAATCCTCTTTCCACCAGCCACAGACAGCACCCTCGCTGCCGCTCTGCTCCCCCACTCTTCCAGCTATCGGGCGGAAGAACGCACACCGCTCACGAGGAATCCATCACCCTCTGGATCAATACCGCCTAATCATACGGTCTCCTCAGGCAGATATTTTTGTCTGCCTCTCTTCCAAATCAGTTTTCCCCCTCCAGTTTGCACTGGGTGAAAAGGCCTCAGCTATGTGCCTCCAAATCTGTATGAGAGCAGATGCTATATGCCATTTCAAATCCATGTCCTTTAATTTGCCAGATGGTCAGGCATGCGTTCATCATTCCTTGCGCTTAAGAGTTGGGAACAGTGTGCGTACGGTGGCTGAAAGGATATCATACAGCCAACAGAATTTCTGCGAACAAATGTACTTCCCTCTGTTTAAGCAGGCTCCTCAGTTAGTGCTCATGTCATTATTCACCAGTACCAAGTGAGCCTGACTGTAAGAAAATTCAACACCCTCTGGGGGAATAATTAGTGGGTCAATTCATTACATCTAACTCTCCAAGGTGCTAGACTGTGCCCATTGTATATCAAGCCACTTGTACCAACAATCACCAAGGAACCAAGTAATTCCACTTTAGTCTCATCTTGCGTCCAAGGCCAATGTCCATTTTGCTGATTTTATTTTTGTATGAGAGGGTAGGTGAATTGTAAGTCATGCATCTGCAGTTAAAAGAAATTTTCCTGTACATTCTGGGCCTGCTTGTGTAACAAAGCGAGTCTATGTAATAACCATCCGTCATCTGTGTGTGTGTGTGTGTGTGTGTGTGTGTGTGTGTGTGTGTGTGTGTGTGTGTGTGTGAAACTACAACATTGTCATTTTTTAATGTCAGTATCATCAAAGCTGTCTGTTGTGAACTTTAACATTAGTAACATTGGTATTTTCTCACACTCCAAACACCAGAGTCACCAAACTTGGCTTGATGATTGCCACTGATGAGACGTTCACTGACTTACCTCTTTTGAATGACCCTGGCTCCAGGTCAAGGCCAAATAAACTGTGCTAAGAACTTTACCAACATACTCTTTTGAGTGACCTGGACCCATCTGACAAGTGAGCCAAGAAGGCTTCTGCCTCTCTAGTTTTGTTTTTGATGTTAAGGGGGGGAGAGAGAGAGAGAACAACAATAACAAACACAGAAACAAGATGGCCACTAGCCCAATATGTTTCCATTTAATCACCTGCTGTCGTCACAGTCGTTCTTTTGTAATGCCATGTATCCGGGAGAACACACACACACACACACACACAAACATACACTCTCTCTCTCTCTCTCTCTGAATGGAAACAACTGACCAGGCTTGTCAGACCAATCTTGTTTTTGGAAGAGAGACGTGAAGCTGTTTTCTTTGAAATCTATGACGTTTTTCCTTGCTGGGATGCCGCATAATACTTTTGATGTAATCACTTTGATACAATTCTTGCAATGACAGCAAAACTGAAGTGTTGCTGCTGCATGTATAGATCGAATTAGTATCGGTTCAATATGTTTAACAGGCAAGTCTGCGTGGCGAACGTTTTCTCACTATGTGTTATGTCTGCTGCGTGCGCGCGCACACACACACACACACACACACAGAGACTCGCGCGAGCGTTCAAGCATGTGCTCCATTGAGACCTCTGTGGTGTTCTCTCACTCTATTATGCTGTTCAGTGAGAGTCAGTGGCAAAAACAAAGCTCAGTACATCAATGAAATTCCCGCTTTCCACGTCTACAAATACAGAACTTCGGAAAAAGTGGCAAGACATCGCATCACGTCAAACATGACGTCGGCAAAATGACGCTGATACTTTGCGTCAGTGCGCGTGGGACTTTTCTTCGATGTTTGTGAGGCGTGTGACTTGTGGATGAAAGGTGCTTGGAGTACAAATTTTCAACTGACGATTACGGCTGCAGTGAATTTTTCTGAATTTTTTGTATATTTTTCATGCACCAGAGACACGTGTTCTTATGTCATTGTCAGAGTTACACTTGCAAAATCGTCTCTGCGGGAGATCACCAGTGATGTGTGTTTGTACTACAGAGACTTGCCTATGAACATGGAAAATTTAGCCCATCCTATGATGTTTCCATTACTATGGAAACAACATAAAAAGAGAGAAGTACTATCTGATGGACTGACTGACTCAGTGGAACATCTAACTGGAGTGGAATACCCTAGTTCAGCAATAAGAATGGTTTGCTCCTACACCTAGTGCTCCCTTGACATCATGCCATTGCTTTTGGCTAAGTGCATAAAAATATGAAGAAGTCATGCTTCTAAAGCTTTTACCTTTCAAGCTCTTCAATCTTCTCTTGCTGGCGGAATAATGTCTCCTTGACGGTCTCGAAGTCGACGCTGTCCCTCTGGTCTACGATTGCTACTACTCTCTTTAATGTCTCCAGCTGAATAGAAAAACATGTAAAAACAATTTTATCTAAGTATGCAGCAGACAGAAGCAATCAAGAATGTGAACATATGCTCATTACTTGTCCAAATTGCATTTTCAGATAACAGTATGTGCTAGCACAGGGTTCGATAAGCATGTAAGAAAATTCCCCAAGGGACAGCAACAAAATGAATAAGATCACAAAACTGCATCTCTCGAGTCCAGAAAAGGAACAGAAGCAATTCATCCATGCTAAGACCAGTGCTAAAACTGCCATTCATTTCAGCTAAATTAGGGAATAGAAGGCAAAAACATGGGAAATGCACTGGTTCTTTGTGGCCTTTGGACTACAGTATATCACTCAAGAATAAATACATGTACTAGCTGCTTGTCTGGCCTAAAAGATAATTTTTTTGTTGTTGTTACAGAACCTAAACAGAGCATAGGTATAATGCATGCAGCAAAATGTTCCGCAGGTGCTACAATATACATACTGCTTACTAAAAATTATTTGGATAGGAAACAAGATCATGCCCCAGACTGCAAACATGCAGCTACTATCTTCTGCTGTGTCAGGATGGCACATCTCCATGTTCTCACATTTTCCACCAGAAGGCACAAGGAAACAGATCCCAGTAAGAGCCAACCAGCCTAAACTGGAGTTTCCCAACAGCTTAGCTACACTGCTGTTGCATTTTCTTTTTTCTCCAGGAAGCACTCTGTCCTCAAATTGTCTGCAGGTCTTGCTAGACCATGAACAATATCCAGCAGCACGCAGAGACCTGGTTTACTGAATATTCAACACAGGAGTGCACAGAGCAGGGATAGGCACCTAGTCTAAAATCAATGCCATTGATAGGGAACAGTTACAGAATTGTATGTAACTCTCACACTTGTCAGTCCTCCCTCAAACAATGCAAATCACCTTTTCTTGTTTTTGCTGTTGTTGTTTCAACAGATTATGGGTGTAAGTCCTAAAACACTTGCTCAGTGTCAACTACAGTGTATTACCAGATCATCTTCAGAACATAGCAATGATTAGGAGCCAAGAAAGCTGATCGTGATTAACAACATTGCATGACCCTGCTGTTCATTTTCACCAGCAGTAACACTTACGTATACACTATCCATTCCCCAGGGATCATCCTGCCTACAGCTGGCCAATTGTGCGTAGCAGAATGCATTTTGACAACAGTATTGATCAACTTCTTCCAGAAAGATTAGATTTTTGAGATAATCAGGAGATCAAAGCCGCAAGTTACAAAAATAGGAAAAAGAAAAAAAAAAGAAGAAGCAAACAGCCTATGCTTGAAACACTGCCTGTTTCATCCTTACCTGTTTTTGCAGTATGATCTTCTGTGCACGCTCCTCCATAAGCATGTTCCGCAGCACCACAATGCGGCAGTCTTCTGGCAGTGTCGCTGAGCTTGAGTCTTCCGCACGATCCATCATGTCTGTCACTGCGCTGTCGTGTATTCTGTGAAGCCGCTGATTTTCCTCTGTGCAGGGTAAATATATATAGAGAGATCCATGAAGAGGATCAAGCCCACCAATGTCTTTGTATCTAACTTTTCTGTCCATGTCCTTGTAATTAGCTTTGCTTTCACAGAGAAACTTTTCAATGGGCTGGTTTTAACAGGCAACACAAAAGGCATCTTCACAAATGGTCTTTGTGGTTCACAGAATTGTTGTATGCATTCATGTTATTCTGATGTTCATTTAACACAGATTTTGTGATAAAAACATTCCTTTAGATACCACCAAACTAGCTGTGCTCTAACAGATTTTGCAGTATACTAAAGCATGTTAAACTGAAAATGAGATGTACTATGCAAAACTTAAAACCAGCAAATAAACAGACACCAAACAAAGCTAGAAGAAAAATTATCTGAATGCACACAGAAATGAAAATCATGCCACCTCAAGTTACTTCTCAGGCAGTCACAATGAAACATGCTTTGTTGTTTCAAAGTGTTTGACTCACCCTTGAGATTTTTCACCATCAGTAAGAACTGCTTGAACCTGGGCAAAACGTGGAAAACAGGCAAGATACACTCTACCATTTACAGGAATTGAAACAATATATTGAAATTCACAAAGATTATCTACTATACTATCTCTGCCTACAAACTCCCAGGCTTCTTGACAACAGCTTTGATCATACATGTACAAATCACAGACCTTTCAGTCTGACACTCATATGACCAGTGCATATGTGTCCCCCCCCCCCCCCCCCCCCCCCCCATGACCCCCTACTCACTCACACACTCAACCCTTTTTTCTCTCAAAAAAATCAGCATAGAATCTAGTTAGCTGTATATATGGCATGGGGTGCAAATTCTGTGGGAATTATATGCAAGCAGTGCTAGTGCAGTGTAGTCCAGGATGCAGAAAGCAGAGACTTCCCAGTAGTTGAGCCATTTCCTGCAGCTCCCACTGTGAAATGCCCAAGTTAATGGATTCCTGCTGTAAATTACAGGGACTTGCAATATTTATATCTGTAACTGTCCCCCCCCCCCCCCCCCCCACCACCAAGTTGGCAAGCACAGATTCAGATTTGTGTCACAACTTGATACGCTGTACGCTGGAGACATTTTTTTTTATCAGTAGGTGATGCAGATTTGGGAGATGAGAGAGAAATCTCTAGAGAACATAACCTAGAAGCTAATACCAGTAACATGCATGACATATAGTATGGGAACCTGGGGTTTCTTAGTTGACAATTTAGGGGTTTAACATCCTTTCTCACCACACAAGATCGGGCAACAGGGTGGAGGGTGGGGGGGGGGGGATTGGGGGTTGGGGTGGGGGGCTGGGGGAGCAGAAACTTACTTTTTGAGTTCCGAACAGTTGAACAATAGAAACCAAGACGTGGTCTTACCCTTCATTCCAGTTTGGGGGGATTCTTGTAAGTGGACACCCATCACATCCGTCTGTGCCATCTTCTCCCCTGTCTGAATGCTTGTCCATGATGGGACTTTGCAAACTGTCTTCAGTAGCTCCAGGTTCAGTCACCCAGTTCTTTCATATGATACATCACACATGCATTACATTTCAATAGTTTTCAGACCTATGTTTACTGAATATTGAAGTCTGTGTCTAAGACAGTGATGAAAATCTAACAAAATAATGATCTATGGTGAATAAATCATTGTCAGGCATCTACAAGCAGTTCAAGTTTGGTTGGATCCAGCAGCCTACAAATACACATTACATTTTCACACTGATACCAAACAGGATTCATACCTACAGCAACATGCTTTTACAAAACGCTTGTCTTTATTTGAAATGCTAGCACAAATTTACGATCCTGGCTGATGCGCAGAGCAGTCCACGTGTAGGTCTGTGCTACTGAGGTTAAAAGTGCTCAAGAGAAGAGATGCAGCAGCAAATGTTCTGAATCATGAGTTATCACCAGACTAACCGAGTAAAACAGCCAAAGTGCTGGGGTAATCACGTGAGTAGACATACCTTGTTCCCTGTCAGGGATGTGATGAAGGACTGGAAGTTACCTTCAAGTTTTTCCATGAGGCCTTCCACATCCACTTCAATTCCAGTCCCACTGTCAGTCATGCAGGTCCATTGACACTGACTCTGTTCATTAGTACCAACGGAGAAAGGACTCACCAAGGGGAAACCGAGCTGCAAACAAAACACCAAAGTATTTATCTGAAAATAACATTTCAAAACTCTGAACAATGAAAGGAAAGGAAGTGAGTTTACCAGCCAAGTGAGAAAAACACCCTGTTCGGAATGCAAGACCACAGAGTATGTTCCAAGCTCACACACACACCATTTCTGAATTTGATGAGGCTCAGGTAATCCTTCGGTGCCATTTAATCTCTCAACCGCACAGCCTGCCTGTGCAATGGCTCAGCTCCCACTCACTTGATTAATGTCCTGAACATCTTTTTCTCTTCCTTCCCTTTTCCACCTCTTTCCAGTGCAGTTCTTGATTTCACAAGTAATTTTCTGATCCTATCGCATTCCTCAGCCTAGTGTGATTCTATTTCACATCCTTTTGACCAACGCACTTTGAACAATGAACATGGGATGTGAATTAGCGCTTTTGCTTGATAAAGCAGACTTGGGAAAAAATCAATAAATGGGATGCCTTTAAGAGCATGCTGTGTGTAGTTTGTCTGAAAGTGTTTTGTACTTTAAAAACATGTTTTTTAAAAAATCGAGTAAACTTCACTCAGAGGTACACAGCCAGCTTTTTCGTGAATGCTAAAAACGTTTTAGTAACAAGCATGTGGAAACAGGTAAAACAAAAATTTTGACAAGCTCTGTCTCTCTTTTTTTTTTTCTTTTTTTTTCCTGACTGACTTGATTTCTGGGACATGTAACTAGAAATCTTGTAGAATTTCACTGATAATAGAACAGTATCAACTCACCATCTCCCTGATCTCTCTGTCAATGGAGGTGGACTCACGTGGTGTGACCTCATCAGCCACTATTGGGCAGCTGCTAAAAGTGTCATCAACTTCACTGTTTTCGTCATCACTGTCACTGCTACCAGTTGACATCAACATGTGCACACTGCTTTCCATCTGCTGCTGGTTGTGCCTGTTGAAGTCCGAGGAAAAGAAAAAGAATAGGCACTGACGGAGTAGTGGTAATGACTTCTGCCACCAATGCAGAGGTTGGGAGGGTCAAGTCCCACTTTAAACATTGGAATTTTCACCTCTAGTATTTGGCACAACTCATACGGCCAGTCATTGGGGGTTGTCTGCGGGCGCTCCAGCTTCCTTGCCCTCTGCTTTGGAAATGTTCAGCTTACATGAATAAACAAGTACAATGCACTTGTAATTCTAAACTGCTGAGTAAAGCGCCTATATAATGCACATGTATGTTATTATTACTTTTAGTTTAGTATGCAGTAAGACATTCACTCTTGGAAGTCTGCAGTTTGTGAACATTGGCCTCTCTACACTGGGTGCTGGGGGATTGGGGGCAGGGGGTGGGGGAGGAGCAGTCACCAGCCATTTTGAAGAGTGACTTCACTAATTGCAGGTAAGATTGGTGAAGAATATTTTCACCTTAATGTGTTTTCTCACCTGGCCAGGTGCTCCTGTATCTGTGAGACCTGATACTGCAGCTCTTCATTACTTGCCTTTAAATCCTGCAATAAAAATACAGCCTTCAATAAAAAATCCTTATGCAACGCAGGCATGCTTATAAACAGTCTACAACGAACTAAGATGTGACCAGAGCGTAAAAACCTACACTGAACTGCCAGGCAATGCTGTACTAACCATAGAAGCAAACAATCTTCATTTACTCTGTATTTACATGAGTTAAATAAAAAGCCCTGTGAGAAAGAAAATATACAGTGAAAGGTCATCTTATAGTTTCAGGTATATGCAACATAGTACTTGCGTAAAACCATTGTCCACAGACTTTTCCTACTGGAATATACTATTTAAAAACTTTTTTTTGTTTCTCTCTGAATGACAATGAATAAAATATTCAAACACCTTTTCCTCTATATGGCAAGTCCTGATCTTCGTTAAAAGTAAGATTTTTTTTTCAGTCAAACTGGAAGCCTTTTGTTTTCAGCTATGCAGCCCAGTAAACCCATGACAAAACCCCCGTCACCATAAGAAAAAAAGCTCCAACAACACAGCGGGGTTGGCTAACACTTCAAACCAAGTACCACTGACGCCACAGGCCTGATTCTTCTGTCTCCTTTTAGTGCGGGTAACAATCATAATCATGAAAAGACATGAAGCGATAAACTTGCAGATATACCATACCTCATTCAGTCTGGACAGTTCTTCAACATTCATCTTTAGTTCAGACAACGCCTGATCTTTCTAAACAATAAGGAAACAAAAAAAACAAAAACAAAAATCAGTGTGAAAAAGTAATGTCGATAAATTAAAGGTGTGTGGAAAAAGTGATTTTTAGAAATATAAGAACAGGTGCAGAGACAGAGATAAAAGGGGGGTGGGGGATGGGGAGAGAAATAAATAAATTGAAATAAATTGAAATACATGTAACTTATTTTTGAAAATAGTTGGAGAGAGAGAGAGAGAGGGTGGGGGGGGGGACAATACTGTACATACATACATTATTACATCACATTATTATACCACATGCTGGGGTTTATCATACCACATGCTGGGGTTCTTATCCTGTATGTTTTGCACTTATAAATATATTGGGCCGAGATTTCTGTCAGTATACATACCTCCAACAATTCTGTTTCTTGTCTTCTCTGACTCTCATACCCATTCTCAAGTGAAACCTGAAGAAACAAATCGGATTGCAGATCAAGTCTAGACTGTTAGTACATGTAATGTATTAATTCTGAACAGAAACAGTACTGGCTCAGTGCTCCAAGAAACAATGTATAGTCACACACAATGAGCTATGTAAAATTGTGAAAAGACAGCCATTCCTAAATTAAACTCAGAATCAAAGCTGTATACCTTCTGTTCATAAATGGTGTGCTGAAGTTCTTTCACGTGGGATTTAACTGCCTCTCCTTCAGATGTCAGCTTGTGCAGCTATTGACAGACATGAAAATGAAAAGCTGATATGCTTTGTTCAACACGCAGTTCTATTTTGATCCACCAAATGTGAAGGCGAAAATAATTATGGCAAAACAGACTGGCTGCATTCCAGTTTCATATCTGTCGCCGGGAAATAAAAATCCGTCCTCTCCTTTCCTGTCCAAAGCTTTGGTGCAAGGTACACAAATGCAGCAATTTGCACTGTAGCCGAAAGTGTGGCACGTGTCAGCAATATCTCTCATAACCTACCTCACGAGGGCAATAGATTGGGAAACGATCCAGACAAACTGCCGTCAATACACAGCATTGTTCATCCAGCAAGGGACAAGGGGCTCAGGGAGTCAGTAAAAGCTATTTACACAGGCTGCTGTAAATCACTGCGCCCGAGTGTCAATTGCTGCCCATTGTGGGGTCCTGGTCCTCACAGACCATCTACCATATCTCCATACTTGCCACTGTGATAATACAAATCTGCATGACCTGTTTTGGCCATCTCACAGAAATCACGTACATGTACCACACTGTTCCTGGTAAAAACTGAACTCTGTGTTTCAAAAAAAAAAAAAAGCCCTAACAGCAATGAAAGCCAACAACAGTTTAAAAAAAAAAAATGTTGAAAGTCACTACAGCGTGGATGGTATCTACAGATCTGCTAGTGAGTGGGTGATCATTGTTGTGATCTGATGGCTATAATTCAAAGAATCTGTCTTGAAACCAAATTCAGGAGACAGAAATTGTCTGGCAAGCAAAAAATCCACTAAACTGTGATATTTTACGGAAAATTAACAGAAAAAACACAGATTATTGGACTGCAGCAAAAGTGAAGGACTGCAATGCAGAAATCTGGGTATGGTGTCTATAACACAGTTACAATGAGGAAGGGCAGTACAGATGAAACTAAGACCAGTACACCTGTAAAAAAGAAAGTACAGTGTATCTTTGCCAGTACTTTTAGGTGCAGTTTTAACTATTGGTCATGGCAAAATGATTTACACTACAGTGCTGAACCAGAGAGTTTTTCTTTTCAAACTGTACGGTATCTCAGGGGCTTGACAGACAACTCAGATGGGTTCATATTCAATGACACTTTATAGTTTTTGTATTGGGCACCTTGTGGGACCATTATTAGCAGATCACTCGAAATCGTGACAGCAGTCAACATGAGGAGCGACAGGATCAAACAGCCTTTACAGACTATGAAAACCACCTGCTGGCATCACAGAGCCCAGCGCACTTTGAACATGCCAGACGAGGCTGTGTACAGTGCTGTTCAAGTCTGCATCTAAGTTCTTGAGGTCTGTAGTGATGAAAGATCTCAATCATCTGATGTTGGCTAGAATAAATGCTATCATGCAATGAGAACAGTTAGTTATTTAGAGAGAGAGAGAGGGAGAGAGAGAGAAACGGGGGGGAAGAGATAGCAAGAGAAAGAGAGAGAGAGAGAGATCAAGTCTCAGCTCTGAGCTGACAGGCTATGTAATTCTGCTTCCCCTTACTGTGATGTCCAAATCATGGATGACCAACTACACAAAAATAAATCAAAACAAAAAAAGACCAATAAACAAACCAAAAAATCTGGCCCACTAACACTCTCATAATAATTTAACTCAGTACGAAGCAATGTATAAACTCACATAAGTTTTGACTCACCTGAGTGCCAATCACAGGTGCTAAATCCTTATGAATATCTCCTCAGACATACTAACATACCTGGTACATTTCTTTCAAACAACAACAACAAAATCACTCAAAACTGGTCTGACAACAGCACCAAATTTGCACCAGCCATATACAGGTCAAAATGGCACAGGTCAGAAAGGCCATGTAACAGATCAATCCCACGGATGTGAGTTTGGTGGAAAATGGCTGAGATAACAAGGCAGGATCAATTTTCTGTGTGGGCGAGAAGAGCTATCCCTGTCAAAGAGGTGATAAGAGCCTATCTCTTCAAGCGCTGCAGCCAGTCCCGTGTGGAAAAGGCAAATGGTTTCTGCCTTTATAGCAGGCATGAAACCATCTCCACAGAGGATGTGTAGGTGAAAGGACAATCACTCTTATCTCACATACTGAGTTATAATAATAGTAATAATTTGTACACATACAGTATCATTTCAGGGAAATGATGCAAAAACTGCCATTACAAAAATACACTGATAATTTCTCCACTTGAAGGTGCAGATTAACTGGATAATACTGTTGACACCAGAGACAACACGCAAGAGAAAAGAAAACAACAACAAAAAACAAAAAAACCAACCACCCCAAAAAAGCACACACACACACACACACACACACACACACACACAAACCAATAACAACAACAAACAAACATAGCATTTATGCTGAAAATTGTTATCACTGCCATGTGTAGTATGAAGATGAATCACGATGCCATAAAACTTAACCTTTTCATGTGACTCCCTCTTAACCTTCTGTAGTTTGCATCCCGGCTGGGGCCAAATATTTATGCTGGCCTTTTTCTCGTTGCCCCGTCTTTGATATCACCCTTATGTGGTGGAAAAGGACGTTAAACTCCCAAACACCCACCCTCACCCACCCTTAACCTTCTGTTCAAGTCTCCAAGCCCCTCTTTACATTAACCAAATACCTCTGCTTCGTTTTCTCTGAGCTGAGAGAGGAGGTTTTGATTTTCTTTCTCCAGTTGATGTACGCGGCTCTCTTGTTCCCTTTTCTGCTCTTGGTATCTGCTCAGTGCAGCTTTCAGTTCCTCATTTTCGGCAATGATTTCCGACTGTACATCAGCTATTTCCTGCAGCCTGGGTCATGGTCAAGCAGAGAGAGTTTGTCAGGCAAGCAGTTAAAAACTAAAACTATGTAATATTCATAGTGTTATCAGTTCTGTACTTCAACTTCAGCAGCTACGTATACTTGACTGATGGTCAGTGTCAATCATTACCCATGAACCACACACACAAACCACCACCGACATCTAGATGCACAAATTTGTGAAAAATATTTGTGTGTGCTGCATTCAACACAACCCTGCCGTTAGAATGGTTACTTGCCACACAACACTCACATTCACAAAAGGAAATACTAACATTTGAAGACTGACAGCAGTAAAGAGATCATGGTGTGACTGCCTACCTTCGTATTTTGTCCACAAGCAGTTCTTTATCATGTGTGAGTGTCATAAGTGTGTCTTCCTGTGCCTCCATCTGTGTCTGAAGTTTGCTGTTGTCCTGACAAAGGCGGCGATTGGCATGCTGCAGGTCTTCCAGCTGACCCGCCCAGTCTACAGAGTCACTGTTACATCACACGCACACACTGAAATTTTCCTAAGTGTGCAATGCATGACCCATATCATCTGAAGAGTTGTGTCACAAACATCCTCTCCGTATGGATGTGAGTGTGTGTTAATAATGTGTGCGCATGCGTGTATGTCGTGTATGTGTGGTATCCACTGTGTATATTCACTCTCAAGTGTGGCAGTGTTACAAACTGCTCAAATTAACTTTCATTCTAATCTAGAAAACATGTAAAAGTAGGCTGTCTAACCTAAACAGTCCACTCACTTCTGTTGAGCACCACCATCTTGCACTACGTTTTTCTTCACAAAGTATAAACGGCATTCACTTTCCAGAGTGGGCACGGTGTTTTGCTTAAGTCTACCCAAGTGTTTACGTAATTACTGTTTGCTTGTCTGTTACTGGTGTTGGCAAATGACACACTGGGGTGTTCGTGTAATATGTTCAAACAACCTCGCTGCCGTGCTAAAAAGTGCCTGGCCAATATTGACAGTATTACCATACGGGTGGTACTATATCTAGCACCTGTTAAGTGACCTGCTACTGCTGGCCATACAGCCAGAAATTATTCCTACACAAAGCTGTTGCTGGTACATGTATCACTGTTATATGGTCAAGTAAGCATTTCACATGACAGCAAGCCAGTTTAAACTGTCAATCTATCCAAATGTGTTAAAAGCATGCATGCACCACCACCACCCTTTTCCTGAAAGCAATGATCTTCTTTCTCATGCAACACATGTAAACACACAGACACAGAAATACACACACACACACACACACACCAGCAGCAAAATCTATGTAATAGAGATCTGCCCCAAAATGTCAGACAGACCTACTTCACTGGATGGAACAACAAACTTCAAGTGAAAATGTGCATAACTGTTGGCTCTACGTGTATTATTATGTCACTTTCAGCATCAGGTGTATTTTACTGACCACCTCTCACTGACCACTTGGAGTTTGTTTGTCCATCCATGGTTTAGGTTGAGGATCACTACTTGTATTTCTGAAAATCATCAGCTAGCTTTACCTGTTATACTGATGTGGCCCCTCAAACGGTAGGGATTCAACCAGAATAGTGTTGTAACCTAAAGCAAATAGATCAATTAAAAACACCAATCATGCACAAGCACATATACAAGTGTCACGCTCATTTGTATCTTTTAACATTTTCAAAAAATTCCAAATCTTAGTTGTTCCTCCCGCCTTCCCCCCCCCCCCCCCCCCTCTTATTCTGCTGTATGGTCTTTTGATGTGTTGGTGACTAGAAGGTCAAGGGGTGATAATGCACTACAGAGAGAGAGAGAGAGAGAGAGAGAGAGAGACTGACTGGCTGACTGACTTTATTTTCCAAGGAAAGAGGTTATAGGCGCACAGGCCCAAATTGCAAACCTGTCCTTGCTCACATCTACATGAACAAAATTAAGTTAAACAAACATCAAGTGCAAAACAAAATAAAAGCGATGCTAGAGCGAAGAGAGAGAGAGACAGACAGAGACAGACAGACAGACAGAGAAAAGGGGGATGGGGGGGGGGGGGGGACCGAGAGGAGATTTCACAAGATCACTGGAAGACTGTCCTGGTCTCCCACAATCGCAAGAGACAGAGCACCCACCTCTGAAGTATGGAGAGTAAACAGGCACTTGGATGTCACATTTCCCTCTTTTCTCATCAACATCCTGCTCAGTGTGAGGAGCATCCTCTCTGCCAATCCAACACAGCAACACAATTTTCCAACACTTTTGTCATAATCCTTCAACTCCTTTCAAAGCCAAGTGCGCAAAACCTAGCCACCATTAGTAGACCACTCAGGCTAGCTGAAGGCCACAAATGAAAGGAAATGTGGAGGGACGGGAAAGCACTTAGTCTTTATCTTTATAACTGTTTTGTGTGAAAGAAATAGTTCTGTGTCTGTGTCACAATCAAGAAGACAGAAATGTCATCACCATTTGCATGAACATTAAAACACTTTCCACCTCCACAAAATCGTAATACAGTGTAGTCAACACATGGCATGCACAAGACAACACCAACGTTTGACACAAGCATGCACTCTCACTTCAAAGACTTAATGGGCTTTGTATTTACTGTATTGTGCTGGGGAAACCCAAGGATGCACAGGAATACAAACAATAAAATCGAGATGATTTTTGAGAAACCAAGAACAAGACAACCTGCTGAATCCATTCCTGATTTGCTGGATCCAGTTCAACATGCCTGCCCGGTAAGTGTCAATGTCTACCTCTGCGTTCACGCCAGTTGGATCCAGACATTGATACAGGTGTGCCACTGCCTCCCTGTGCTACACACACACACACACACACACACACAGACAGTACTTTCAGCCTCTTTGAAAGAGGTTTATTTGCACCGATAGCTGGGTGACAAGACTACTGAACATTGAACGCAATGCGGCAACGGGAGGGAGGTTTTGGTTTCGTTTTTTGCCTTGTTACAGACAAAGTTGTGACAATAATAATAATGTGCATGACCACATTCACTGAATAATGATTTGAAATGCACTTTTGAAACATACTGAACATCATACATTTTACCTGCGCTTGCGTATCCGTCATCTTCTCCAGATAGTCAACAAGCGAAGCTACAGGCACACGTCCCACCTTAGTCACATCACAGGTGTGAAAAAGGATGTCAATCAGCTCACTCTCTGACATAAGTTTGCAAACACTCATGTTTTCCATTTTGCTGTGGTTACAAAGCTACGGGTAGGTCGTAAGTTGGCGACTCCAAAGTCCAACACTGTCTGAGGAATAAAGGAATACCAGTAAAAGGCAGCCGTCTAGAAGTAGAAACTGAATGACAAAAAAACACAACACACACACGTCTGTAAACAACAAAACACCAAAAGCATATATCGTCCGTCCTCTCAAATCCAGCTGACCCTAAACAGTTCCCACTGAACCTGAAATATTGACCCTGTTGTTTCACATGGACGATTCATGTGTGCACTTCGCATCCTAATCGTATGCTAGGTCTCCAAGCAATACTCCAATAGACTTTTCCGCGTTAGAATCTGCATCAGACGCGAGGCGTCGAGCAAAAACGTTTCCGTGAAACTTTAAATTTACCCATTCACAGGGTCATCTTTCATGTGCACAGCAAAACAAAAGACGTTTCTCGATTTGACGTCTGCCGTTTTCGCAGGAAACCGACGCCCCGCCGTAAAACGTATGAAAAACAAACGAAGTCTTTCAGGCTGAGCAATTAAACTGTGGAACGGCTTTCCGCGTTCACTGAAGCGCATAACGGTACGAGAAATGTCCAGTTTTCCCCTAATTTCAGCGTGATCTGTCAATTAAAAACCAAAAAAATGCAAAACATACTTACGACACTCGGTCACGTGACCAAAACAAAGTTAGAGGCGGGCTTCCTTCGAAACATTCGCCTTCGAAATGTCACAAAGGATTCTAGCGTAGCGGGTCCATACACTGATACAGTCCTTGATGTCACTCAGATCAAATACCTTGGAAACAGATCGGTACGATCTCTGCTCATACTACGATCTTCGGTCTCTGTCACACACACACGCGCGCGCGCGCGCACGCACGCACGCACACACACACACACACAATTGTATAGAGGATCTTTACACACACACACACACACACACACACATCTCCAGCATGTTCCTTTCAGTGTCAGGCATTGACAAATGGAGTTTGACAGTGGTGTAATAAATATATCCAAATAAACAGTAGATATATATACCAAGCGCTCTTCGTTGAGTGAGATCTGCAAATGTTAGGCCTTTGTCCGCACTTGAAATTTGACTACGAGCGACATTATGCACGAGGCTCACTCAATACATTTATCTCATGGAGTTGAGTGAACTGTGGCCGGCGCAGAGCATGTCTGCAGGAAAAGATAGCCACGTGAAAAATAACAGGAAATAAAATCTAGGTCTCTATCCACTTGTGCGGCCGTCTCAATGTGACATTACTTTTAGTTCTTGGGGGTGATCATAACGCGGTATACAAGTTATCAGGACTGCCAACAGCTCCAGAGCGGCCTGCCACGACTGCATTGGAAGTGTATTATCGTCATTCAGGTGAAGCCGTGAATCAAAGGGTTTAGCGTTTGTGGTCGCAAGACCGGTGTCAAAGTCCGACCTTCGTTTTGTCTGCAATGTGTGTACACGTACGTGCAGTACTGCACGCAGCAGTTCAAACAAGGAAACCTTCAAGTCCTGACTGAAAACCCATCTCTTCACCCTCTCATAGCCGTGCCATGTTGTCGTTCTGCTGGTGTGAGTGCGTGTGTGCGCAGGGAACGTGTGTGTGTGTGTGTGTGGATATGAGTTTTTATTACTTTTTATCTGTTTTGTCAGTTTTACCTGTCTTGTTTGTTTTATCTGTCTTTTGTTTTTTAATGTCTTAATATTAATAAATATGTATTTTATGTAAAGCGCCTAGAGCGTAGATGAGGTTAGGCGCTATATAAATATTCTATTATTATTATTATTAAGCGGTGATCATGTGACTGCTGCTTATTACTAATGTGCAGCGCATCAAAAGATATGGACACACACACGCGCGCGTACATACACAGCATAGCAAAGTGCTCTGAGCATCGTTGAGTGAGTTTGTATTGCAATGATAGCTGGATCACACACATACACGCGCGCTTGTTACAGGGTCCCAATTACTTTTCATGATTTGGATAAGGACCTTTGGACTTCTGTGGCTGGTTCTGGTACGGTGTAATATATATCTACATACATTCTCACCTGTAATCATGTTTGTGGTTTAATTTGTTATACAGAATGAACAACAGACTGCACAAAGGAATATTCAATTAGGGTCTTGCCAGCTTGAAGCTGTCCGATTGAGTGTATTTGTTTCACAACTGCGCTGCATAAGTAGATACCATCGGTATAGGTGAAAATTCCTGTTAATCCACCCCTTTTGTTTTCCCTAACTCCATCCAAACACACACACACGCACACACACACACACACACACACACACACACACACTTTTCTTGTGAAAAGCACAGAACAAAACACAGGCATAATTTTCATGCAAGAACTTTTACATGGTTTCGTCTATCATAGAAAAGAAGAAAATACACATACATTCCTTAACGAAGCTGTGTTTTAAGGTGGATGCTCTTCCGCCTGGGCATAACTAATGTCGCCCCACAGCGATACAAACAAGCAATCAGATAAATTTTACAAACACACTTAACATACGATGCCAAGGAAATTGCATCGCTTGAAACAAGCATGTAAGCGGCTATTTATCTTGTGGGGAGTCAAAACAATCAGTGGATTCAAACTGAGAGCTTCGTCCTATCTATTCTGCAATATTAGTAAGCTCTCACTTCTCAATACTATTTTCAGAGGTACCCAGACCGGTTTCATCCACACAAAGCCTTATCACCATCAAGGAACAAATTTATAGGAGCAAAGGCCTGAGGTGCAGTTTATGCAATGAGATACATATATTTCCACTCAAAATTTACATAGAAAATACTCTCAAATGCTGACAAAATCATCATACGTTCCTCACATTACAAACTATAAGAATGGAAAAAAGGGGGAAATTATTACCGGTAAGCATTGTTATCAGAGTAGCTGTTTTTGTTTGTTTACTTAAGTCCCATGCATAGAGCTTGCACAAGCCTCTTCAATTCTGGTCTTTGAGAAACTACGTTGTGTACTTTCATGTATTGTACATACTCAAATGTTTTCATGAACTACATAGACTTTCCATTCCGTTATCAGAAGTCTCAGTCTGTCTTTAAGCAAGTGAACTATGTACTGTACCATGTAAACCATACATACAACATCAGATATTTGATGTGAAAATAACAGAATGCAGAAACTGCTGATACCCTTAAACAAAAAGACGGGGGCGGGGAGGAGAGGGGGGGTGGGGGGGGGTGGGGGAAGAATGGACGAGAAGAAGGGGGGCAAATCAAGGCAACATAAGAAGTGCTTTAGCCTGTGATGTTACTCTAGGGGTGGTGGTGGTGGTGGGGGGAGGATGGTTCTATTGTGCATCTTGTATCACAACCTAGAGGAATACGCTACGCCGCCACATGAACGGATCAAAAGGTCTTCTTCAAAACAGAAATATGCTTAGGTTTCAGGGCCAGCTCAGCTGTACAAAATCTTAACACACACAAAAATTGACACCATTATCACATAAATACAAGTTTGCTTTGGGTCAAGCGTCAACTAAAATGACCAAATTATGGGCAAAACATGGGGACTGGGTTTTAAAAACAACAGAAAAGCAGCAGTAATTGACCCAAGTAACAGGTTTTCATCAATACTACCAATTTTCTTTTCAAGCTGTCTAACAAAAAAGTACACACTGCCTGGTTCGAATTTCTTTTAGTTATGAGACATCCTTTATCTGAATCAGAAATTCTGACAAAACAATCCTGTGCACCATACATGTACTGATTACACAAACTCTACTTACATCAAAGAATAAAACTGCATTTTTCTTCAGTCAGTTGAAATTCTCCACAAATCTCCTCTCTTTTTTGTGTTTTATATATGTAGTATGGTCAAAAAAAAAAAAAAAAAAAAGTAGAGAAGCAATGTTGAATACCGGTAATGAATTTTTTCTGCATTTACCGGTACACAATGTATACATCCTGGGAGAGACCCTAGTCACAAAAATAATTACAACCAAGTGGGATCTAATTGCAGAAGTAACTGGAACACAAACACCAAGTACTAAAGCAAATACCATTACCACTGTTGTGGAACTCAAAACACATTATATACAACATGATTACACATTGAAACCAAAGTGAGTTGGCTGATCTAAATGTAGAAATTGTGGTGATGTACAATTTGTCAACTCACACACACAAATAACACTTTAGTGACTTGTCAATGCTACCTGAGCAGGGAGTAAAGATTCTCATGGACAAAACAAAACATTCTCACTGGAAACAGCTTTTACCTAGTGTGTAACTTGCAAAACATACATAAAGGAATTTAGCCAAGTCCCCCGTCAAATAGTGAGAAAGAAATCTTACACCAAAGAAAAATGAGACGCGCCTATTTAATTTTGATTTCTAAAAAATATGCATTTAAAATTCCAAAAAAGAAACTAACAAACTTTAGGGTTGTGTCCCCTTTTCCATCTTCATGTCTGTTCCAACTGCAAAGTTCTGAGGGATGAGGAAGGGGGGAAGAAAAAAAGAAAAACAAGGTCACTGAGCTATTATACACCAGAAAATGCAGTGATACAAATAAAACTGGCAACAAAATAAAAGACAACTGCTTGAATTAAATGTATACCTAACAAAACTGTTCATGAACTGGGGTATGATAGGGCCAACTTTAAGCATTTATTCAGCAAATTATGAGAAACATAACAGTGTTGGATCCTGTCAAAAACAAACATGAAAAATAAGCTTCGTCAAATTAGATAAAATGTAAACAGGAAGCAGGGTTTTGAAAAGATGTGTTCAGCTTCTCCCACAATGGAAGTCAGAAAGCTATGAGTTCGCATGTTAGCATGAAAAGGGTGATGTGAAATCCAAATGTATTTATCAACCCCACAACAACTGAACACAAAAGTACACAATATTTTGTTTCTTTGCGACATCTGAACACTGGCACAACAAAATGAATATGAAGATTTCTGCCAAGCTCAGTGCAGTAACTGACACATCAGAATAGATGCCAAGTGAATTTCTGGTGTCAATGATGACTGCAGATGATAATACAACTAAGAGGCATGACAGATGATATACCAAGTAAGGATAATATCTGAATATCTGTAGTAGGAAAGATGACGCAGACTGTGCCTAAGCTACGGACTATAATACCCAATACCTTAACCGGAGAAGCTGTTTCAAAATACTGCAAATATTTTTCCATGACCTGATCTTAACAGCTGTGTATTTCTGGCACTGTCTCTTCTGCAAAAAACCTACATACTGAGTGAATCTGGGGTTTGTGAGGGTGCTATTTATGCTGTGCTGGCTAAGGAAGCCTGGAATATCTTCCCAAATACCAGCGCTGCATGAAAAGTGCCTCCTACACTGAAATGAAAGATAATAGAAAAAAAGAAGAGACTGCAGAGAGTGTAAAAAACACACACAAAAAAACAAAACAAAAACCCCAAAACAAAAACAAACGCAAGAGACAGTAACACAGATCTACACGTTTACAGTCCTGGGATTCCATTTCCACGTGTGACTGATACAGTCTGAATGTCCGCGGCATGCCTGTCACACATCCACCCATAATTATACAGGTACAGGCACTTACTGGTGCCGTAAAGTCCAATCGCAGTCAAAGACAATGTGACTCTGCACACACTAAGTACACACAGAGGAGCTGAAACGGACTCACATCTTCATGAATGCCACTCTCAATGCTTGGCTGGCTGTGTCAGGAGCCAGTGGACGATGCAGTCGCGGTGTTGGTGGTGGTGGTGGTGGAGGATTCAGCTGGCGTTGTTAGGCGCTGCACCTTGTCCTCCAGTCGACCCATAAGCTGAGCATTTAGCAGACGAGAAAAGTGGGGCTCCACCAGGGGGAGCCGAACAGGAGGAGATGGCAAGTCTTTGAGGGGGACCGATTCCAGAGCCTCTGCAAACTCCTCTATGAACTTGTTCCTGCAAGGCGGGACACAAACAAAATACGAAAAATGGCGCAGAGATAAACCAGCCACCAGTAACACTTGTTCCAATTATTCTGAAATGACAAACTCCTCATGTTATATTGTTCCAGCGAAATAATCATAAACTAATTAGAACTCCTCAAACTGAATATTCATTGGTCATTTACAAAAGACAGAGAGAGAGAGAGAGCACAAAAAATTCTGAGGATGCAAAAACCTGATTAACACATACCATTCTGTCTGCAGCTGGTTGTCCATGTCAACAGGTGATGTATCTTTGTACACTGCCTCTGCTTGTTGGAGCAAACAGCACAAGACTGTTGCGCTGAACTGAAACACGAACATGCAAAAGCATGCAAGTATTGTGCAAACAATATCTCTCAAATTTTGAACAGACAAATGCAACACAGATGTGAGATTACAAACATGTAACCATCATGCTAATTATACCTCTTTCATATTTTTTTTTCTTTGTTAAGCTGCACAACTTCTTTTCTGCAACATTATTCACAGTTTTAAAATGCCAAACACATTCCGTCAAACTTCAAGAAAATATAAGGGGATGAAAAGTAGGAATCAAGGCATACATAACATACACCGTGCAACTTCTTGGGACAAAAAACAAACAAAAAAACAAGCACTGTCAAATTACCGTAAAGCAGCTAAAAGAAACAAAATGATGTGGCAAAAAAAAAACCCAAAAAAAACTCCCTGCGCCAAGGTAGGCTACACAGTATGCACCCTTACCTGGTTGCGGAAGAGAGGGAGAAGGAAAGCACCAGCTTGTAATGGCTTCTCGCCCCTAAGGACATCGACCAGGCGAACCAACGACTCCAGGTCGCTGCCTTCCATGGCCGCACACACTGACCTTGTCAGCACGCACAGGCCCTGCCATAGGTGCAAAAAATTTTAATGAGCAAAATGAGCAATCCACAAGAAATTTTACTTCAACCTGTCTTTGTCATACAAATCTTTAAAACCTGGACAAGCAGTGCATGAAACTCATTCAGTCACTACCGGAATCCAGACACTCCCAGACCAGAGACAACATATGTCTCACATGACTGACTGTGTGGTGCTGCAATTGCAAAGAGTAAACCAGCAGATTATCACCACCGGATCATGTACAAAGTTTATGGAACTTACACAGGTTGTGGAATAACGTTTTACCTACCTAACCATTACTGTTTTACTTTCAGAACAACTTCTGCACTAAATAAGACTAGCACTGCAATACAAAATACCTAACTGCCCGCTGCATGTAATTGACTTAGAGACCAGTATGTAAGTTGGTTCAATTAATAATGTTCATGAGAAGCATGTGTAACCACCATACCGCCTGACCAAGTGCTAAGAGTAAGAAACGCCTGATCTTTGCACTAACAGCAGGTACATGGCAACACGCAGGGCACAACAACTCCTTGCCCACCAGTTTCACTCAACACAGTGATAAAGCACAGTCTCACCTCCTCTGCTGCATCCTTCCTGACCAGGTGATGCATGTGGTGGAAAAGGATACACAGGGCAACATGAGCCTGGTTCTGTGGACGCAGAGAAGACTATTCAGAAAGATTTCAATATATGGACAAAATAGCCTGGTGATATGGGACAAGGATTTAACCATTAGCAAGCCCATAGTACATGTAATAGCATGAGAAGTTATTGACAGAAGAGACAGGCAGCTGCTTCTCACCAGTGGTGTAGTACATGTGTGTATTCACAGTACTGCCAATGTCATGTTAAAACAGTTTCATGTTATAAATCCATGTACTAGGAACAATAATTTTAACATCATACAGCTAGTCTGGTGGAACTGACAATTCTGCCAAACTTACTGAACCCAATGCCAACAGGTCTCTAAATTCTAATACTTGAAAGAAACTTCCTTCACACTGTAAAGGATTTCAAACACTTCAACATCCAAATAAACTTAGCTTTACACAGGGCTCCATATCTGCGTTGGACACTGGTTATATTCATTTTCGAAACACCCCGATTGTTAAAAAAATCAAGGCAGACATGTATTTTATCGTTTCTGCACATATGAAGCCCTGTTTACAAGGTAAGTTCTGGGGTTCAGAGTTCTGTCAGACTGTACCTTGCTAAGAAGAGGGAGGACCCTTGCCAGCAGCTTCCTGCCCTTGCGGACTCCAAGTATCTGCGTGTACTGCTCTATACTCTCATCACAGGTGAAGTACTGGTAAAGCTGGCCAATCTTCTCATGGCGCTCAATGAACAGGGGCAGTCTGCAACAGGACACAGATGAAATGTGTACATGCATCACTTTACATGGCAACTGACTGCAAGCAACTGTCATGCAAGCTGCTATAGCAAGTGGGAATGCATTCTGAGGAAAGAGGAAAAGAATGCCTGTAGTAGCTCACCTGTTATCTTCAGGCAGTGCAAACACCTTCTTCTCGATGTCATCAACATCCAGCAGCAAGACGTATCCCTGTTGAACACACCACATGGCCATAGTGACTATTAGCTTTGCCTTGACATGAAGGAACAAATACCAGCTACAGCCCAATGAATTTTCACTTCCTCCCCCAATCCAAGCCTGCCCAGAGAGATTTTAGCACTACAGGTCACATTTTATTTCCCTGGGTAATTGTCTGCCTAACGGATTTGCCTGGGTTATAATTAAGAATATAAGGCACCAATGAAGTTGGAGTGATGGTGACTATGCTTGGCCAGGCTGTGGACATGGCATATGCATGAAATCAATAAAGCAGATCTAAAGTCATCTACAAAAAGGCCTAAGAGTGATGCATTTGATAGAGCACATGGACTCCCGTACAAACCTTCTCAATGTCCATCAGAAGCTGTCTGAACCTGCGCAGCTCCTTGCTGACATTTTTCTTGGTGGACTCTTCAGTGGGTGATGCACCTCGCGTGACATCAATGATGTGACGGGGATTGTGAACACTGGCCGTGGTCAGACGGCCCAAGGACCCTTCAAACTGAGCTGCAAGGCAAATCAGTCATTCTGCTGACAACTGTCCAACATACTGATGTATAGATCTGCACTGTTTTCTACACCCTTGTCTCTCCTCCACCCATTCTCACCTCTGAAAGAAATCCCTTAAAGTTATGTCCAAAACGCACTAAAACAGACTGGAGATTGGAACCATGTGAGAATTTAGCCGTTTGAAAGAAAAATTCTGATTTTATTTTATTTCAGCGGAAATTTTTACCACCAGTGGAAACTGATGTCACAACCACGAAAAGCTACGGAAACCACTGCAAATATTTGCCCCTTCCCCATTAAAATTAAAATCAGCTGGAGACAATCTCGAACAGGGCCCCAGCATCAGCGATAATGCAGAAAGGATATTCACTTACCTGGAGTGTACGCCTTTGTCTCGATCTTGGCGATGTTAGGGATGAGAAGTTTCAGGCTCAGATTATCTGCATCTCCACCGCCACTTTCACGCTGCTTCTTGCGCAAAGTGTAATACTGTAAAAGACCACACGTTCCTCTGTCAGTGTCAAAAAAGGCTAGGGCTACCTCCATCTTCACCTTCCACCAACACATGGTCCAAATACAGGAGTTTTAAAGTGCAGTTGTAGCTAGCTGAAAGGATGTAGCAGCTGATATTGTAACTGTTGATTGAAGATGCACTGTCAGGAAATGTGACATTCGATCACCTGAAAGGTCAGTCCGCCCGTCACATATAGGTCTCATCATTCAGTGTTTTCAAATAATGTATGCAGAAGGGGTGTGTGTGTGTGTGTGTGTGTGTGTGTGTCCATAAGGTGTGAGAGAAACATGTGATTCTTGTAAGCATGTGTGCTGCGTTCAGTTAGCAGCGCTCTCATGCAGTAATAATTAATAATATAAGCCACAATTTTAATATCATTATTGTAAAAAAACCATCCCAGTCCTCCACACACTCGCCTCCCCCCCCCCCCACTCTATAGTTATCTCCCCTAGCAGCCTACGTCTCTAAGGGAACGGTTTCTTTATTGACGACGTGTGAATTTTCTTGGCTCAAGAAATCCTAAAAGTAAAAAACACAAGAATAAATGAAGCTCCCAGCATAAATTTGTCCATAGTTCTTTTAGAAAAATAATGTGAAAGCAGCAAACTGATTGCAAAAATACATTATTCGCCTTGCGCCCACAATTTTAAATCTGATTAGAAGCGGTGATGATGTATCAGATTGGCCATTTGCAAATTAACAATGCCAAGTGAATATTATGCAAGTTTTTAAAGCAGGCTAGAAACATTGCCTGTCCAACTACACAAATGATCTACGATCAACTGTTATCTAGTTAAATGCGCCACTGTAGTACATGCCTGCTTTTCACATCACACAGAGGTTTCTGTTGGCCGGAGCGCCAGCCGTCCACAACCTTCAGCTGGGCAAGCATGCAAGTGGTAGGGGTTTATATCTACGATAATAATAAATGTGTTTTGTGTCGATGCTTTACCCAATTTTTTTTTTTCTGAACCTAAAACGCACGTTCATGTGAGTGTTAGAATTGCACTCATTTTCCAAATTTTGTGGGCTGAACATTCCCAAAACAGAGGGGGAGGAAACCTGAGCACCCACACAGACACCTCCCCCCCCCCCTCCCCCCAGCCCCGACTATCCGCCTGCTTGAACAGTGCCACATATGAGAAGGAAAAATTCTTTGTCCCGAGTGGGACTCGAACCTAACCTCTCACACTGGAGCGGAAAAGAAAAAAAAAGTCCCACTCACCGTGTAATAGTAATCATCCAGGTAAGGATTGTCAGTGTTGAGCTGCAGGAGCTGAATCTTGATGATCCAGTCCTTCTCTCGCTTGGTCATCAGGCCTGCGTACTCGTCCTCAGCCGCGTCCTGCTGGTGGTGGTGATGGTGCTGCTGCCATGGTGGGGGTCGTTGGTAGTTGGTGCGGTACGCTCGGTTCTTGTCATTGTGAGACTGCGAAGTGTAGCTACCACTGGACAAAGCAGAAGACCTTTGTAAACAAACAGCCCAGACTATCTTTACGGTCATCTGAAAAAAAGGGTCTAAGAGCTTATCCAATGCAGGCTGATAACAAAAATGAAAACTGATGGGGTGTGTGTGTGTGTGTGTGTGTGTGTGTGTGTGACAAAACAACCCCCCGAAAACAAGAACAACAACAACAACAAAAAAACCCCAAGAGGATATTTGGCCCCCAGCAGACAAGTGAAGAAAACCGGTACAACATGGAATCGAATACAGTTGAATTTCCATTGCATGCACAAGAAACCTGCAGATATAATGGATATCTTGAAGATGAACCTGCTTCAAATTCCAACTAGAATTGCTTCAAATGGAAACATGGCAACACACAAAATACACACTGCGGCTCCACTACTGGGATCAATATAGGTGGTGAATTCATCATTTAATGCATAAGATGTGATTTTAATGTGTGTACTCACTGCTGGACTATTCCCTCCTGACGTCTGTCTGGGGTGGCTGTGGGCGGAGGATTGTTGCGGAGGTGATGGTGGGGTGGAGGGTGGGGGTGACTGTGAGGTGACATGTCCTGCACACCAGGATGTATTGGCATCCTGCAAATACAGATTCAAATCTGAGCCCAAGGAAATATCTGATATGAGATCAAATTCACTTTGAGCAGCTGGGTAAGGTACTGACAGATTACCGTAATGGCCTTCACTTTTCACCACAGAACAACAGCTGGGACAGTAGGGCAAATTTAAAAATTTTTTTGACCAGGCACCAATATCTGTCCCTAAGTTTTCAACCAGAGTAGTACAACTATAAAGCAACCTGAAGATAATGCCAAATGTCCAGAAAAAATTAAACTGATAAAACTTTGCCAATTTGCCAGTCTGGCATTCAATCGCTTTGTTGGTACCGCCATTGTTAAGACCAGAAGTACGGAATAGTCTCCCTTCACTATTTCTGTTTCTGCATTCTTGCAAGATCCAGTTTGTTGTAGTGGTCTGTGCAATTAAAGACAAGGAGGATATGGTGATTAAACATTACGTAAGGTTTACAAAACTTCTTGCACATTTCAAGGTCCTCTGATGCAAGATGCTGTTTCAAGCAGCATTGATATCAGCCCCACCGGCACATGTTCAGTGAAGAAGGTTGGACATTGAAACAGAAACTAATTTTTCTGCTCCTTGGTTTTCAACCAAACCTTTAAAGTCAAGATCTTTTAGCGTAAAAAGCAGTCAAAATGTTAAGTTCACAACAGTACTAGGAAAATACAAGACTTAACCCAATTAATACGATGAAAATTAAGCAGAAACCTATTTCCTAGCCAAGCAACAGTCCATGTGCTGTATGAGGTTTGTGTATCCCCCCCCCCCCCCAACCAGTACTTTTTTCAATGAGGAAGTGTGTCCAGTTATGTGGCAGGGAAAAGCAGACGATGGGAGATGGGAGATGGGAGGGTTGGAATGCTGGCAACTGACCTTGCTCCAGGTGGCGTGCCCATGGGGCTGGGAGGCATGGGGCCACGAGGGATGGGACAAGGCATACCCGGTGGCGGCCCCATCATGCGGTTACCTGCACACCACAAACAAGACCATCAAAAAATGCCTACAACCATGTGGTTTGCATTAGACTGAGCTGAAATAAATCCAACTTCATCCAACCTTTCTTACAAGGCAGCACAATCAGAAAATCATTTCTTTTTTACTAAACATATGACGTACAGTTTGCATTATACGTATTCCAAATCTTGACAACTGTAACTGGTCTTTGCACTTACAGTTTGACACAGACCTGAGAAAGAGTTCAAAGACAAGTTCTTGCAGATGATGTAAATACAAGAAAGAGAAAAAAAAACCACCCCACTAAATTCTTGAAACTGCTAAAACATAAAATAAAAGATTACGTTGCCGTAGGAGATGTAAGCGTGAACAGAACATAAAGGCAAAACGTATGTGTTGTTTACAAAGTGAACTGTCTCGTGAAACAGGACTGCACAGGTATTAAATCGGTAGTGACGAAGCACTGCAAATTGTGACCAACCAGAGTAAGCCCATAAACCACGCAAACATCCAAAAGCAGAAAGTGGTTAGAACTAAGAAGGGTGATGGTGTTCCACTCAGACACAGCATGCAGTGAACAAATGTTGCATGAACAAATTTGACATTCACGGAAAGCCAGCACACAGTAATGCAATGCTACTGTGGACACAGAGACAAGAGGGCAAACACAGGAAAACAAGTACGTGTAATAAAATGCATGTAATCCATTACAAGGTTGGTTGTTTTTTTGTTGTTGTTGTTATTTATTCCCTACTTTATTATCCCTTTCAGGAAATTCAGGCTGCTTTCCCCGGGGAAAGCGTGTCGCCACAGTGCAGCGCCACCCCAATACCTATCCTATATATTTTACAATTTTGCTGGGGGAGGACAGCTGGGTAACCCGGAGAGAAACCCCCGATGAGCAGCCTAGCAGCCAGGAAAAACCGGTATCACATATCACAAGCTCGACCTGGGCTCGAACCCACGCTTTATCGCCGGACATTGGTGGCGGCCGTTCAGTAGCGCAGCGGCTAAATCCGACGCGCTACCTATTAGACCACCGCTCACCCCCATTCCTTACTATAATAGTACCCACAAAAAAAAACCCGCCCACAAACACCCTTAGATCTATAGTACATCAAAATGTGCCATTAGTGTAACTGTATTAGTGTACAGAAATAAAGTTAAGATGAACGTATGACACTTTTGTGAAAAATGTTACACAGAGAGGATTTCTTCTTGGCAGTAGACAAGGGAGACAAACGAGGACCATGTAGTCAAATGCAGCATGAGCAGATGTGGTACGCGCACGCAGACCAACAAAGGAAATGTGCTAGTGATGATGTTGAGTGAAACGCTTGTTCAAGCCACAGACAGCACAACATGAGATGAGAAAAATGCAAGGTCTGGACATAAACACAATAGAAGAGCAGCAAAGACAACACGCTATTGATGGTGTGTGAGAGGGAGAGAAAAAAGAAGCTTGTTTAAATTATGCCACAGTCGGCACAAGGTGACATGAGAAAAATGCAAGTGCTAGGGGGACAGAAAACGGCAAAGCAGCAAAGACAACAAGTGTTACTGATGATACTGGAAAAAAATGCTTCTTCAATATAAAAATATCACAGTTAGCACTACGTGAGATGAGAAAACAAGTGTGTGACAGACAAACAAAAGACTCAATGATGATGAATGGCGAACAGTGTACCGTGTAGGATGAACGTGCAGAATACAACGATGCAAACAAGCTAGAAAGTAGAATTTTCATGTTAATCACTGAGTGAGAACCCATGCAGTGACTGTCCCAATGAGGAAGACAGGCATAAAGTAACGAAGAAATTCTTGAAGCAAGAGGGGCAACACAAAGATGCGAATCTGAAGAACGGACATACCCAGACTGATAGAGGAAGGGCCGTTGATGGCTGTCACGTTATACGGAGACATGAGACGAATGGGGTGAGGAGACCTGAGAAGGGAAGTCACCCCAGGGGGGAGGGGAGGAGTGGGAGTGCTTGCGCTTTGCCCAACTGGGGACTCAGTTCGGCCTGAAAGTGAAACCCAACCATAACCCAGTCAGAGAACAAAGATAGTAGAGAAAGAACACACAAAGTGGGAGATTCTAACAAAACAGAAATGAAAAAGATAAAAACAAACAAACAAAAACAACAACCGGAAAAACCCAACTAAACACACACATAAAAAAAAACCCACACACACACACACACGTTTGTAAAACATGCACTCTGCACCTTACAACCTTTCACTCAGTTTTAGTGCTCAACTCAGCTATCACTTTATCAGCTTTAGGATCTTTCTTCTAGAGAGATCTGCCACTCCCCTCTCAGTGTAATGTCTTGGTGCACCATAGTGAAACCCATTCTTACAGCCTAACAGAGCTGTCAGTTTCTAAACTTGTAGGATTCTTAAAAACAGGAATCCGTTTTGTGGCAGCCAGTGGTGTGGTTGTTTTTGTCTACCACAAAAGCAGCCCTGAAAATAGTGAGAATTTTACACGACATGGCAAATAGTAAAAAAAAAAAGCTGGTGAGTAAAATTTAAGACTTATTCGCTAGATGTGAGTCCGGTAAAACAGAGTTGATTTTTCAGTGTCACAGCAGTAAGTGGAGTAAGGTATAAGTGAGTTCCCTTGGCTACTTCTGCATCTGAATTTGGCTAATCATTGTTTGGCTAGTAAAACTTACGCGTCATTAACCAAAACTGAATATGCAAAAAATCAGACCTTCAGGGCTGAAAGGTAATTCCAATGACAGGGACACAGGTAAATTTCGGCTCTGTTGGAAATTTAAACCTCCGACCTTTCAATCTTGTCTGATGCTCAAATGGCCAAATCATCTCAGCAAATGGGGGAAAACGTGATATATTTCAGAAAAATATTCATGCTTGCAACTGAGATTTTAGTCCACACACAGCGAGTATCTGCAAACTAAAAATTAGTACAACACACTGTGCATGCTCAAAAAGGAACAAACACCACATTCCCATCATTCCAAGTCAAACCCCAATCCTGAATGTTCCTGCATCAGATTTATGCAATGTCTTTCTGTCTGCATTAAATGAGCCATCCATATAGTTTCAACCACACAAAAAGAGAACTCTGAATGCTGCTGTACCTTGTGTGAGCTGTGGAGAGCCGCTTGGCATCATGCGCTGTGGCAGGACTTTGCCAGATGGCATTATGAGGATAGGGGAAGTGCGGCCGTTTGCCATGGACTGTTGGCTGACTGGACTCATGCCGGGGATGACCTGCAAGGAGACATGGCTGATTCTTTGATGCATCTTCAGATAGCGTTCTTCTTGTCCTTGGCATGTACCTTCTGAACTCCTTACATTGATTTTAAGAGTCTTTCGTCCATGTCTTGTTAAAAGCACTACAACCATCCCCAGTTTCAATCATTAACTGTAAGTTTCACCCCCCCCCCCCCCCCCCACACACACATTTTCAGCAACTTCTGTTTACCCCCCCCCCCCCCCTCTCCTGTCTGCCCCTACTCAAATATACTTCAGTCATCTGTTCCATAGCACACATCCTTAATAAGCCAAAGTTTATTACCCTGTGTGGTGGTGTCCCAGGGAGAGGATGGCCAATCGGTGGCATTGACATGGGATAGGGTGAGCGATGATCACCAGCTAGCGCTGAGGCTGGCAACAGGCCAGGTGGCAACGGGCCAGTCCCCTGGTGCAGCGGCTGACGAGGGGGTGGCTGGCTGACCATCTGAGGTGCGGATGGTGGATGGGCTGGTGCACTCTCCCCTCGCATTTGTCGCTCGAGCTCTTCGGCCGTGAGCACCTGCACAGGCAAAGTTAAAACATACCCCTTCAAAGAGTGAGGCCAGGAAACGTAGCAGGGAAAACTCTAGAACACACTTGCCTGTAGACAGGACAAAATGGCCGAAGTTTCGCTGGAAGCCTTCTTCAGGGGCAAGTAAACAGTAGGAAATGGGAGACAATTCAATGCTTGACAAAGCTAGATCTAAATCTGCATCTGCACCCACCTGAGGTTTCTTGCCACGTGACAGCATCTGACGCTCGATCTCCTCTAGCGTGTGTGCCTGAGGCAAGGTGGCAGGAGACTGTGGTGCGAGCGGCTGCAAAACGCCAGGAACAGGCGACTCCATACCCTGCGAGGGAAGAGCAGAGGCTTAAAAAAATCAAACAATCGGGGTGGGGGTGGGGTTGGGGTGTTGCTAAGGTGTGCCTCTGCTTCCAACAAAAAAACCCCACATCTTTGCATTTTGGTAGGGTAGCGGCGGAAGTGGAAACTCACATACTGTATCAACAGCACTTTTGCCACAACAACAACAAAAAGTCCAAAGAATAGAGGAAATATGGTCAATTCGGAGTTCCATAAATAAAATTCTGTAAAATACAAAATGAAAAGCAGTCAATATACACTTCCGTTAACAAAAAGGGAAAGAAAATCACCCCTGGCATAAGGCTGTGATCATGTTGTCATCAAAAGTAAAACTAAATCTCTGAATGCTGGGGAAGGGTCTTACAGGCGGGTAGCCTCCTCTGGCACTCTCAAACAGCTTCCGCAGGGCAGTGGCTGGTTTCTGGAACACATTCTCTGCGGGGGATCCCCAGATGTTCTTTGTTGACGGCGACGCCTGCAAAAAAAAAAAAAAAAAAAAACAGAATGAGGGAGAGGAAAAAGGTTCATTTGCTGATATGACAGAATTATCATCCTGATGGTCACTGATCATGCTGCAACATGCATGGTTCTCATGCAAAGCAAAATGTTATCATTAATCCAAGTTGCAGGCTTGCTGTGTGTGACTGTGGTAGGCATGATGCATTACCCTGCAATGCACACTCACTTTAAAAAAATTTACCTTCTTATCTCAGGGTTCCCCCTACCATGTGTTCTAGTGGTAGTTTTTTTTTTTTTTTAAAGTTTTTATTTTTTTATTTTATTTTTATTTTTTTTTATACCTGCACAACTGAAGTTTTCTGAAATAACAGAAGCATTTACATTGATCCCTGTTAACCCTTACCAGGTGTTCTGCATCAAGCAAAGCTGGAGGAGAGGCCGGACCGAACAGCTCATCCAGATGCGGTGCAATCTGCAGGGGGCATAAACAGTCATAGGTCTAGTTACAGCTAGTGGGAAATAACTCTCAGACCATGAAGATGATCATGGAAACAACGCCATAAGAAATCAGCATATGACATGAAAACAATAAGGAAATTGTCCGCCATGAGGTAATCACGGTGTGGGCAGCGGAGGTGAATGATTGGATGTCGATTTGGACAATGTTTCACTTTCACCCGCAGCTGTTGGCAAGTAAAAGGGGAATGGCATTACTGGCATGGCATAAAATTCTTCTAGTATAAGTTAGTACAATACAAACTTTATAAACATGCAATCTACAAGGCAGAGCATGCACTGGCACTAAACTGCAAGTTTGGAATACATGTATGTGTATGTGTTAGTCAAGTGTACCCTGGCCGTTCCCTTCACTATTTCATACTTAGTTTTGTGAATAAAAACTGCAAAAAAGGAAACTTGCACCTGTGTCCTCTGAGAAAATTTCAATCTAAACCTGGAAAATCTGTTCATTCAGTGATTTGCTTAGATGACTAACTGGCAAGTAGCTATAGCTTCCAATTCCAAGCATGAGTCCAGACACGGCGCACATGACTATAAAAACAAAAGGCACCTCTCATTTTAACATTCGTGAATGGAGGCATTTGTAAACAAATACTGACTTGGCGCATGCTGCCAACAGATCAGCCAGTCCGATTCACAAAATAAGCGGTAAATCTTTCATGTGACAAGGTACTGTGTTAGGTTACCTGGGAGACAGTCTACTTAAAGTTAAAACACCATCATCCAAGACACTTTATCGCACAAATTGGGACCCCACCACTGGGACCAATTATCTAAATAAATAATAATAATAATGAGTATTGTGTAGGCGCTTTACCCAATTTCCTGAATCGGCTCTAAGTGTCGCGAACTGAACCCAACACACACGCCCACGTGAATCACATGCATTCTCTCGAACACTGGACATAAACACATTACAATCACATGGTGCGAAGGGTCAGCTCAGATATTTAAATTTCGGAATTTAGAGTTGCATTTATTTTTCAAATTTGGTGGGCTGAACATTTCCAAAGCAGAGGGGGAGGAAGCCGGAACACCCGGAGAGAACCCCCGACGATCGGCCCGAATGAACGGTGCCACATACGAGAAGGAAAAATTCTTTGCCTCTAAAGCTTTACACCTGGAGGGTTTGTTTCTTCTGATTGTCAGCATCAAACCTAACTTCACAGCAAATGTTTGTGTCTGAACCAGCCAATGTAATTTTTTAGCTGGAAATCGTCGTTTTCTTGACTTTTCTTGCATTTCCTACAAATTTTGTTTTCCCCAGCTTCCCAGTGACCAGGAAAGCCTGCTAATATTCCAGTGCAGACCTTGCTTTGGACACCAGCGAACTGTGAACTGTGCAGTCCATGCATTTAAAGTCTGCGTCTGTGGTGCATTCTCTTGCTACACACCTTAGCCACTGGGATGGGTTGTCCCTTTCCGAAGAACTTTTCTCTTTCGAGTCTTTCCTCTTCCTCTTCATCCTCAACTACTAGGCGACTGATGCTCTGTTCCAGGTACTCCTGAAATTTAAGCATTGTTATTGTTTAATTTGGACCACTGATATAAATAAACATGCACAACATATTTTTGCAAACCACATGTACAAATCACACAAAATGCTCACAAGGTTTTGAGCAAAGCCAATGAATGCAAATTTACAACATCAATGATTTTCTGAACTCACATAAAACAGACACATACACCAGCAACAGCTACGCAGTACAATGACAAACATCGAGTTGTACACACTATTGATCATTAGATGTCCCAATTTCTGAAAATGTTCTTACAAGAAAACCAGGAAAAGGGCTATCAATTTAGACACACTGGAATGGTAAAAATCTAAACTGACAGCAAATAAATTGAAATCACACTGTGCGCAAATTCGAAAAGATACTACCGCTGTCCTTAACCGGTGCACTATTAACAGTACTAACACCAGTACCATCTAGGACTTTCTGCCTTGTATATATTAATATAAGCTATATGTACATGTATACCTCCTGGCTCCTGTAAGAACGTTCGGCATTGCCATAGCCCGAGTCCTTGGTGAAGTCACGAGTGTGAAGGTCAAAGAATGACTCCCCTTCCAACTCCTCAGCCAGTCGCTCATGTTCTTCCTCCCAGTCAAAATCGCCACCTGAGATCAGAGAAGGAGAAAAGGTCAGCTGAGTCACCGTGAGACAAAAGCCGTGAGCATACTGCATTCACACTGAGTGACAGGTATCTACCTGGGTGGAAAGAGATCACGACTATTCTGTGCTTTGCTACTTAAAGTTAAGAATCTCTTATGCTTGAAAATGTTAACATTTGTGTACTCCGAGTCCGACCATTCATAATCCAGATTTATGATCCAGACACAGTGTCACGCATCCCCCAAAAGCAACACTTCAAAAAGCATTGCCCTTCTCAATAAGCATCAGTTAGGCCTGTTTTTGCTTTTATGTTATGGTTAATGTAGATATAATAATAATAATAATAAATGTTGGGCGCATTTCTTTAAATTAAACTCAGTGCACCTATCACTCACTCAGACTCACGCACATTATACAACGATGAAAAGGACATACACTGGTGAAACTGACTAGTTAGACAAAATTACTGGTGTTAGTTATTTGTGGCCTCATGCCACATATTTGTCTTTTTCTTCCAATCTCCTCTAGCGTGTTTCACTTCAAAGACAACACTTTTGCTGCGTGTTTTTCTCACCATCTTCGCAGTGTCCAAACGTCTCATCATTCAGTACATCAAACTCCTCTTCCTCCTCAGGGGCCTCAATCAACTGGTTTTCAAAATCGCCGCTCCCGGTTCCTGCCCCTAGTGCCTGGAAGTAGAATTGACCTGAAAATAACTCTAGTACTTGGCCACACATTTACTGACAAACTGGCTGCACGATTTCGCAGGAAATGTGCAATTAGGTTATATCATCTCTAGATATGTAGCACGCACCTCTTTGTATGAGCAGTGCTCTGTTAGTTGACCCCACTAAACATATCATGGCACGAATGTAGTTATCAAAGCCATAACAAAAGCTGAATGTATTCCATGTAAAAGTTTAGACGCTAGCCTGCGGGAAATTTCATAAAATTTAGTTCAGCATAGCCGATAGCTGCAATGACTTACAGAAAAACCGGGCTGCGACGTCACATGGATTGTGTTTGCCATCTCAAGCCATTTTCACTTCCACTGCGATGCCGTACTCTCGAAGCAAATATGTGGCTGGTTTAGAAATACGGAGATCAAAAGTGGTCAATCTTTAGTATTATTTCACGTTTTATATATAAATTTGATCGAAAAAAGTAAAATAGAACACGTTCCTTTAAGCATATGTTTTACTGGCTATGTTTTGTTTGGATAGAGAGTACAAGGACGTTCGTTCGATTTTCCGCCATCTTTCGTGAAAAAACGGAAATCTTCGTCAAATGTTATTGTTTTGGAATGCAACGCGTTTATAACAGTTTTCGTGGGGTTTGTCACAGAGAAAAACCACCCAGAAGTGCAAGGACAAGTGTGCAATGTGAACTGTCGGCTTTCTTTATCACCAAAGCTAACGATTGTGTGCATAATGTCTGAAGTCGATATTTCCGAAGAGATTCCGAATGGTGACGATTCCGCTTTCGTAGAAGAGCAATCTCACGAAGACGAATGTGATTCGGCTGCTACGACGGGGGCAACTGCGACCGTTGTAGAAGCGGCACCTCAAGATGCGATCGCGGCAGAACATGTTTATGTTGCTACTTCCCAAGGACTTCTTTCTGCAGAACAGTTTCAAGAAGCGACGGTCGGCGGGATCAAAACCACCCACATTGTCATTCATGACCAGACGATCGGACAACTTGAAGCAGGACTGAAAACACCGACAACCCCCCTCCCCCCGCCCACACCCGCTACCCCACTGAGCAAAGAGAGAGGGTTCAAATATACGTGGGACGATTCAGTTCATGCACCAGTGCTACCAGTTCGTTGTAAAAACACAAATGGCGAACTGTTCAAAGCCAAGTTTGGTTCAGGTGTGTTTCAGAAACTTACGCCCAGAGTTTCAGTGAAAACAAGGCAAACCAGACGATGTACCGTTGAAACTGATAAGAAAAAGTAAAGCATGAAGTCCATTAAGCTCAACTAAAGACAAGTCAAATGCTATGTGAACCAAATTTTCTGCTGAAAGTAAATAGCCGTGAAAAAAAAAATCCTGCTTTTCACTCAAGTAGTTTTGTTGCATTGCTAAAGAAGAAAATTTTGAATGAAAGGCACATTTGTTTGAATTGTTTGATTTTTTTTTAAAAAGTTGTTTCTCTATAGAGAAACAACTTTATGAGACGGGGCAGATTTTGCTACGCGCAGCAGCAAGTTTCAGTGATACAAAACAAGACTGTGACGTTTCTCCACACAATACTTACTTTCACGCACACAGTGACGTAACGAAATCTGCGTCATAGACACCTTACGTGCACACTATGCTGCTGCGTTCTTTTTGGCGGAAGTTGTGAGACATGTGTGTGTGTGTATGTGTGGACGGATGTAATGATGACTATCTCCTAAACCACCTCGTTTGAGGCCTTTTTACTTTGAGATAAAATGGGAATTCACCTTCTCCAGAGCTACCTTTCACGATTTTTAGCCGGCCGCATTTTGAGAACAGTTATCGCCGATTTGAAAAAATCGGTCATGTTACGAATTTTTTCGAAAAAAATGTTCAAATGGCTTCATTTTCTGAAATTGGGAAGATCATCCAATTATACTGCCTGTTTTCGTAGCACAGCTCTGTAGCTCTGACAGGTTTTGTGTAAGAAAAATATTTCCGAGGTAGGGGTGGTTTGCATATATAAGGCCAAATATCTATGAAAAGACTCCTTCAAATTACTCATCATTCCGGTATTTTTGTCACTTGTGACAACTGCACATATGACATGAACTATTGCACTATTATAGCTTTAGTATTAAGAATAACAGAGCTTTTAGATAAACACATTTTTCACGTTTCTTCGAGAAGCGCCGGTCAAAAAAGTTCCAATTTTGCAATTTCGTAAGTACAATCCAAGGCACTTTTAAGTCCACGTTTTATCAGCTCTCCAGATCTTCCAGATTTTATGTCAAAATTAATTCAGTCCCGGAAGTCACAAAAGCAACAAGGAAATCACAAGATATGAAGTATCATCTGTCAGACGAGCAGCGTGAGGCTGACGGCAAATGTTTGGTTCACAGACAAAATCTGCAAGTATCGTCACTGCTTCCGACATTTCATCAGCCATCAGATTTCATGTGAAAAATAATTCAGTTGGAGAAGTCACAAAGCCAATAGGGAAATCACAGGACATAAACAAGCATCCTCAGACGATCTCAGTGCTAGAGGCTGACGCCAAAAGTTTAGTTTACTGAATTGACGTCATCTCTCTCTCTCTGTATGACGACCTGCTTGAGGCTGACGTCAAATGTTTAGTTCACGGAACTGACGTCTCTCTCTCTCTCTCTCTCCCCCTCTCTCTGGGGAGCCAGGGTGGCCGAATGGTAGCGCGTTGGACTTTCAATGCTTGGGCTGAGAGTTTGAATCTAGGCCGCTGGGGCCAAATATTTGTGCTGGCCTTTTTGTCGTTGCCCCGTCTTTGATATCACCCTTATGTGGTGGAAAAGAGCGTTAAACTCCTAAACACCCACCTACCCACCCTCTCCCTCTGCCTCTCTCTCTCCCTTCTTCCCACACCCGGCCCCACCCCCAGTCACGTGGCTAATCGGTCGAGGTCGTAGAGGATCTAGTGTCATCGGTAGAACTTGGAGAGGGGAGAACCGGCAACAATAACAACAAAACAGACAAAATAAAATGAAGTTTGGAGAAACAACTTTGTAGGATGGGGCCGTTCCTCCTTGTTTTCTTGTTTAATTGAAGTTCTTGACAAGTGTAATAAAACACAAATCAGACAGATAAATTATTCCCTGCATATTCTAGAGAGTCTAGTGTAATGAAAAATCGCACATTGTTTACCAGTATTTTTGCTGTTTCAGGTGGAAGAGGAAAGTGCATTAAAGGTACTGATGGCCAGTGGCACACCCCAAACGAGTTTGAACAGCTTGCAGGTCGTGCGAGCAGCAAAGACTGGAAAAGAAGCATCCGCTATGGTGGACGGACACTTCAGTGTCTGATTGAGGATGGGATTCTGCAGCCTCATGCCACATCGTGCACCTGTGCTGCCTGCTGTGATGATGATGCTGTTGTTAGTAACATCGTCAGTCTCGCCGTTTTCTGACTTTCAACTGTAGACGTAGTTTTGTGTAACTATAAGAGATGAGGTGATGACAAAAATGTAATTGTAAACAGTAAAGACTACTTATTCAATACTTGGTATGAGATAAGTCATCATAAGAGTATTGATTCTGCAACCTGTCCCCCCCCCCCCCCCCCCCCCCCCCCCCCTACTTAAACTGCTCAACTTCCTCAAGTTACCCTTGTCCCTGTAATGTTGGGGTTTGTTTATTAAACCTTGAGATACAGTCATAGTCATACATGTATATTTGTTAGAAGTTAAACAGAAAGAAAGTTCAAAAGTCTAATTCAGCATTAGCAGACATCAGCAAGTTAACAAAAATTTAAGACTACACTGCATTAAATTGTGGCTTCACAATTCATTTCACACTGTGAGAAGACTTTTTACTGAAGCCGCTGACGTGGATTAGAATCAGACGTGCTTTTCTTCGGTGATAACTGATATGCCACACTTCTTTACAGACTGGTCCCGTACGACTGTTTGTGCCTTACAAGAGAAGGAAGAAAGACTCGGACACAGAAGGAGGCCTCGCCTCTCCCAAGAAGATGAGAACAGCATCAGCCAAATCACCTACCCCAACTCATGTTACAATTGCCAAAGAAGGTTTGTTGCTGTTATGCCTTTGTAAAAAATACTGTATACAATTACATTTTATTGTTTAATTTTACTTTACAGGACTCCTGAATAGCAGCTTGCCATCTTGATTTATTTGAAATGACTCGGCAGCTAATCCAAGCAGATAGACTGAGTTTTACTATGATATCAGATGGACATTCAGTGATTCATAATGTCAATCATATATATAGAGGGTTGGATTCACAGGCGGAGTTTCTTCAAAAGAATTAGGGGTAGTGTGTATAAATTTATAAGCACTGGGGCTTGAAATGCTCACTGGTGTCCTCAGTATCAGTGTACGTGACTGGGGACATTGCTTTCACTTTCCTCGACATAGACTTTTTTCTCAGTGATTGAAATGAACAAACAGCAGAGAACAAGCTGTATCAAATACCATGCTGAATAATTACAGCCATGTGCTAAATAGTTATAGATGTTTGTACAGTCTGTCTCACACAGCTCGTTTTGACTGTAACATCACCAACATCTAGTCTCACCCACAGTTTGTTAGGGTAAACTGATGGAAAAGCATCATAAATTTATCTCCTGGTGTCCTATTCCATGTCTTCGGCAATATAGATAGATGTCTAAGCTGCTGTGATTTCGGTTAACAGCATGCAAAAGATGTACAACTAAGCCAGCAATAATCAAACTAGCTCACGTTTCCGGAGAAATGCTTTGCAAGTGTGATCAATTGTTGGCGTAGTGCTTCGGTTCCAGTTCGGTTGATTCATCTGTGTCACACGGTGGAGAGGTTTTGGCTGCTTACGAATCAGTCTGGCAGTACATGGATATTTGTAGATCAACCTACTCATGTGTAGTGATTATCAACTTCGGCAGGGATGAGATGAGACTTCTAGGCAAAATCGGCATGTGAAGTTTGAGTCTCTCTCTCTCTTTTTTTTTTTTCAATGAAAGGGAGTGGCTTCAGTTTTACGCTTTGAATTTCAGTATTTTCACACTTGTTATTTTTCACGTTTGACTGACTGACAGTGATACTGATAGAGCTTGGCAGCTTCCTCTCATAGATGTTTTAATTTTTCCAGCCTTTGTTGCAGTTTCTGCCTCCCCAGTGCCCTCCTCACAGACTGCCTTCGTCACCTCCGGCCACCGACCTCTCACTGTCCAGTCTGAGAGTGGAGAAACTGTCCAGATTGTTGCCACTGACGCGCAGGGCAATATTGTCACTGGTGGTAAGGAGATACACTCATACAGTCACACTGTTTCTGCTGGACGAATATTATGTTAATTTTGACCAAGATCCTGGAACTAGATGTGAAATCAGTTGCCAAAAAAAAAAAAAAAATGCCTGGTTTATGCCTGGATATTTGTATGATAGGAAGCTTTGAATGCGGCCTTGTCACAGTCTCAAACCACATGGACCTCCATAGCATCATCATACATGTTACAATCATGCTCATCCTCATGCATAATAAAAATTGTCCCAGCTTCCATATATATTTGTGGATTCCACCCATGAACTGTAAGGAATGCCACCGGAGCTGGTGAAGAGTTGTAGCAGCAAAAGAAAAAAAAAATCTAGACCCCAGCGAGTTTTCAGTATTTAGTTGTTTTTGTTATTTTGTTGATGAATTTCAAAGCCGGCCTTACAGTTATGTGAGGATTGGTTCTAATGTTACAGATGCTGTTGTGATGACACCCTTGGCCTTGGGGCAGCAGCATATACAGAGTGTCGTTCAACAGCAGCAGCATCCACAGCAACAGCAGGTGCAGCAGCAGGCCATTGTGCCCAAGCCTGGTACCACTGTTGTTGCCATGGATGTTATGGAGCAGAAACAGTGGTGGCATCTGGAAGAGGTATGTAGTGCTGTGGAGTCACTCAGTTGTAGGAGTTACTGATTTCAATACAGTCACTCCTCAAGGCTCATTCACCTTTTGGTAAAAGAGGCCAAGTGCCATGGGTGTGATGTAAGCACTTGGATAATTTTACTATATGATCATAGACATATGTGGGCAGTTGCAACCCCCTGTGAAACACATTTTGTATCGCACAGGGGGCTCCCTGTCTTTCTGGTTCTCTTCCTGTCTTGTCTCACTTTTCATTACTTTTGCTTGTGTGGTGGTGTGAGATGTCATTTTCAGGCTTGCTTGCTTTTTTTTTTTTTTTTTTTTAAAGAATCCTTATGGTTATGCAAACAGACAATATGTTTACTTAGAATACAGTCATATGCTTTGCTTATCACAGCAGGGAAATAGGTTCGTGCGTAATATCATGGAGGAAGTTTGGCACAGCTAGATTTGGGAGTAACTCAGGAGAGGTGTAAAATGCTTGTCATTCTGTGCTGTTCTCAAAATCAAGCTACACCAAAATTCCAACAACGCAAACTTGCTTGGAAAAAAAATAGGGTCAAGATAGGCAGCCAATTTCCAAGCCACTTGAGAATTTTGGCAAGTTGTGTATTTCCAAGATAGAAAAGAGGTTTTGGAGAAGTTGCCAGTCAACATGATTTGTGATTTGCATTCTTTTAGCTTGATCTCTTCACTTCTTTCTTCGTGTCTGTTGCAGATGGCCAACAACTTACTACAGCAAGTCCAGCAACTGAAGATCATGATAGAACAGGTCAAACAACAGACGCTCATATCAAAAGAATCAGTGGTGCAGCAGACAAGGCAGATTTCTGAGAAAGAGAAGAATGAGGTATGACGTAGTCTGTTGCAGAAGGTGTGAGAGGGTTGGAGTACAATAGACTCTGTACAGTCACTGGTCACTTTTGTGATTTCCAAGAGAACGTTTAGTTTGTGAATTGTTGTGAAGTGAAAAAAGTAAATTGTCTGGTTTTGCGGAGCCCAGGTGATGAACAATGTTTATTGGGGACAGTCAGTTTATGCCTTATTTTAGTGTTCAAAGTGGCTTTGAATTTGATATGGAATGAAATGTGACCCTAAAGTTGCTGAAGTATCTTTACGAGAAATCCCTCCTGCTTGTTAGGTTGTTCCTCTGACCTGAGCGGTGAGACAGCACTCTTTCTCTTGAATATTCTCATGATGTTTACAGTTACTGTGATAATACTACCAAACAAGCTTGACAGTCTTTTCTCTAATGTCCAGTCTGTGTGTAGATTTGTTTAAACGCTTAAACCAATGTCTGTATCACACACCTCTTGTCATCACTAGGCCTTGAATGCAGTGCGCATCGAAGCCCAGATGAACTTGTCCCGTGTTGTGATGGACCAGAAAGCGCAGAAAGACATCGCTGTTCAGCAGGCGTTGGCCCAAGCCCGTGCCGAGATGCAGGAGAAAATGGACTCCGTGACGGTCATCTCCGATGACAAGGTCACGTACAATGTCACGTGGAACTCCGCCAGCAACCAGCCGACGATCACCACAATCATGGACACTGGTGTGGAAGAGGACTCGGACAAAGAAAAATGATCTCATTTGTTGGGAAATTTCATCCCAGTGGGATTTACAGTGCACGTCCATATATATGATAATGGGGTATATAGTGCGGAGAGGCAGTGGCACAGGAGCAGCAGTGGTATCAGCTAAAATCAGGAACACAACGTACAAATTAGATCACAGTTTGTTTTCAGTATAGTGTGCTTGAGTATACTGCAACATTCTAGTTATACCATGGTCAGGACCACGGCTCCCAAACAAACGATTTCCCTACAAACCATTCAAAGTGATATTCACAGAATGTGTATTACTTGTTCCCATGTTGTGGGTTCAAGAGAACATGGTATAGAAAAGGTAAACACTACCGTCGCCTGTGCAAGGGCATAAGCGCCATTGATTTTACAAGTGTTTGGCCCCTTTCCAGATGAGCAAACTGTAAAGGTTATTCTGTCTTTTCAAAGTGATTCATGTTTGTAAGGCAGCAGCAAGTCAAGTCAGTGTATTACAGCGTTTGCCACCTGCTACATCATGCTCAACTCCAAACTCCATTGCTTGCTTCCATACCTATGGATGTGTTGCTTTTTCCACTGACCCGGATTGTGCTCAAAGACTCTCTGGTTTTTGTTTTGCCAACTCTGACATTTTCAGTCACTGAAGCATGTTTTTTTTTTTAACCAGAGCTATGTGATACTGATGTTCGTTAGTTATTCTGTGTGACCCTGCTATTGAGGCCTTCCTTGCTTGTGGGTATGTGAGACTGTGTGCTGTTCGACACCATGACCAGTTATTGTGTTCATGTGTGATATACGTGAGCATGTTTTTACAGAATCTTGTGCTTGGTGATTCATGTTTTTTTGAGTTGCCCCAGCAGGAATTCATTTTGTTTTCCTCTCCCCTTCATGAAATAATGGACAGCGGTAACAAGACCAACAATAATGGCATTAATACTGAGCTTTTTATGTTTTTTGTTTTTTACTTGCGAGAGATTTATCATTTTTTTTTTCTTCAGCTCATATCTCTGGTTGTACCAATATGAGATGTTTAGCACCAGGATTCAACAGAGTTTCCTCTAGTTTTCCTGGATCAATTTTTGAGGTCTTGGTCTGGTTTTAAGGTTAGCATTGCGCAGCTTTCTGTTGAATTTTCAGATTCTTGAACTATTAAACCAAACACTGCAGAAATCATTTTGCCATGGGATTATGTCATTGATTCAGGTGATGGAAGATGTCAGTATCTAGAATGTCACTAACCAAGTGCTGCAGAGGTCTTCACACCAGCAAATAAACTGATCTGCCATTTTGATCTGGCTACCCTGTGATACAGAGATGTACAGTGTACTCAGCTGTCCCTTGTCCCCACCCATGCCTGAAAACGAGCATCACTGTCCCATTGCTTACATGTGTAACAATAATAATACAGTGCAAAACAGCTTAGGCGAAAAGTCGTACATGTGCTCTGTGTTTCACTGCTTGCAGGCCGCATCAGGTTTGAGTTGGGTTTTTTGGGGGGCGGAGTTCAGTCTGAACTGTACTAACACTACAGTTTGGCGTTTGAAATACATATATGCCAAACAAGAAACAGGTTTGTAATACCAGATAAACATCCAGTCTGTATTCCACCACCGTTAGCAAAATTAAAAAAAAATTAAAAGCAGTTTCATCCTCTCAAATATGCAGACACTGTCGTCTGTAGCATGTGCATTTTGGCTGAACGTTACTATCCTTGTGTCCTGTTTTGCTGTTGTGTTCATGCTCCTATTATGGCGTCATACTGGCAGCTGTTACAATATGCCCATTATCAGTTCGTTCATGGCTTCCTTCAGATTGTAGGTCACATTACATTTCTACGTTATCTGAAGTGTTGCGCGTTCCCCATTACGCAAATGTTGTGAGTGTGTGTGTTTGAATGCATACATGTTTGTTCAAAGTTGAGCAAGTTGTGTTCGTAAGTTTGGATGCGGACTGAAAATGTTATCTAACTTAAATCGTGTACATGTATTGCAGTTTGCATATCTGTTGTTTCCAGTTGGAGAATAAAAATGCTGAAGTCTCAGGGATTTGCATCATTTTCTTTCTCACACCAATTAACTCGTAAGAAATGTATTGCACCAAAGAAGAAAACAAGATGGTCACCATCACAATATGTTGTTTCAATTCGGTGGCCTGCTGTTACCTAGGTTGTCCTTTTTAGGAAGAAAGAGATAAAAAAAAAGATAACCGTATATGATGTAACACAAAAAACTGCACAAATTCACTTTTATTCAAACGCAATCCAAAGCAACGGGAATCACCAGAATTAGAATTTAAGGTCACAAAACAAGTTTAAGACTCTCGCACATGCAAATAATGCCATACACTAAAACGTGTAATCCCTCACTCGCAGACGCACAGTCAAAAGCACATGCAGCCACTCGGATCACTTTCAAAATTCATGCAGAAGCAAAACTGAAATTGACTGCTTTTTAAGACTAGATCCACAGCCACCAAGTTCACAAATGGACAAACGTCTTCAAAATAAGAGCTCTAAAACTAATCAGTACGGCTGTAGTATGAGTGGGTAGACAGATTGTAAGTCACGATCACTGACAGTGTAACCCCTTCACATCATGAAGTAATGCAGACTAGTGGTATTGCATATAAAGAAATGTCACTTTTGTCAAAAATGCCCCTATTATGTCAAGACATGTGGCAACATCATTTACCACATGCTTCACTCCCTTTCACACTGAAATGCCATGTATGAGCCTAAAAAAACCCAATCCAAACAAACAAACCAACAACAAGAAAGAGAAATTCAAAAAACTTGTTGCTAAGTTCTGACATTATTTGTATGATGTGAAAGTGTCAGATGTACATATCCTGCATAATCTCAGGGTTTCAACTTTCATATGCGTGGGAACTACTCTAGAACAAATGTCCTGGCTGACCACAGAAGGAAACGACATTTGTCATGAATATTGTCCACTCTGGCGTAAAACTGACAGGACCTGTCTGCCTTGGTGAGGAAGTGACTGGACATTTCCAAAATGAATGGGTCTATACCGGAGTCAAAAGCGAAGATGAAGCCCCTGTAGTCCATCGTGAAGTGAAGCACAGTAAATGAAGTAAATGGCTGCCTGAGGACAATGTGGAGCGAGCTATGAGATTTTGAAGCTGTACTGTGATGACAGAGCGATGGCGTGGTCCATGGCGTGTATCGTCACCAGCTGTTTGCTCATCTGCTTGATCAGGGCTCTGCCGACAAACACAATGATAAAACATTATCGATATAACAAAACTGCCAATGTCTTAGCATATCTGTTGTCGAGCCATCCTGCCAAACTCAGTAAAACTGCTACTACCTACAGTTACGAGTGACACGTGTTACATGTACATCATCATGTCTGCACGTGAAATGCATGATTAAAGCACAGTCAAGTCGTATCATGCATTCCATGTCTGTGAGCGATTGGGTGCCACTGTGTTTCAGTGTATTTGGTGTCTATGCATCTGCAGGGAAAAACCCAAACAACTTTGGTTCAGATTAGATCAAAATGTGCTCTGATCAAAGACAGCCCAGCAGCACCCTGACACACATTTCTACCCACCTTCCTTCCAGTCGCTCCTGGTCTGACTGTGTGCACGTTGTCTTGTGCACCAGCTCTGCAGCCTTGGTCAGGTAGCGACACAAGTTCTCCAGCTGTGGCAACGTCCTGTCCCCCTCCAGCTCCGCAAACCATGTTTTGGGCAGTGTGGAAATAATCTGAAAGGTGGAACAGGTGCACATTAAATTTTGTGAGCATCATTTATAACGTCCGAACTCTCAGTTTTACTTAGCTCCTTATAACCCCTTCTCCTAATTAAGGTGGGACCAAAGGGCGTTGTAGCGTGGTGGTGGAAAAAATGAAAACAGAAAAAATTACTGTCAAGTCAGCAGCCTTCCTGTGTGGTCAAGTAACTCATTCTCACAAATAATCCTTGTGCCCTGTGCCTACAAGCATCTCAATCAGTATGCACAAGCAGCTGTTCAAGTGTTAGCACTGTTCACTGAAATAGGCTCAGCTGCATGTTTCATTGACAGAAGAAAGACTTACTGCCTGACACTTGTCCATGGCGTGGTGGTTGACATGGGAGTTGGCCAGCCCAAGCACTATGTAGCGATTCAGCAAGCCATCCAGTGCCAGCCGCTGCAGCAACCGCATCCCTACCAGGCCGTGCCATGCCAAGATGTTTCCCAGCAACTGAAAAACGCATAGAAAAACAGTGAGGTTTTTTTGTGTTTTTTTTTCCGCACTGAAGCTTATGCTATTTCTAAGCTTGGCACACACCACTGTAGCTACAGAAGACAACTGAAGAGACAGCAGCACTTTCAAGAAATGTGTTCAGTGGAAGTAAAATGCTGAGGATGACGACCAGTGCTGAATAACTGGAGGGAGTTTTATACGTTTCAGGGTACAGTTTCTTCACTGACTCAACAAAATCTATCAAACTCAAAGTGAAACTCTTACCAACCAACAACAGTCCCCCCACCCCCTCCCCGGACAATAGAACACTACTACTTTAAAACCCTGCCTCCATTATGACAGATGTCAACTGACCTTTATACATGTCCAAGACTGTCGATGAAAGAAGATGGATGGACCAGAGGACCGATTGTCAAGAACACTGCAAAAGGAAATGCACAAACAGCTTTCTATGAATTAGAAATGTTCGAAGACAAGGTGCGTATCTACAATTACACAGTAATGAACCACAGCTTTTCTTGTGTTGAACTTGAACGTCATATATACTGGCTCTAGATGATTAAAAACCCTAAATGCATTTTTAGTGATTATCAACTGTAGAGTTTTAAGACAGTTCCAAATACCTGTGAAAGGATAAAAATCAAAAATGTCTCTCCAGAAACAAAAACAAATAGTTCAATCATTACTTACGACATAGGATACATTGGCATGAACACATCATCATCCAGGGCCTTCCTGATGCGAGTCACCACTGCTTGCAAGTATGTCTGAAGAAAAACAAAAAGAAAACAAAGAGGGGGGTTAGGGGGTGGGGTACAAATTACCCTAATGGTTCTATCTCCATCAATAAATCCACTGACTAAGAGTACACACACAAGCGAACACATACAAGTTCTCTCTGTCTGTCTCTCACAAACGCTACAAAAACGGTTTCAAAAAGAGGCAGTAGCACAGCTATTTTACCTGTGTGTTTTTGCTTCTGGCATTCAGGGTTGGGTAGTCGCGGAACATGCGCTGTGTCAGGTTGACAAGTCGAGCTGTCTGAGTCGTTGAGACAGGATCCCACACATTCTCCACTAAATCTGCAGGACAGAGGAACAGTTTAGAAAGGTCCATTCGTATTTCTGCTAACTGCTGCCACTGCCAATTTTGAGACAGCAAAATACTCAGGAATGCACACTACAGTATTAAAATAATAAAAAGGTGGCAAACAGCCTAGCTGCTAAAAAGTAAAACATACAAAGCCTGATTTCTCCTAGCGAGAGGTTGCTGAGTACAGAGTATGGTTGCAATGTCAATATGGTGTTTCATTTCATTCGCAACCACAGTTAGAGTTTCATGCCCCCCCCCCCTCCCCCCACCCCAATTTTTTTCCTTACCTGCCACTAAGTTTCTCTCAAGGTTTAGCATGGTCAAGAATGAGTCAATGTGACTGAGCTGTTAAACCAATCAACTCACATGTAAGCTTGGGAATGACAACTTTCTCCACTAAAGCTGGCAGGATCTTGATGTCACTGTCTTCAGGGTCTACTGTGTCCCCAGACTTGCATCCAAAGAAGACGAGGCAGTTGTACCAGCCCATGTCCTCAAAATCTCGACAATCCTCCTGTCAGGCAAGCGCAGTAAAACATGACAGGACTTATCAAACGTCACCACATGCATGTTAATCACTTCAGAATGTGATGAGTGTTCTGGGGTCAGATACTATCTAGCAAGAGCAAACCTTCATTTTGTTTCAGGGCTCAAGTTATACATCATTCCCCAAAGATATTAACAAATTAAAAACAGAAAAGAAATAATAACCAGGGAAAAAAAAAGAAAAAAGAAGAAGAAAGAACATGATAGAAAAGTCTACTCCAGTCTAATTTATTTTATTGTTACTTTTAATAAATCTTCATCAAGATACTTGTCACTATATTAGTATATAATGTCAGTACACAGAGTCAACTATTCAGAGCTATTCAAGCCCGCTTCACACTACAAGCTACTCCCACTTATTCTTAAGCACATGCACCAACTTGCATGCCCACACTCGCACGCACGCACACACACAAATTATGCACAACCTAAACAGGTACTTCTCCACAAATTGTACTGACCTCCAATGGATTCCAGTTGATCAGTTGCAGCCTTACAAAGGGGTTGACCAGCTTGGGGATGCACAGCGCAATGTATGCTTCCCGGTATGTGTCTTGGAATGTGAACTTCCAGTCCTCAAATCTCTGCCGCACAGCTTCCATTTCACTGAAGTCAGCAAGCGTGTCCGTAAACAGAGCAGCTGCTGCACTGGTGATACTCTCTGTGGAAATCGGGATGAAAGCAAGATGTAGTACGCTCAACAAGACAAACACTGAACTCTTTGTCTTCAGCTGAGCAGCTGCCATCAATGGGCTGATGATTCTGCTTACGGGAGTTCGTGCTATTTGTGGTTGATCAGAGGAAACAAACAAACAGCAGAAACAAAAAACAAAATAAATGGCAAATGAAGCAGGACATCCTAGCCATGGATGTGTCAAAGGTGCAGGGTTTCAGAGTCTCAGCTGGGAGTGTGTTCCAGTCCTGCACTGCAGGGTTCTTGGTAAGGAGGAGCTCTTCCTGAATTGTGTTTTGCAGGAGATTAGATTAATGCTAGCTGCTGGTCGTGTCCTCTTCTCTCGTGGGGCGGTACAGGCGTCAACTGGGCTCACAGGTGGGGAAGTCTGCACTAGTCCATTCTTGATTTTGTAAAGCACTGCTATATATGCGCTGTTTTTCTGCATTGTTGCAGTGAAGGCCACTCTAGTCCTTCCAGCAGACACTGGACACTTGATGTGGTACAGTATCCGTTTCCATTGAAGTGGTCCCTCAGGCATAGCAATATGTCTCTGCATAAGGGGGCCCCGTACTGTGGCTGCGTACTCCACCAGGGGTCACACTTGGGCAACTCTTGCACTAACTTTAAAAAAAAATTTACCTGTAACCAGCTGCTACAAACTCCGGGCCTGACAAGAACCTTGGCAACATACTCCAACTTTTCTGCAAGCTTTGCATGCCCAGTAAAAGAATTTTGAAAATGAAAAATTTCAAATTCATGTTTGTAAATCTGGTATTACTACAAAAAAAAAAAAGAAAAAAAAAAGGAGGAAGCAGGGGTCAGATACTATCTAGCAAGAGCACGTCTTCATTTGTTCTCACGGCTCGTTTTTTCCATCATACCCCACTAACACTGCATGGAAAGAGCAAGTAATCAATGATGTAAAAATCGCGCGTCTTGGATTGTGAATGAAACGACATATAATAACTAGCAAAACAATACTGCATACCCTTTTCTGCATTGAACTTTGTGGTGTCTGCTTGACTTTCTTCATCGTCTGATGATAGTCCATCATGGTGGTTGACAATGTTGCGAGATTCTCGCGCCCTACGCCGTCTTGACCTGTCAAGCAAAATCATCAAGTTTAAATTAAGAACAGTCGTGTGCAGAAGAATGTGATACTGATGGCTATATAATATCCATAAAAGGTCAATTATGCTTGACTGATTTCTTTGAATATGAATGTACCCCCATTCACATTTTCTTTGCTAGCACAAAAAGTTGCTGGCTAGACAACTAGCTGACTGTGCCACAAATTACAGCACCCGAAGTGTCGCAGGACAGTCAGTCAGTTAGTTATTTAGGGTTTAATGCTGTGCGAGCAGTGTGCCAGGACAAGGGGGAGAAGGCATCCTTACCGTCTTGCTTCTCGTTCAGCCGTACGTCGTTGTTTGGCTTGTTCTTCTTCACTCTCCATTACAACTTGACCAGCTGCTTTATCTGTTGAGGTAAGAAAACAAACACACGATTCCGAGTTACTGAACCACAGCACTGTGTACCAAAATTATTACTCTAAAACAAGAGAAAGAAGACAGCAAAAGTTAAGAGAAAAAAAAATCCGAATATTTACTGTGCTTATATAATAACTATTATTGCAACAACTGGAACAAGTTGTTACATGGTAAATTTTCAAGGTAAGCTGTGGGTGAAAAAGATGTCACAGGCAAAGCAATGGGGGTGTGGAATACAGCTCCCTGGCTGTTGGCAGCAAAGGAGATGGGTTTAGGTATTAGTGGCTGGCATAATGTGAGGGAAGGCGACTTGGTTTTAACCTTCTGTGGCAGGCTATGAAAATTCGTGGTCAGCCTGTTTCCAACTTTGATCTAATTCCCACATCCAAGACAAAAACATCTGATGAGAAGCAGAAGTGTATAATTCTAAAAACTATCAGGGAATGTACGAACAGAACACAGGGGTCTGGTACTGTTCTGTATTGTGTTACATACTGGGAGCATTTCTGACAGTAGAATCTATCTTGGGCATGCACGCTTTTCCTAACTTTCTTTAAAATAACTCGGCACAGAAACATCTACAACTTGCAGGTGTTTTATTTGTAGCATATTACTCTTAGTCCTAACCATACAAGACTGAAGATTACAAGCTGTTAAAGCAAACCATCCAGTCATCACTGATACTATGGGTATATGTTTTACAGTGAAATTTCCCATGTCATGATGCGTAGCAAAAAGTGAAACACTGACTGCCCCCAAAACTCATAGGCAACATTTCCAATAACATGTGGCAGCCCAAGACAAATTCTATTGCAAGACACAAAAAAAATCACAACAACTAACACTGTGCCCAGCGCCCAACGAGGGGCAGGGGCCTGGCACGGGTCTAGCCCCCAGTGAGGCGAGCGAGCCCTGGCTCTGAGAACCAGATAGGATGACGGGCGAGATACCGACTTGTCATGTAGTCCTGACACTGGTCGCGCACGTCCTGCTGCCGACGCTGCAGCAGCCGCACAGCCCGCGTGCGCAGCAAGTTTTGCATGCGCTGCTCCAGCTCGTTGATGGAAGGCACCTGTGGAGCAAGCAGTTTGATGAGTGGAAGAAAGGGGAAGCCTGAACTTCTACACAATGACTGATGCAAAAGGTTCAGCAGTTACAAAAATGTGGAGGAAATGGGCAAGATCTGTTTTGGTCTCCTTATGCTTCAAGGTCATTTAAGATTTTGAGGTGCAGGTTTTTATCTGTAGCCAGAATTGATGACAGTGATGCATGTTCCAGAACAATCACTGTAAAAATGTAAGATTTTTATTTTATGTTCTTCTCACAGAGGATCTGGCACTGGTCAATAAAGAATGGATACAAACTTCCATCAACCATCCTGATAAAAAAACCTACAAATCGTTTTTCTTTTTTTGTTTGTTTTTTTAAGCAGCAGTTGCAGCATGTTAAAAGTGGCAGTTTTATTCACAGTGAATTTCATATCTTTCCAGGATAATTTCACAATCACCCGTAACTCTTGTCCAGAAAATGGAAATCCCGAAAATTAATATCCCATGCCAAAATGTTCATTTTATATACTGATTACTCTCAATTTTGTTTGAAACAAACATGCCATGATTGCTGCACTCACTCTCCACACCAAAGAGGTTTTTTTTTTTTTTGTTTATTTGGGGGGCAATAAGCCAGAACAGAATCTGACAGCACACACACACAAAAAAGCAAGGATGACATACAACATCGCAAGTGATCCCACCCACAATCAAAACTTGCATGGCCCCTGTGGTCAATGGCTTGTTTCTTTTACCCCCTGTTTTCATCTTACACCAATCAACAATCCCATTTTGAAAGTACAGAGTAATTATATTAGTGTGGGACTTCACTCTTGCCAGTAGGAAAGACAGTGTTTTTTCTGCCTGAAAATTCTGTTGACACCAAAAGGACACCAGCCATGTTCAAGCTCATATGCAGAGAAAAAGCACAGAGAGCGTGGAAATTAAAAAAAAAAAAAAAAGTCAGGCTATCGACAATCCAGTAGCGGGTTAATGCACTGGGCATGCAAGAGACAAAGCACTCATAAGAAAAACAAACAATGACTGTCAACAAGCAAGCTGTACTGTCAAAACAACATTCAACAGAGTGAAGAGAAAATTCAAAACTGCGGACTCAGAAGTGTAAAACAGAACACTCCACTAACTTCTACCTGTTAGAGAATGTGAGGTGGCAAAACACTGCTCTTTCAAGAATACTTCTGGAAGGTGGGAAGGCTAGTGGCTGCTTGAAAAGTGCACATCACTTGCAATTATATACTAATGATTCCATTTGTTTCCTTTCCAGTGCCCTTTCACACTACGCACAGGCTCTAAGCACCATCTCAACTGAAGCCAGCATCACAGAAAAACTGAGCCAAATGGACAACCAGATAAAGAAAAGAGGCCAGGCAAAAGACAGATAGATTTGTAATCTGCTGCACTACTTAACCCCGGTCTTGTTGTATTGTCTTATGCTGAAACAGCCAAAGAGGCAGCCTGGCATGTTCTGTCCTCAGCAAGACCACGGCTAACAGGAACTAGCATTCATCAGAGTTAGATGATCACAAAACATTAAGAAGCAGTTCTGTTGCTCTCTCAACTTTTTTTCATCTAATGACAGCTCACAAAACAGCCAAGACTGCTGCGAAAATATGGACAGGGGTGCTGCTGGGCACCCGAAACACCAGCAGAAACAAAGACAACTCAAGAGCTTGAACATGATCTGAACTGTAAGCCCCCTTGGCATTTTGAACGGCCATACATGAAGAGCCCAGCCCTCAAACAACACTGACAAACCCTCCCAAAACAGTACTGGCACCCACCTTTTCATTGAGACATTCAACCAAGTCTCTCACATACCCCCTCATTTCTTGGAAGAAGCCATAGCGCTCTTCCAAGTCACCAGTGCTCTGCTTGCAGGTGGCGATATTGGTTTCCGCCTCTTCCATATCGCTCTTCACTCGCTCAAGTTCCATCTTGTGGCCTCTATACACTGAGTCCAAAGAATCAAGTCTGCGCAGAAACAAGACGGAGTTAGCAGAGAGGCAAATACTCGTGATGGGGGTGCCACCAAGAGAGTTCATAACCCCCCAGCAAATGGAGTAAGCTGGGGCTAGGGGGTATGCTGTGTACTCTGAGAACAACATCTAATCGCTCCAACCAGAAAACAGACACAGTATGCCCACAAAGAAAAATCCTAGTAACAAAATGCTGCAGCTTTTTTTTTTTTTTTTTTTTTTTTTGTGTGTGTGCAAAACCCTACCAATAAATTACCATTGTTAAGCTGAAGCGAGACCTTTCTTACAAGAGCAATACCTTTCCTGCAAGCGCTTCCTCACAGACTCTATAGTGATCTGGGACGTGTCTACCATCTTGGACATGGCTGGCATGGAGGTTTGGATGGGCGTCGCCAGGTTGGGGCCATAGCGGCTCAGGTCTGGAGGCACCTTGACCCCTGGCATGGCGGCTCCATTGGTGTGCTGCTGAAGAATGACCTCTGGTGCCTGCAAACACAGCTGTATAATGATACATACTTGCAGGGGAAGACGGTAATAAAGCTGCATCAGTTTATGAGTAGTTTTACCTTTATTTTCAAGGGGTGGGAGTGAGGAGTGGAGCAGCGATCGTCAAATGCACTCGCCCGCTCGCTTTCGCTACCAAATTTACCGTCGGGCGAGTGAAAGCTCCGGTAGCGGTAGCCCGAATGGCGAGCAGGAATTCTGAGATGAATCAGAACCTAGCAGCCACTCCGGCTTCCAGAATTTTTTTTTGGCTACCAGTTTTGTTAAGGGCGGTAGCCCGAATGGCTACCATGGTCCTGACACATTTGACGATCGCTGGTGGAGAGGGGTGGGCAGGTAGTGCCAAAGGTGTGTGTGTGTGTGTGTGTGTGCGCGCGCGCACGCGCATGCGGTGGAGTATAAGCACAGTAAAATAAAGGGTGGAGAAGGAGAAGATATGATTTATAGTCATCTCCTGCTGCACTTGAGAGAGAGAGGATAATACAAAAACTAAAAACACCCTTCCACAAACACAAATTACATCAGTCAAGATATTCCGGGCAAGAGGGTCATAATGTTACCTGTTTCACAGCCTTCTGTATCTGCTGATCTTCCCAAGTCTCTTCCTTTTCACTGTCATCAGAACCACTCCCTGCGATTGTAAAAACACACCACCATAGCAAAAGTACATGACACACAGTACCCATTACTGCATTGGAGTTTCCAGTGTCAACCTAGCAACAAAGTGCCAACCTAAAGATACCTGAAACCTGCAGTTGACCACAAACAGGAACATGCAGGTAACAGTACTAATACCTATAACTTTTCTTTTTTTTAAGTGAACAGAATCAAGTTCCAGCATTATAACAATAATTGTTAAAATGCTGGAATCCAATTGAATTGGATAAAAGCCCTTGTGCCTTTCAGTTCAAAATTATTAAATGGCAAACATCTGTGATTACAAACCTATTAAATATGAATTACACATCTATATATAATGAATTTGTATCTTTTGGGGACTTGCTGAAATTTACACCTCTTCTAACCCCTCCTCCAAAATAAAACTACACCAGTATGCCATCCATGCAGGGTCAGAGATTAATTTCCTACCATGTTCGGCAGCTAGAAAATCATCCCTCATTTTCTGCCGTTCCTTGGCTGCAGTGTTGAGTGTGAAATCTACCCTGGCTTCCTCCTCTTCATCGCTCTTGTCGTGTTCATCATCCCTGTAACAATCAAAGATGCACAATGAAAACCAACAGAAATTTATGAAACGGAGCTTTATGAAAAGCAGAAATATTTTCAAAGTGTCCCCGTAATGCCAGTAACAGCTTTACTATCAACACAGGGAGGGGTGGGTGTTTGGGAGTTTAACATCTTTTTCCACCGTGTGTGGGTCACATTGAAGACAGGGTAATGAGAAAAAGGCCACCACAAATACTTGGCCTTACCCGTGATTGAAACCCATGACCCGAGCAGTGAAACTCCAATGCTCTACCATTCGGCTATCCCAGCTCCCCACTATCAATACAAGTTTATTCACAATCTACACTAAAAGTAAAACTGAAAGCCCAAAAGAAGCAGACATGAAACTTCCCCAGGAATGACATAAACACTACTAACCAGTAAATCCAGAATCCTATTCTAAGTCAAAACACTTGAAAACTTCATGATAACTGTACCTACAAATGTTTCAGTTTAATTTAGTCCACAGCAAGGTAAAATCCGTACACAAAATCTGTGGCAAGCATTACCTGACTAGCCTGGAAGTACCAGATGGCTTTCCATGATTGGAGTCACTCTGTTCAATGGCGATGAAGTCTTCCGAGTCACGGGCTAGTTGCCGCTGCTTCCGTATAAGATGAATAGTCTTGGCATCAGGGATCTCCCCTCCTAACCAAGACAAATTTAGAATTCAGTCAAGACATGGGCCATCTCTTTCCCCAGTTTTTGAAGCATGCATGATGTCGAAATAGAGTCGTCATTACATGTAGACTACGCTTAGTTTCAGCATACAACCACGAACAGTAGTAACAAATATACATTGCCCTGTCATGATAAACATCTTAAAGGCAGTCCTTGATCAATGCTCCAGTGTAGAGTTATCGTGTAACAGCCGATGGCTTACGTCGGCCTCAGATAGGCAACACCAGCGATCATCAAATGCGCTCGCCCGCTCGCTTTCGCTATCAAATTTACCATCAGGCGAGTGAAAGCTCCGGTAGCGGTAGCCCGAATGGCGAGCAGGAATTTTGAGATGAATCGGAACCTAGCAGCCACTCCGGCTTCCAGGATTTTTTTCGGGCTACCAGTTTTGTTCAGGACGGTAGCCCGAATGGTTACCATGGTCCTGACACATTTGACGATCGCAGCAACACTCACAGTCACACTACGACTATGAGTGTGACTTTTATGAAACTTAAGTTTAGATCCAAATCAAAACAGTTTTCTTCTGTTTTGCCTTACTTTGCATACATGAAACACATACTTGCAAGTCGGTTGCGGAAAGCTACAGGACCCGACTCATCTTCGCTGCTCTCCAGAGCCTCAGCTTCGTCTCCGTTTAGAGTGCGCAACTCCTCACGTAGTTTCTGTAAATAAGACAATAACTACAATGGCAAAGCCTTCACATGTGACCTTGAACTTCACTGAAATGATACCGGAGAGGATTTCCAAAGTTTAAAGGGCTATAAATTTCATAAAATTTCACTGGTTAAATATTGAAATTTAAAAGGCAAAATGCCTTAAAAACAAACAGGTTATTCTTCATTTTAAAATAAAAGGGGGGGGGGATGGGGGCTGAAAATATACCTTTAGATGTTCTTCTCTTGCTTCCTCATCTTCAGAATCAGACCTTGCCTCACTGCGTTGCTTCTCTGCTTGTCTGATCTCTGCCTTGACCTTTTCTTTTCGTTCTCGCTCGATCTTTTCATCTCTTTCCCTTTCTTTTTTCAGCTGCTTTGCAATGCGCTTGCTGTGGCTTGATTTCTTCACTCTGAACACTTCTGTATCAGCTGAAGAATAAGAAAAAAATAATGAACATTTCACTGCTTTAGTCTCCATCTCCTTATTTTGTAATCTGGTAACTGGTGCACGAGGTATTACTATGGTTAATGCCTAACTGCTCAAGCAACTGCCTTCAAAGTCATGTTGATCTGATGTCTACACACTGTGTGTTTGCTAAGTTGGACTAAAATTGGGTTTAACTTACATGCGGATACGTCATACAAACGTAAGTGTAACATTACCAACAACACACACACGTGAGATGTAACACTGGCAGTGTAAGTTGACATGCAGTTTGGCGCATTAAAGTTTTCTGACGCACAGCTGCCCACAATTGACAAACAGGTGTGTGTCACCTCTGGCTCAAAATCAAATACATTTATAATGTATTCCTTTCTTAAAGTTCTGTGAACCAACCTTCCTCCTCGTGGTCAAAGCTGAGAGTGGCTTTGCCGGCTGGTTCTTTCTCTTTGATCTTGGACTTTTTCTTCTTTTCTTTCGGTTTCACAGGTTCTGTGACAGATGGTGCCGTAATGGTGTTTTCTTGCGGTTCATCGACATCCATACTTTCCTGAGGTCCGTCATTCTCGTTTTCAGAGTCGTCGTCTGCAATCTTGCGCCTAAAATTTCGCTTGGGTTTCTTGAACATGGACGCCATTTTGCTCTTTGGCTATGGCGCATACGGGCCTGATGGGGGCTGTTTCGTATTAGTTTTTTTTTCTCTCTCTCTCTAAAAGGGCATTAATGTGATTCTTTAGCAAGTCAATTCACATCTGTTGCCTATGTGATTCAATTTTAGCAAAAAAGGGATACAGTTTTTGACAAACTTATCCGCACACATTGACCCTCGCTGCAGTATATACTGAACAGAGTTAACGTATCTTTGCAGCCGAGACTAACACAAAAGTTATCTGATCCTGCCTGCGACTTCCTGTTTCAACTTTCAGGCAGACGAAGGAAAAATGTAAACCAAAACAGTGCCACTGTAAAACTTGTGCCCTTGTGTTCATGTTTTCTTTAAGTGTTTGTCCGAGCTTTACGCCGCAGTCAAAATGGAAACTTCTTTTGTTGAAGAGATTGCATACAGTGAACTGGAGTTCGGCGAGGTTTGTTGTTGTTTATGTCTGTAAATTTCTTCTGTCGGGTGCGGCCTGTGCGCTGGTCTGTTCGAAGTGCAGGCATTGGTCACCACGTAAATCTAGCTGCTGGTTTCAGAAAAGCTGGTTTTCTAATCATGCCTACGCTCCTAAAACTTGTCTTAAAACGTGCCTACTGATTTTTCTATCAAGCCTGAAATATAATTCTTAACCACGGAGTGTCTATGTTCCTGCTAGACTAAATCAAGTCTATTTTTAAAAGCATCAAGTGATGGTGCCTGCACAACAAAAGCCTGTGAGAAATTGCTTTGATCCACAACTCTGTAGGACAGGCATTGCTGGCGTTCACATGTGCGGCACCTGACCTTTTTCAGTTTATGGCCATGGCCCGTGGTGATGGCATATTATCTGGTATAAATAACTGGTGTATGCTCTGTGTGTATACTTATGTTTCAATCACATCTTCTGTCCCGTGTTAGTACGTGTTATCAAAAATTTCAACATGTAACTTGTCTGACCATACCAGGGCTCCACATATATCCATGGCAACAATATGGGCCTATGGAATTGCCTCTTTGTCTCTACTAAACCTTATGAGATTTGGTGGGACTTCGGGTCTGGATGCATGTGCACTTGTAACACAATTTGTAATTCCAAAAACCCATATGGAATATATAATAAGATGACTTGGCTGAGCGTAAAAGTATGCAACATTTGTCTGGAATATTGTTCACTGTGGCACAGAAATGACAGGACCTACATACACTGTATTGTTAATCTGCATTGGTAGGAAAATAACTAAAACAAAACAAACAAAAAATTCAGTCTGTGAACGATGTCCAACGCAGATTTGAAGCTCTGCTTTACTGACATACAATTTTTGCTACTTTACAATATGATAATGATAAAATTTTTATAGAGCACTGCTGTCCAAGTAACAAGGACTCGCTGCACGTAAAGCACACACACAAACACACATGTATACATACACACCAGCGGAATGCCATGGCAGTATTGGCACAGCTGTTGGGAGGTAAATTTATATGTGTGCCTTTAGATGGGATCTTTCAAGGCAAATGCTTGCGTGGGTTGCAGTAGGCTTTTTGAAATTCTTTTAAAACAGCTCTAAGAGAAAGAGTAATGGGCGTGGGGCACAGAGAATGCTTGATCAGATTTATATATCATGCAGACATTATGCTGTACATTATCAAAGAAAATTTTTTAAAAAACCTCAATTCCTGTCACTTGAGTTTTGGCCGCTGAGGTTGTGCACCAGTGGCCTCACTAAAAAAGTTCATAGCACTTGAATTATTTCTGTATGGAGAACTTTAAATTTGGCTTGGTGGGTGTGTTGCCCATTCATTATACTTGCGTTTGTGTGTTTGTCAGATAACAGATGTTTGTATGTGTACATGTGCAGATTGTGGGGAAAGGAGCATTTGGGGTAGTGAGCCGGGCGAAATGGCGTGGCAAAGACGTGGCTGTGAAGAGGATCGAAACAGAATCAGAGAAGAAAGCCTTCATGCAAGAACTCAAACAGCTATCCCGTGTCAGCCATCCAAATATAGTGTGTCTGTATGGAGCCTGCCGAGAGCATCCCGTAAGCCCAGCGGAATTTATTTTTCTTCTTCATGAACTAAGCAGTCAGAATGAAAATCATTGGAGGACAACATGTGATTGAAATCCCCTTCATCTGTCAAATATCTAGATTCTCTACTCTGCTTTGTAACAACCAGATTGTGAGAAAAATTGTTGGTGCCACTGCCACAGCGCACCATAGATCTACACACATGTAATGATGTATAATTATTTGTAGTATCACTATCAGTGGGAAGTTTTAAATATTCTTCAATTTCAGTCACTATTCATTATTCAAGATTACTGACTGGCCTGTTCACTTGCTAAGATAATGAATTATGGACTTTCATGGTTTGAACAGTGATCATTGCATTTCATTTTTATGCCTCTCATTCCCTTTCAGGTATGTCTAGTGATGGAATATGCAGAGGGCGGCTCTCTCTATAATGGTAATGTCACTGTTCATTTCAACTGAGTACAGAGTCTTTTGTTAGACTGTCCTGCGTGTGAGACGACATTTCAGCTGAATCTTACCATGAGTACAGAGTCTTTTGTGAGACTGTTCTGCATGTGAGAAGACATTTTTCTGTTCTCTTTTAATTTGCACAGAAGAATACAAGAACTGATGATATAAAACCTTGTTTTGTCCTGTTTCAGTTCTTCATGGCTCAGGCCCTCAACCTCAGTACACGGCTGCCCACGCCATGAGCTGGTTACTGCAGTGTGCACGTGGTGTGGAGTACTTACATGGCATGAAGCCTAAAGCCCTCATCCACAGAGATCTCAAACCACCCAAGTATGTTTCTTCTACTGCTTCACCTCTAGTCTAGCTCTCTCTCACCTTTTCACTTTGTACTATAGTGTGCTTATCTTCTCCATGCAGTAATGCCTTTGGCACCATGAGAAGAATAAACATGCTGAGTTAATTAACATTGATTTCATTGATTACAGCCACTGTCAGTATTACTGTAACGTATTACTATTATGCACACATATCACAATGTATACATGTAGAACAAGTAGTGTACCAGTCTTCTCTATGCAAAGGTGCGTTTGGTTCTGTTTAAAAAAAAAATGCTGAGGTTAGTACTGATTTTCGCTACTGATGGCTAGTAGTAGTACGGGTCATTGTTTGGTATTATGCACATCACTGTCCCCTGAAGCTGGTTATTGTTTTATTTTTTTATAAATTATTCATGATATTTATTTTATTTTATTTTTTTACATATCAGTCCCAGTGTAGTGTCATTATTGACAACTGTTCTGTTGGTAGCAAGTCCCAACAATGGCAGTAAAACTGAACTTTGAAATCTGGAGTAACGTTACTTTTTTTGACAATTTATCCCATGACCACTGTGATCAAAACTGTAATTTGCCTTGTACTCATACTCATAGACTACTGATGTGGACATCAGAATAAAATGTTCATTTCATTTTGTGGATCCAAGTGACTGCATTTCTTATAGCTGTTCGTACTGAAGGTGACCTGTGAGACTATGCTTTGTGTATGCAACCTTTTTGCTTGTAACATTCTTTGCATTCAGGAAGGCACTTTAATAAAGGAAAATGCTTGCTGATTACAAGTGGCTGTTTGCTTTCAGTCTCCTACTGATCCAGTTTGGGACAGTGTTAAAGATCTGCGACTTTGGCACAGCGTGCGACATTCAGACTCACATGACCAACAACAAGGGGAGCGCAGCCTGGATGGCACCGGAAGTGTTTGAGGGTCGGTGTATTGGCTAGACAGTAGTCTGATACATGTAACGCCAATATTGAACAGACATAGGACTGGTCTGTAGCTTATGCGTATCACTGTGTGGACACTGCCTTGTGGCACACTCCGCATCATATAGTAAACGGAGCTAAGTGCCATGGATTTGACAGCAGGCACAATTTACATCCTGTTCACCAGCTAACAGTAGCACTGTGTAGAATAACAGCAGACTCTCCTATGTGAGAGAGGTGGTTATAAGTTCAAACTGAAAGAATAGAAATTACGCCATTCTTTCTCAGATTTATGTAATCAGGACACATCTAGCTCTGCATCCATTGCACTGTAAAGTGCGGCGCACACCATTGGATGAAACAGAACACCCGTAGGGCTCTGGGAGGATGTTGAGAAAAAAGGAAGTAGTGGGATTGACCTTGCCGTTTTGCTTAAGTTTGGGAGGTGAGGGGAGGAGGGATGGGGGATTTTCTGATGTCACATTTTTATTCTTTAATTGTGATTGATTGACATTCCTCTCATACTTTAAATTTTTTTTTTTAAATATTAAGTTCAGCTGTCTTGACGTGTGCTAATTTATGTTGGCACAGGCTCCAATTACAGTGAGAAGTGTGATGTGTTCAGCTGGGGTATCATCTTGTGGGAGGTGTTCACTCGATACAAACCTTTTGATGAAATTGGAGGGCCGGCCTTCCGCATAATGTGGGCAGTTCACAATGGTGAGTATGGCTAGTCAGACTACTGGACAGATCTGAAATCTGTACTGTGTGTGTGATGCACTCTCTGCCTCACAACAGCAGTGAACACTGAACAGCGCTTGTTTTTTTCCAGTGAAAAGGGAGAAGTCTGAAAGATGTGAACTGTTCAAAAAGTGTTTGGTACAAGTTCACCTTTTTCTGTTGGCTTGCTTTGTTTTTTTTTTGTTTTTTTTCTTTCTTGTTTTGTTTTGTTTTTTCCTTTGTTTATTATAATGTGCCGAAAGACATTTTCAGGAGGAAAATAATTCATTAAGCTGCGTTTTATTTTGCAAAATAGTCTGATTCAGATCCAGTGAAATTTGTTTTGCTATGTATATGATATGACGTGTGTCTGCAGGTAAAAGACCTCCCTTGATACAAGGCCTTCCCAAGCCTCTCGAACTGCTCATGACAAAGTGAGTTTGCACAGAGGTTTGTCAGAGAGAGAGAGAGAGAATGTGTGATTATGGTTTAGGTTATGTTCTTGGACACCACCATTTCTGCACCTCCCTCAGTAATTTACACCCCACCCCCCCCCCCCCCCCCCCATTCCCCCCATCCACCCCCCCTCCCCCCCCCCCCTCACCCATGGCGCACATCCACACACACAACCCTTCAGGGGGACAGGTAAGAGTGAGCGCCATCTTTTATGTGAGAATGTTTCTGCTCCAGATGTTGGTCGGGCAACCCCGCAGAGCGACCTGCAATGGCAGAAATTGTACGCATCATGAGTTACCTCTCTCAGGTAAGACACCTTTCTGAAACAGATGCTGGTACGTTGTATGATAAGTTCGTTGTCAATTTTGTTGCTGCTGTTGGTGGTGGGGATGTAAAATGTCGTCTGGTTTTTCTCTCGGCAGTTTTTCAAAGGAGCCGAACAGCCCCTCACAATTACAAGAAACAGCAGTGTAGGAGATGACGATGGTATCAGCAGTAAGTATTGTATGTGGGACAGGGTTTCACAAGACTGTTTCTTGGCATCTTTTGTGTTAATGTATATATCCCAGAGGGCACTCACACTGTGCTTATTTATAACCGGATATGGGCAAGCCATTAAATGGCAAGTGGGTGATAATGAAGAAGCGTCTGTGTTGCTTGTGTTGGGGTAATTTGTCTGTTTCCATCTCTTGCAACCTTTTTAGTGTATGAATAGAACTTAGAATTATTAGATATTGTCTTGAATTTTTGCATAACTGCATTTGGAGAATAGCGGAAGAAAAATGTGCAGTGCAGTGCATTTCATCTTGCACTATTCTTAAATCACATACATGTGCAAAATTCTGTGGCAGACGTTGATATGACGCAGCATGACGTAAATTCTTCCAGACTTTAGTCATATTCCCCGGTCACACATCGCCACGCCGACCAACAACTCACACCTTGCCAGCCCTCCAATCGGCGATTCTCGTGCTGGTACGATCAGCGACACGATCCGCTACAACCAGGAAACAGAAAGCAACTCTCCCGTCTTCCGACCTCCACTGCCTAGGGGCACCCCACCTGTTGTGGTTGAAGTATGGATTGTGTTTGTAGTGGTGGCTTTCAAGAGATGTCCGTTATGGTCTAGGTACAGTTATACTCTTTTGAGCGACGACCCCTTTCGCCAGATGAAAGATGTGTTCATAGAGAGAGAGTTGCCCAAACGAGCCCTCAGTCAGTGAGGAATTCAGGGCTTAAAATCTTCCACCTTTTGGCGGATTTCCACCTTTGGCTAAAACTTTCCTCCCTTCGAAAAAGTGTGTTTTCTCCTCTGAAGCGCTTCAAAGCATGGCTAAAATGCACCAAATTGCACAGATTTTAGTGGAATTCTAAATAATTTTCTTCCCAGAAAAGTGTTTCCTCCTCTGAAACCCTGAAAATCATGCAAAAATGCACAAAATTGCACAGAGTTTAGTCTAACTTTTAAAAAAGATTCCAGGAGCATGCCCCTGGACACCCCGCGCATAATGTACGTTTCTGCTTTGTAGATGCGCACTCCTGGCTGCCACTTAGTCACTGAATCACTTTTCTCCTGTTTGGTCCTTGGACCATTTTAAGCCCTGGGAAAAGAAAACCCAGTGTCATCTTAACATCGCTCTGTAAAGGCATGTGGCGTATCAAAGGGATGGCTGCCCAGTCCGGGTTCTATTTTTCACTGAAGTTCCCTGAAAGTTTTAATAGTCTAGAGACCTTTATGTTGCTGTTTGGCTCGTCTTGTTATGGAATAAAATAAACCTTGTCTTACGAGGCATCTTTACTAAAAAGATTATCGCAAGTACTCAAGTTCTGAGTTCCAGTAGGAGACAGTCTGTTGGTAATTACCACGGAGGATTTTTTTTTTTCCTTCTGTGAATATTTCTATAATCTTCTTCTTTTTTTTTTCATGACAGGAAAAACGTCCAAGAGGGCAGATGAGTGCCCCACCTTCATTAGCTGCCAGCCGAGAAAGTCTTCATGAGCCACGGTCAAGGTCAGGGACACCAATCGATACTTCGAAGCGTTTTTCAGCTGACCTGTCGCAGTTGGATGAACACGACTTTAACAGTACTCCCGGTGCTGCCCAGGCACAAAGAGGTAAGTCATTTGAAAATTGTGGAATATGTCAGGTTCTTTTAGAGACAGTGAGGGGTTCTGGGAATGTATGATTGTAAGAGATGTAACATTGGACATATTTAGAGAATATCGCCTCGGTATACTCCGAGGAAAGGAGGGGGCATGTTACAATAGATGTACATATATATTCAATATGCTCATTTAAAGTATACATTTCATCTGTAATACATGCTGAACAATCTGTTTTATACAAATTGTAGTCTCTGAAATTAAAAAAAAGGAAGAAAAAAAAAGTACAGTAAGGCCAGTGTATATTGGTGTCAGCACCATAAGAACTACAGAGGTGAATAAGTAAATATACCACTTCATTTATTATAAAAATTATCAATTTTGTCAGTGCTCATTTCACTCATTTCAAGCAGTCTGTGTACAGTATCTTATTTCTGATCTTTCTTGCATCAAGTTCTTCTAAAATATATCACTGTGTCATGGCCGTTGCTTGCTTACTTGGCATGGACGAAAGAAAAAAAAAAGAAAAAGAGAAACAGACATGTTTCACTGTACCAAGTAGCATAATTTTATCATCATATTTACTAGCAATAAAAGCAGATAATAGGCACATATCAAACGTCCAAGCTGCGTATTTGTTCCACAACTCTTGTGTACAGTAGTCATAACCTGTCACAGCTGTGTACAAGCTTGGATAGTCGTCAAACTACTGGTTAGCTGATAGTAGTCATAGAGCTGGCTAATATACTGTTATATATATATATATGTAGTGTATGCTAACTAGACACTTCTGTTTTGACACTGTATGCTAGAAAATGGCCAAAAGATCCAAATATTTTCTGGGTAAGTCACAAGACACCAGAGAAGTGTACAGCAGGTGAAATTTCTTTACTGTACCTAGTCATGTGATGCACAGCTCACATGTTAATTTTTTGTGGCGTGTTTTTTTTGACTTATTCTGTGAAGGATTTTGACCTGTTCACTACTTTTTTTGTGTACAGTGCCCAAAACAAGTGTCTACTTTATTTTGCGCGAAGTATAATTCATATACATAGGTAGACAGTGTACCAGTAAATAATACATTTAACCAAAAGTGGCAAACTGTTTTTAACTGTTAATGTTTGTAGTGTGTAATCATGCCCTCGCCTAGTTAGAAGCCTCTGGCGTTAAAGTGTCAAGTGACTATTTTAGGTGCACAGATAACAGACATTTGACAAAACCCCTGCAACATCATCTTATATGCCAGACGCAGTTTCCTGAACTCACCCCCACCCCCCAACCCCACCTCATACTTTAACACACAGTCACTTTGTGTTTCTGTATGCTAATCATTTGTAAGCTCGTGCTGATGTTTGCTGTTCCAGAAAAGCATGATTTTTTTTGGTTATATTATCATGTATTTTAAAAAAAAAGATTGCTGAATGGACCTTGTGTTTCGCTCCCAGCTTTCTGAGTTTTCTGAAATTAAATTCTTATTTAATTTTTTTTTTAATATTATTTTATTTTATTTTATTTTCACAGAAAGAACATGTCAGTCTATACTGGTTACATGTATACCAGTATGTGCTCTCAAAAAATGAGAATAAAAGAACTCGTATGCACTTTTAACTGGAGGGGGTGGGGGTGGTGGGGAGGGGGAGTTACTGAGTTTTTTTGACAGAAGGTTTTTTTCTTCCTTTTTTTTTTTTCCTCCTTTTTTTTTTTTTTTTTTTCTCAAGAAATGTTATCACTGCAAGCGACAGCTGTGGTCATTGTGTGATGTGATGTTAGTGGTGTGACTCTGTGTGTTCTGCCTGTTCATCCAGTGTTAGGTCATCGTAGATCAGGCTCACACGGCACCACACCTAATTACGTAACCTCTGGTGCAATGCCAACCCCTAACCCAGGTATGTGATGCTTAACATTTGCATAGCACTATATTAGACACAGTTTTTCCCTGTCCCTTAAAAAACAAACCCAATAAATTCTGTTGCATGCATGTTTTTGATTGACGCTGGAAAAATATTCTTTCCGTTGTTTGTTTCCCGCTCATCCTTTCTCTTCTCAATACTGTCAATTTCCAGATTAAGTAGCACTTGGTTTAGATTGTACTGTACAGAGAAATAACTTGAGAAAAAAAGAAAAGAAAAGCAAATAAAGTCAGTGTCTCATACAAAACCTGCAGAGAAATTTAAATTGAATGCTTCATTTCTTTGGGAAACATAGTTGCCGGTTTTGCTTTGTTTGTGTTTTCAAACTTCTGCAAGATAGAAACAGAGTGTCTGCTAGCATTTGCTTTTCAATACATCCAGCTTTTAGTGTAGAGGAGAGACTGATTGTGCTCTGATGATTGTGCTCAACAGCGTATCAAAGAGGTGAGCGTAGTTGATTAGAAGTTTGCTTTCTGTGATATAACTTCTCGTTGCACCATTAGGTGTTATACTATAGTGCCTAGATAAACCTTGTATTTATTGCTGTTTTGGGAAGTTGGTGTTTTTATTTTGACAGAGTTTGTGCACTTGTGTTAATTTTTTTTCTAAAATGTGATTATAATTTTTGTTTCTTTTTATTTTAGGACCTAAACTTGTATCTGTGAGGGCTGTTTATGAGTTAGTCTATGTTGGTTTTATTGTCAGTTTCTTTTGCCAGATTTTTGTTTTTTTTGTTTTGTTCACTGATTGTTTAATAGTCAGTTATGTGCCGGGGCAAACAAGGAAACATAATTGCATATTTTGAAACATTCTTTTTATTTTTATTTAATTATTTATTGAATTTTTTTTTTTTTGGAGGGGGTTGGGGGTATGTTCAATGGTATATTTAGGGAATCAGATGAATAGCTGTGTAGGTCTTCATGATTAAAATGACAAGATTCAATTCTTATCAAATAAGTTTGGGGGTCTGCACCAGTGGCCTAAAAATTATGATCAATTCTTCTGCATTGATTTAAATTTTGCTTGGTTGGAGTGTTGCACCGTGATTGTACTCATGTTTGCTGCAATTAAAGCCATTAAGGAACGATAAATCTTGCCTGATTTTCGTATACAAAACCGAAAAGGAGTCAGAAACGTGGGATACTCATGAACGGTACGAAATGTGTTACTGTGAAACCTATAAGCGTAAACCCATGAGGGCATGGTAAAACTATAATTTTTGTAACTTACCGATAATTTTCCTAAGCACTCCATCAACCAGCCTCTCTCAACCCCATCCTACCCCACACTTTAACCCCACTCACCCCCCACTCTACTCTCTCCAGTATTATGACCATGCGTTGTTAGTGCTTAAAGCTGTGAAAGGCACCTCACGATTTGATCCTTACGGAACTTCTTTTGAAAAATCGCCAAGCTGCCGAGCCTATTTCATATACATATTTGCACAGAAAGTGCTATACTATTCCACACATAAAGCTCTTTGTTTTGATGAAATAACCCTTGTGTCAAAATTAACCTTCATTTTCCTGTCTGTTCCTGTGTTTTTCTAGAAACGTTTGGCTTACAGTGGAAAAAGAAATTAAATGCTTCTCATGGCAGGCACACACTCACTGTGGTAGCTGGGTTTACTTTTTCTATGAGATACATGTATTTTTATACATTTGCATTTCGCTTTATGCAGTTTGACTTTTTCACATCTTTGGCTGAATTAACAGAGTGTGCCCTGGAAAATATTAAAACACAGTGTTTCAAAATTCTAAATTTGTTGTGTGACACTAATAAGTGCTGGCTTTTTTTGCTCTCAGGTCTGTGTTTCATATATCCAGTCAATATACTTTTATATTTCTTTTATTTCAAAAATTTTAAATAAATTAAATACATGTAACTCATTGTTTAAGGACATACAACAGTATTTGGACAGGAAATAAAAAAAAAATGGAACAGAGCTAGCGCCCTGCTTCTTTAAACTGAAACTTAATATATGCAGTAACTGATCTAGCTCAGTGACCATTTTAGAAATAGGAGCTAAATATAGAATCAGTGCACAGGTACCACCGGCTGGATTGCCGATGTTATGCATGAATTTGTTCTGCACTGTTCACGTACACTGCATACCACTTGCATTGTTCTGCATCTTGGGTTAGAGTCAGCACATTCATTACAATATGGATTTCCCCCTTGCACGTAATACGTATTATACAGTTTCTTTTGTTTGCACCCAGCATGCATGAATATATTCAGTTTGTGTTCTTTTTTCAGGTTTATAGCAATTTTGTTGTTGCTGCACCATGGTACTGGAACATTTGATTTTGAGTCCCATTCAGTTGTTTCTGGCAATAATACTGCAGTGTGTATGCGTGTGTGTTATTTCCGTTCTGTTGTGTAATATGCATAGTTTTGCAGCCCTTTGATTGGTTGGTTGTTGGTTTCCTGACAGGACTCGGGCGGTTCGCGTCCTACGACGCTCTGGTCTCAGTCACAAAACCTGCACCCCCTAGTATTGTTGTCACTCCATCGTCAGGTGATCATGTGTCTGTAGAAATCTTCTGTAGCATGCTGCTAGGCTTTTTTTCTTTTTTTCCCCTCCATTTTTTTCACACATCTCTAAGTTTTACTTACTGTGATTACATTCCCCCCCCATATTCACCTTTGTTATACCTTTTTCCTCAGCTACTCTTTGCTGAGTGAACTCTGGCCTATGTACTCCCAGTGGTCTTTGGCAAGTCACAAACTGTGGACTTCCGAAGTATATGATCCGCATATACATGTATGTGCATCTTGATTTAAGCTCCGACTGGCATTTACTTGCTATGAACTAGGTCTAAGAGAATACTAGATCTAGATAGTGTCAGTTCCATGTGTATTGTAATGTAGAATCTTTTCAGCAGAATTTTAAACTGAAGACACCAAAGACAAAACGTTAAGAGCTGTAATCGGCTAAAATTATTGCACCTTGTGATGTTAGATGATCAGCTTCACGTGACTGATCTGAGGCCGCGTCTCAATCACTTGCAGCCAGTCACTGTGAAACTTAGCTGCATCAGCCTGTTTTAGACTTAATCACCTCAAAGTCCAAGAACTGACCCTTCTATAAACTTTGCTTGCAAACACTGTATACAAGCATACAGCTACAATGTCTGATATACATGTGTGGAAAAATAACCTTAACCAACAATTTGTTTGAAACCATATTTAAAACAAAAAGAAAAGGAAACGGTAATGATTGCAAAGTGGTTACAAGTTAAACAAATGAAAGTGACATAAAAGGCACAGAAACCACTTAACTCTCACAAGGACGGCACGGTCAATGTTTCGGCTTTCGCCTTCCTCAGGACACAAACAAATGTTTGTTTGTGTCCTGAGGAAGGTGAAAGCCGAAATGTTGACCCGTGCCGTCCTTTGTGAAAGGTAAGTGGTTTCTGTCCCTTTTATGTCGCTTTTATTTGCGTATTCAAAACAGTAACTGCCGAGCCACCAGATAAATTTCTAACCACAAAAATGTTTGCCGTGTCATGTAGGTATACAAGTACGCAACAAAGTGCATGCTTCATGTACACGGAAAAGACTGTCACAGCATATTAACTTGAAATCGCTTGCTACTGTGTTGTTTGCACATTTTAATTTGAAAATGAAATCTAATGCTTAAAAGACTGCAGTCTAACACTTACATATGACAGACGTTGAAAACGTTAAGAAACGTAATTTATCTGAATTGAGTACCATCAGTTAGTGTTTTTTCCAGATAAGAGTGATTGAGTGAGTGAGTTTTTAGGGCTTAAAGCCGCGCAAGCCACAAAGACTAATTCGCGGCTGCCAGATAAGAGTGAATGTTGCTATAGGGAATGCATAGTGAAAGATTGATCAGCCCTGTGTTAGGCATGTCGGCTATCAACTTATAGCAGTAAAACCCAAAAGGCATGTCGGCTATCAACTTACAGCAGTAAAACCCAAACAGTTGTGTCATCATGGCATTAGTTCTTTTGTGAGTTACCCCTCCCCCTCCCCCCTCCCACCCAACACCACCACACACACACGCATACACAAATTCATCTGTATCGGTCAAGAGGAGTTTGCATTCTCGCAGCCCCCCCACCACCACCACCACCCCACCGCTAGAAAAAAAAAATCCGTTTAAACTTGATGTAACACAGCAGCACCTACACCACCACCATCATCATCCATACAACTCATTCTGCAGTAGACGATCAGGTAAACCAGGGACTTTAACTTGTTTTAAAGGTGAAATACATGTGTTACATGTATTTCTGACCCACCCCTGCCCCTTCATTCACCTACTCACCTACTTGTTCTTATAGGTGTAATACATCTTATTTCTTACCCCCCCCCCCCCCCCCCCACACACACCCGCACGTCATTCATCCCCTTGTTCCTTCATTCTCTCATCACTGTTCCTTCTCTCAGTGCAGTTTTATTGTTTGAATCTCATTTGTTCACACCTGCTCTCTCTGCATGCTTCTGGACCCTTGTAGTGGTAGGGTCGTGGTGTTTCTCCTCTTTTAAGTGGGATTTGGTTGAAATGGCTTTCATTTTATTCGCTCCTGTGATGTTTGATTTGTTTGTTGGGCAGAGTGCTGGGTGACGCTGGAAGTCGTGTATTACTGAAAGGATCAGTTCTTGTGATGACGTGTCAGTCCTGATCTGAAATTACATGTACATGTAAAAAGCTTGCTGAAAAAGCTTGTAAAAATGAATTAGAAAGCTTGCTGAAGAATTGTACTGTTATCCATTACAGTGCTGCTGGTAAATTTGCCTGAAACTACCAGTACCACCATCACGTTCTGATGTTTTGCAAGCTCTGCATGAACAAAGACTGGATAGTGTGTATTTTATGCGGTCTGTGAAATACCCAGTCTTGGTTGGGGGGGGGGCGATCATGATACATGTGAATTCATTAAATCAGTCTGATGGTCATTTTGTGTGAATTTTAACGAGAAAGTCAGGGCTTAAAATTTTCCACCTTGTGGTGGATTTCCCCCCTTTGGCTAAAAATTTGTGTTTCTTTCCCTTAAGCCCTTAAAATCATGCCAAAATGCACCAAATTGTACAGATTTTAGTCAAATTCATAAAACTTTGCCCCTCAAAAAAGTCTTTCCTTCTCTGAAGCACTTAAAATCATTCCAAAATGCACCAAATTACACAGATATTAGTCTAATTTAAAAAAGAAATTCTGTGGGGAGCATCCCCCCCCCCAACAAAAAACAAAACAAAAACAAACAAACAAACAAAACAAAAACAATAACCCCCCCCAAAAAACCAAAAAAAAACCAAACCCTACTACCTCCCCCCCCCCCCCCCCCCCCCCCGAACTCCCACCCACCCAGGACATCCCTAGCATGTGTCTGCTTTGCGGACGCGCAGTGGTGGCTTTGCCACTACCTCACCAAATGCTTCACACTCCCCCTCCTTTTGGATCAGGACCATTTTAAGCCCCGGAAATTACATTGGAGGAGGTACAATCCTGCTAAAACCAGTTTTGCATTTCATGTATTGTGTTCTTGCGTCTGGGTTTGCCTCATCAGAATGTGTGAAAAGTCAAGGCCGACTTATGTTTAACGTGCGCACCTGCATGATGTATCATGTGTAGATAAATTGGTATGTACATGTACTGTGTATCACACTTGTAGAAGTTAATACGTTGCTGTCTTTGTATGCACGTTTCATTATGCTGCATGAAATGTGGGATGGATATTGCTTGCATGACTGGGTGCTACGGTTTTGGTGTTTTTGACGTTTGATGTGGATTAAGTGTGTTTTCCTGTGATACTTATGTCGTCTTGGGAAGTTAACAGGAATTGACAGTAAGAGACATTAAACAGTAGTACACGTAGTGTAGTTTCCGTCTTTGCATAGTGTTCATATTTGATGTCCTGCGTGGTGGGTAGTCTCCTGAAATCATTCAGCATAAAGAATGTTTTTTTTTAAGAACTATGAACAGTTTTTGAATTTGCAAGACCCTTGTTGAAATGTATACAGTTGTACATATGGTTTCTGTAAGTGTAACACAGTGGATTTGAAATACATGTATATTTAGATGTAAACCTTTTTACCAGTTCAACTTTTAGACCATTTATTCATAAGGGATATATTCTTTCCTTTTTTTCTCTTTTTTTCTTGGGGGGGGGGGGGGGGGGCAGTATTTCGTTTGAATGCATGTTTAACGGGATATGTATCATGTTGTTGACTTTGCCTGAGTTGAATTTGTGGTTTGAGAGTGTGATTTAGACGTGAAAGTTTTGTTCGGTTTCTGCAAAGCTCATTAACAGTACCTGTTGTGATGTGATGTTCACTCTCCTCTCTTCTCCACTTCCCACATAACCTAGGCTGAGTGATCACCAGGTATTTTTTAGTGCTAGGACAACCAGGCAGAAAACCAGCATTGACGTTGCAGGAAGGCAGTGGAGTTGGAGAATTTTTTTATTCACACAAGTTTTTCGCATCCTTTGTTTCAGGATACGCCCATCGGCGAATCGGCTCAGATGAGTACAGCCGCATCGCCATGGCCAATGTATCTACACCTGGCCTGAGTATCGTCACCCAGGAGCAGTCGCGGCCTGGCGTGCACCACTGCCCGACCTACCCGGGAGAGCTGTCGCATCTGCCGAACTTCAACCCCGCCACCTCACCGCCCACGAGGTCGTTCTCGTACCAGCCTCCTGAACAACGTCAGCAGACCATGCCACCGCGGTCCGTGTCCATGTCAGACCAGCAGATCCAGTCACAGAACTCGATGATCATCAAACAAGGGCACACAGACGGTGAGCCTAATTAAAAGGGATGTGATGTGGAATTGGTTGGCAGTACTGTTCATGCAGCTGTACTGGTATTGTGTGGATACATGCGTGTGTGTGTGTGTGTGTGTGTGTGTGTGTGTGCTTGTGAGTGGGGGAGAGAGGTGCATACACGTGTCCGTTTTAGATTGGTGTAATACATGTAGTCTCAAATTTTTTAACGCCACTGAAAACAAATTGCCCAACTGGGATAATAGAGATATTAAACTAACTGTTCACAGATACTATTGAACTTCAAGCAAGGTAGAACTCACGAAGCATTGAACATGAAGGGAAGCAATGCAGACCCATGACCAGATTTCACACTTGGGTGTTGTTTCCCCTTGGTTGTAGGACTGCCACTCTGCCAGCATTTCTTTTCAGCTGAAGTCTTTTTTGACAAGTCAGATGGGTATCTCACTTTCTGGCAAGTCAGATGGGTATTTCACTTTCTGGCAAGTCAGATGGGTATTTCACTTTCCGACATGTTTGTATTTTCAGGTATTTTTGAAATGGTACTCTTATTTGTTTTTTGTTTTGTTTGTTTTGTTATTCAGCATACCACAGTGTGGTGGGGGCCGCTCAGAACAATGAATCCTACTTTGCCTTAGAACCTCACCTCCAGGTAAAGTCTGCTCTACTTATTTTTGAACATATTCAGCAGGCAGGTTGATTTTCATGTTTGCCTTGTCTAATCCGTTTCCTTGTTGATTATGATATAATAATACTGGTGGACGTCGAAGGTGAATAAATGAAAGACTACCTGCTCTGAACATGATGGGGGTTTGCGGGGGGTCCCCATGCGTTGAAGATGATACCTTGTCAACAGGGTATTGAAAGTACATGTATCAACTTAATGCAGTGGGGTTTTCTGCACTTTCTCAGCGATCGTCAAATGTGTCAGGACCATGGTAGCCATTCGGGCGACCACCCTGAACAAAACTGGTAGCCCCAAAAAAATTCTGGAAGCCGGAGTGGCTGCTAGGTTCTGATTCATCCCAGAATTCCTGCTCGCCATTCGGGCTACTGCTACCGGAGCTTTCACTCGGTACTCGCCCGACAGTAAATTTGGTAGCGAAAGCGAGCGGGCGAGCGCATTTGACGATCGCTGCTTTCTGTTAAGTTTTGGCTGGTGAGTTTTCCACATGTATTGCCTCACGATTGTGAAATAAAAATAAGTGATGCGCCCACTCTCAGAATGTTAGTCATATTATTTGCTTATTCAAAATCGGCCAAGTCTGGCCGCTGTTTAGATGCATCTTTTTTTGCCATGTGAAGGAATTTATGCAGATGAAAAGGTGCTGCCAGTAAATCTTCACTTTTCCTGGTACTGTCTGTTGCAGCCTTTGGCACCTTACCCTACCAACCCAGAGTCAATGCAGATATTTGAACAACACTGCCAGGTAGGGGAGAGAGAGAGAGAGAGAGAGCTGCAATACAATTATATCAGAGAGTTGTTTTGAACCAGTGTGTTCTTTGTATTAGTCATGGCTGTCAGATCTAAGAAGTGTTTGGCCACTTTGAGTCAGACTTGAACACTTTACCAGTAGATGAAAACCTGTCAAATGTGGGGGGGGGGGGGGGGAGATGTTGGGCAGTGTGTGGGAGAGTGGGGTGGGGGAATGTTAAATGTGCGGCCCTCTGCGGGAACCTTTTGTCCCGTCTCAGATCTTTTGAGAAAACAGCGTACTGCTAACTGCAGGTGACTCTTGCACACTAACAGGTGTGTCAGTCAGTCCGTTGCACAGTATGTTCCCAAGTCAAAGTCACTTTCCACCCTCTCAGCTTGATGTGAATATGAAAGGTGCATAAGCAGGGGGTGAGGAACTTGAACCAGATCCAAGTCAGCCCCCTCAGTGACTGTGGGAGTGAGGTAATTTCTTTAGAGGCATTCACACTGAGACAATCGGGCTGGGTTGGCTGAGGCTCCAGACAGGAAGAAACCTGAATGCCAAGCTCTCCTCATGCCCTCCCCCTCCCCTCACACCCCTACCCCCCCCCCACCCCCCCCCCAAAAAAAGAGAAAAAAAAGAAAAAAAAGAAGTAAAGGTTCAAGTAAACAAAAACAACATGAACAACCCCAAAATTCACAAGAACAAACAAACAACAACAACCACCACCAACAACAACCACCAACGACAACCTTCCTCCAACCTTCCTCCAACGTATGATAAGGCATATTGATCTGGGAAATGTTATCTAATACATGTATTGTCATGCAGTTTTGGCTATTATGTGGTAGATATTGTTACATACTTGTACTGGTGTAAACACCTGTTCATAGACATGATCACTTACAAAAATGCCTGCCCATTCACTTTGTCGTCTTCAGCATCAGTAAGAATGCAACCACAACTAAGGATTGTGCGCTCACAGAGCCGTCAAGAGAACACACCCATTCCTTGTGCCAGTGAAAAACATAAAATGCCCCCACTTACGGTGTACCTTGCATTTGCTTCGTATCAACACCTGTGAGAATGGGGCACAACCCCTGCTGACTGGCGTGCGTTGTAGTGGGAACACAGAGACCTTGTAGCTATGTCCCGAGAAATTTCTCCCTAAGGTGCGCACTTCCAGATGTGGGAATCCACCCCTAATATCTCCCACAGCCACTGGCTGAGAATCAAGGCATAGGCAGGCCTGCAGACAGTTGGGGGGTATCTCTGGCATGTTGGATCTAATGAGCTCCTATTTGTGCTTTCATGTCTTTGTGTAAACATTCTGGCTTTACTTTTTGTAATCTTTACATACTTTGGATTCATGGCGAGGTGTTCAGTTTATCTTGATGGCAAACTCATAGGGGACACGATCCTTATTTTAAAAGAAAACCAAAGACAAACAAACAAAAAACCCACAGAAGAAACAACAATAACAAAACAAACAACAATAACAAAACAAACAACGGTAACAAAACAAACAAACAAAAACCCTGTGTTTCATGGCAAATACTGACAGTTGCTAAATGATATTTACATTCATTTTATACTTTTTAAATTTTCCTGGGAACTCTCGAGCCTTTTGCACTATGCAGTCCTTGCTCCCCTCCCCATATGGAAATGTGCAGGCATTGTTATTCATTTCTACTGTCATTTCAGCTTGCACAAGAGTACATGAGGATACAAGCAGAGATTTCCGTGTTAACACAGAGAAAGTGAGTACCAGGAAACCCGAAACTCATTCACCTATTGGACTATACTAGACTACTAAACTGTGTACACAGTTTTGAGAAGTTATCTTGCATCGCAAACCTTCAATAAGAATGTTTTCAGTGATCAAACTGTTGCTCTTATTTCACTGATTCCATACAAAAAAAAAAGAAAAAAAAAAAGAGGAAATAAATAAAATTGAAAGAACAACAACAAAATTCCTAACTTTTTTTACTGATTTTGCTGGCCTCATTGTAAGATTTTTATTTGATGGATTGCTTGTCATGTTATTGCAGACATGAATTGATGAACCGTGAAATGGCACAGGAGGAGCAGGTGCGGTCACGCCTGGCTGATATTGAGGAATACACTCGCTTGTCAGCTGAAAATGTATGTATCTCCGACTAAGTGCAGGTTTACACATAATTGTTACAAGGCTTCATGTCCGTGCAGAGATAAATAGGACAAATCTCTTGGCTGTCCAAAACGGTATAGGACATATGTCCTGAAAAGTGACGGCTATGGCACAGAAACGATAGGACGTCTGCCCTTGTGAGAATGTAATTGGACATGTCAAAATTGAATCAGTCTGTGACCAATGTCCATAGAGCGATAGCCAGTGTGGAAGCATAGCCTTGTTTTTACTCTGTCACTTCATTTGAAATTAGTTTAAAGTCTCAGTACGTACGACAGGCATACAACAGCATGCAGAAAACTTTCCATCGAATGGGCTGACTGTGCTTCAGAACCAGTCAGTTGTGTCACAGTGTAGCATCTGAGACCATTGTGGTGACTCTGGCTTACGCTAGACAGTGCTGACGGTTGTTTTTACAAACTTTTTTGAGTCCCAGTCTGTTAAGCCTGCTCTTAACTGGGCACAGCGTGCGAAACATACATGTGCACGTCACAGTTGTTGCACTCGGTGTGTCTACTAACTAACACAGCTGTGCTTGGTGACAAACCGATTGAAGATGCACTGTCCGAGTGACGTAGTACAGCCAATCAGACTCTGTTGTGGAAACCACAGTCACAGTTGTGGCTATTTGAAATTCAGGTTGCTGTGATGACGCCAGAGCAGCCGAGACCGCCAAAATCACAACTGTGTCACAACCGTGGACAGCACTGTGGCGCTCCGCAGTGCCCAGTTAAGAGCTTGCTTTAGCGAAGGGATCGTAGGATCAAAGAAAGTCATATTTCTTTAATATTAGTAGCCACACAGTCACAAGAGCGTTCGCAGTGGCCAAATGAAACATTGCTCTACCTGGCAAACAGTATTTATAAAGTATAACAGTATAAAGCAAATTCTTCTTAATTGTAGCTAAGAAGCAATAAATTTATCTTATCTTATCTTATCTTATCTTATCTTATTTAGAGCTTCTAAATAGAAAGTTTTCCATCTCAGCGGATGGACATAGATGCTTTAAAACTTTTTCAAAAGCATTGAGTGAGTTCAGTTTGAATATTTCTTTGGGTTTTTTTTTATGTCTTTTTATGTGTAGAATTTTGCTGCTGAAATTGTTCTTTGCCACTGGTTTACTAGTTTTAAAATACTTTGTGTACAGGAGAGTTTGATGAGAGTTCATCGTGAACTGAAGACTGAGGTGGAGCAGTATCGCAAGGCTGCCAACAATAATAAACGCTACGAAGTCAACTGAAATCGCTGCGAGTGTACTGATTCCTCCTAGAGGACTAAGTATTCCTGCAGTGCATTGCGAGTGCCGTCAGTGATCAAACAGTTACTCTCTAAATGACATTTTTCGTGGATTTGTTCTGCCTTCAAATGTGAAGCAGCATCGCCACCGACTGCATCCTAGCTAAGTGGTCGTGCTGTTTTTAACCCAGGTCATGCTGAATAAATTTGTCTTACGCTGAAAAAGCCATAGGGGTAGTGGGGAATATTCCGGGCTCAGCACGTCCAGGGTTATAGTGTATCAAGACTGTGGTACTTATACTGTGAACTGGCCACTATGGCGGATTGTGATTTCAAGTCAAGTGCAGCCAGTGAGACTGTGTATAGATAAATTATGTGGCTGCATGTGAATCTGCCTATCTATATATATATGCCAGTATCTGTGTGTTGATTCGTTTTGTGGGTACTTTGTCAGGGCTTCATACCCGTGAGAACTATAATCAGACACATGTCCTGACTGACTGAGAAGGTGTAGGACATTAATCTTGTCTTGCGTGAAAAGGTTTTTTTGTTTGTTTTTCTTTAAAAATAATTAATACTTTATTATCCCTTTCGGGAAATTCGAGCTGCTTCCCCTGGAGGAAGCGCGTCGCCGCGGTGCAGCGCCACCCAATACCTATCCTACTTTTTTTTTTTTCTTTTTTTACAATTTTTGCTGGGGGAGGAAAGCCAGATAACCCGGAGAGAAACCCCCAGTGAGCAGCCCGGCAGCCAGGAAAAACCGGTATCACATATCGCAAGCTTGACCTGGGTTCGAACCCACGCTTTATCGCCGGACATTGGTGACGGCCGTTCAGTAGCGCAGCGGCTAAATCCGACACGCTACCTATTAGACCACCGCTCACCCCTTTGACACAGAAGCGATAGGAAATATGCCCGCCTTGGGTACAAAATAATCGGACATTTGGAAAACGAACTGGTCTGTGACTGGTGTCCGACATGGATATGAAACCTTCCATTGTACAGCACTTCCACGTGTATGTTTGACTGTCAAGTGACCGACAAGTCGTCTCCACAAACTTGGCCTTTTGCTGACAGTTGTCAATTCTGATACATCCGCTTTTGTTATATTCAGCCCATATTAAGTTTGGTTTTTTTTAGTCCAAAATTTTGGAGTAAATTAATTTGATTTTTGACTGTTATCCTCTTAGATTGTTTTGAAGTGTTTGATATTCCTTTTTGTAAGGGAGCCGGGATAGGTGAATGGCAGAGCGTTGGACTTCAAATGTTTGGGTCGTGAGTTTGAATCCCGGCTGGGGCCAAATATTTGTGCTGGCCTTTTTATCGTTGTCCCCTCGATTCATATCACCCATACAAAAATACTGTTCAACTCCCAAACAACTCCCCCACCCCCCACCCCCCACAACCCACCCCCACCTCCCCCTATCTTTTTCTAACTCTTGGTAGTCCTTGTCAATCTGAAAACTGTGATTTTTAAGGTTTTTAGTTTTTTCTTAATGTATTATTTTAGGTACATGTAATTCAAAACAGTTTTATGTGTATCTTTTGTTTCATTAGTTGGTTTTTCATCAGATTTTAGGAAAGGGTCAAATATACATCTGTACAAGTGTAAAAATTTTGGGTGCCTTTCTCAGAGGTCAGATTCAGAATAATTTTATTTACACTTTACAGAACTTGAATTTTTAATGGATTGTTTAGATGATTTATGGAGAAATGTCATTTCTTTACACAATTTTGGTAGAGTGAAGGATATTTCCAATGTTATCACGGAGAGAAATTGCTATTAAAAGAAAAAAAAAAATCAGATACAGACTGGTGAATGTAAAACATTAATTTCTGCTTGTGAAACATTGGAATGTTCACAGTCATTACCGCTTCCTTTTCTGTTGGAATGTTGATTTTATTCATCAGGGCATGCCCGGTACTTAGAAAACTCAAACTCATTTTTGGCTCCCTTGTGTAACAATGGGAGTCTATGTATTAACCCTCCGTCGTCTGTCTGTCTGTGTGTGTGTGTGTGTGTGTGTGTGTGTGTGTGTGTGTGTCCAGAAAACTTTAACGTTGTCATTTTCTCAGAATCTACAAACAGTAGAGGCACCAAACTTAGCATGCTGATAGACTAGCACAAGACCTTTCAAAACATATCATTTTGAATGACCTTGACCCAAGGTCAAGGTCACTAAAGCTCTCTGTTTGAAAATTTTACATTGGCATTTTCTCGTAATCTACAAATGCCAGAGGTTTTAAACTTTGCATGATGATAGACATTGATAAGAACTTTACAGATATACATGTAGTCAGTGACCTTCTGTCAAGGTCAAGGCCGTACGAGATAGTTTTGTGAAACCTTAACATTGGCATTTTCTCAGAAACAATGAACAGCAGAGGTGCCAAACCTGGCATGCTGATATACAGTGATAAGACCTATGCACACATACCATCTTAAATGACCTTGACTGAAGGTCAAGGTCATTGAAACTGTTCGGAAATTTTACATTTGCATTTTCTCAGTATCTAGAAGAATCAGAAGCTGTCAAGCATCAAACTATGTGCGATGATTGACATTGGCAGCACCTTTACAGACATACCTGTGTTCAGTGACTTTTAGTCAAGGTCAAGGTCATGCAAGCGTTTTTTTGGAAACTTTAACCTTGGCATTTTCTCCAAAACAACAAACAGTAGAGGCACCAAACGAGGCATGATGATAGACAGCAATGAGACCTACCTTTCTGAATGACCTTGACTGAAGGTCAAGGTCATTAAAGCTGTCTATTGTGAATTTTAACATTACTGTTTTCGGAGGAACTACAAATGCTAGAGGCATCAAACTTGGCATGATGATAGACATTGATGAGATCTCTTTTGAATGACTTTGACCAAAGGTCAAGGCTGTACAAACTGTTTCGGGGAAAATTGTAATATTGCCAGGAACTCAGAGCGCCAGACACATCACTTAGCATAATACTGGATCGTGATAAGAGCTCTACAAACATACTTTTGTGAATGACCTTGACCTGTGTCACAAGGGAGCCATGGAGGCTTCTGCCTCTCTAGTTGCCTTTAGGGAACATGTGTAAGTAGTAACTGATGTTGAACTGGGAAATTTGTGTGTGTGTGTGTGTGTGTGTGTGTGTGTGTGTGTGTGTGTGTGTTGATGAAGAGAGTGCAAGGAAATCCATACAATGTCTCTAGGACAGTTCTGATGTGTGAGTGTGTGTGAGTGTGTGTGTGTGTGTGTGTGTGTGTGTGTGTGTGGTACACAGCAATGTCTGCCTGACTTGTATCATTATGAAAGACATGTTGGATGTAAAAAAACAAAGTGTCTTATGCAGTTTTGGAATGTAGCGTTTTGTGCTGTATTGAGAAGTGCATGTGTCAATAAACTGATTGCATAGGAAACATCTGATGTGCATTGTGTAACATGGGTAAAGGATGTATGTAAATGAAACATGACTTAAAAAAAAAAAAAGTTCATTGAAACATGGAACTCATGGGTTTCATTATCAATTGGCTGTATAGATGCAGTATTTTGTCTCTGCTTGTATTATGTATGAGACGTGGACAATTGATGATTTCTGACTGATGCACAGCAATAGATCAAACCGAGAGACATCAAATTTTGATGAATAAAACTTGTGTTCAGTGATTGCGGAGTTGTGTCTGTAGTTGAGTCAAGACGGATCACACACACACACACACACACACACACACACACACACACACACACACACACACACACACCAGTGAGAGGAAACAAAGGTCAGTGTCTATGCTTGGTCACTCGCAGTGGCTTGTGGAAGCGTATGTACAATTGGCATTGGGTTGATGGGAAGCTTTTTCTGTCTGCTGTGTCCGCGCGCGTGTGTGTGTTTTCCCATCTGCACACACTTCAGACTGCAAGACCTATTTTCCGTTCCTTTGGAGATAAAGTTATGGGTCAGCAGTGACATAAAAAATCTAGTTAGGGTTGGATGACTTGAACCACAAGTAATTTTTTTTTTGGCCATAGTGGAAACCACACCACTCCCTGTAATATTCCTTCTTTTTTTTTTTTTTGTCCTTTTGTAAAGTCACAAAGATTTTTCCCTGCATCTGTTAATGACTAAGATAGAAATCTCAGGCTGCAACCTTCCAAGGAGCTTACCCTTTTTGACATTCATTTCTGTCACTCCTTCCTTTTAGCGATGTACTGTCGGCTGGTAGGAAAAGTGCTTTCCTTATCCCGTTCGATGAGGTTGGCTGTGAATCCATTTAATATGACCCTGGCTACAGAAAGGAGTTTCGGGAGTTTGGGCACAAGCAGAGAACAGTGGCGACGGAAGATGGAATTTACGAAAAGACGAGGAGAGGGGCTTGGTGGAGGGGGGCGGGGGGGGTACCATTCTGAAGAAGGCAACTAGACCGGACCAAGTATTTAGCCAAACATCCAACAAGGGGGTGGGGGGGAGGGCGGATATTGGTGCCTCACGGGATTTTTTTTTAGCCGTTATGGCCAAGCTTTAGTTTCTCATTCTTTTTCTTCTTCGTCGTCTTCTTTTTTTTCTTCTTTTTTTCTCTGCCTCTTTCTTGTCCACAGGACTGACTTTGGGGGGACGGGGGGGGGGGGGGGTGCAACAGATACGCAGTCTGCTGACGAGGCCCCTCCCCGTACCCCCACCACCACCACCACCCCCAACTCCGCCGCCCTTGGAGACTGTGTCTGATGCGTCTGCAGATGGATGGTCGAGGTGCTAAAATGTCAGAACATTGTGGGAATAGAGACGGGTAATATTGGGTAATTCTGTTATACTGCAGCGGTTTCAGTGGTCTACTGGTGTGCCGGCGGGTTGCTGCTCGTGTACGGCTGTGTAGACGACGACCCCTTTAGTGACGTGGCAGCGAGTGAGGGTTTGGATGTTTTAGTTTGATTACAATGCTTACAACTGCCGTCTGGTTTGTTCAGTTCGACTGATGTGCATGTATTTAACAGACTGATCAGATTCTCTGATGCCGCCTGTGCCAAATTCAGAAGGGGGGCCGGCAACATTTTTGACTGAGTGTTTGACTTGACAATACAGTGTTGAGAGGTTGGTTGACTGTTTAGACTGGTTGACTAGTGTGGTCTCTCTCGCTTGGTCTCAGCATGGTCACATTGATCATAGCATGGTCACTCTCTGGTCTTTGCATGGCCACTTTCTGGTCATAGTCTGTTCTCTTTCTGGTCATAGTATGCTCACCGTCTGGTCATAGTATGCTCACTCTCTGGTCTTCGCATGCTCACTCTCTGGTCATAGTATGCTCACCCTCTGGTCGTGGTATGCCCACTCTCTGGTCATAGTATGCTCACTCTCTAGTCATAGTATGCGCACTCTCTGGTCATAGTATGCTCACTCTGGTCGTGGCATGCTCACTTTCTGGTCATAGTATGCCTACTCTCTGGTCATAGTATGCTCACTCTCTGGTCGTGGCGTAGTATGGTCATAGTACGGCCATTCCCTGGTCATAGTATGGTCACGAGACTGATGGCCACTCTCTTTACCACAATATGGTCACTCCGCTCTTGGTCACTGAAACTTTGGCTTGACCAGTCCAGCCTCGGCGTATCATCAAGTCACTACCGATCTCGCCCTGTCTGTTGACCTCGTTAAATCACCCCTCTCTGTTGCTGACCCAAGACGAACACCAGACTTTTCAGCGGCCGTGTCCAGGAGCAAAAATTGACATTACCGCACGAGGTGCTGTCCGGCTTTTCTTTTCGGCCTCCGTCTGAGGAAGGGGTGATCCCACACAAGACGGTCTGGAGAAGGGACAGACGCCAAAACAAATGGTGGGGGAGGAAGGAGGGTGGGGTTGGGGGGGGGGGGGTGTTAAAACTAGTTTTATTCAAAATGCCAGTCGGAAAAGCCTTTTGTGATCAGTACCATTCGGTGTGTGGAGAACCTTATTTCAAGAAGTCGTGAGTTTACAACGAATCCATCGTTACCTTCTTTGTAAAAGACATACACATGTTACGTATGTGTCCGGTCTGTGCAAAATTAATGAAGTAGGTGGAGTCAATGCACGTCGAAGTATTTTGGGGAACAAAGCGGAGTATCTCAGCTGCATTCTCTCTCTCTCTCTGTGATACCTATATCCTTTTGTATGTCGTGTCGGCATTGTGAGCGGACATAGATAGATAGACAGATAGATAGATAGTGTGTGTGTGTGTGTGTGTGTGTGTGTGTGTGTGTGTGTGTGTGTGTGTGTGTGTGTGTGTGTGTGTGTGTGTGTGTGTGTGTGTAGCATTAGCAACGGCAAGAATGAAAACTGGACCACTGGACCAATGTCTTTTACCGTTGACAAATAAAGTTTCAAGTTTCTCTCTCTCTCTCTCTCTCTCTCTCTCTCTCTCTCTCTCTCTCAAAATTAATGTAGCCTGTCTTTCTCAGGGGCATCCATGTGGAACTCTTTACCACTGAGTATCCAAAACGTTTCCAAATTCATTAAACTTCAAACAAATTCTACACGACACGCTCATCTGACCATATGGATAGAAATGTGTTACATACCTGTTTTTGAATGTTAGTAACGACTTTGAAGTTCTTACTTGGCATACAGCCAATATCGTCGGCACATGCCACGTATGTTTTGATTTGTTTTTAATGTGTACTTTTCTCTAGATAGTTAATACTTTTCTTTGTCTTTTTTTCTTTTGTTTTTTCCCTGCCTTGTTTTGATGTTATCTTTTTTCAATACCCTTTAATGTAGAATAGCAGGACAACATATAAGACAGGCAGCAATACCTAAATGCTGTATCCTGAATGAAAAAAAGTTTCATCATCATCATCATCATCATCTCTCTCTCTCTCTCTCTCTCTCTCTCTCTCTCTCTCTCTCTCTCTCGGGGGGCCGGGATGGCCGAATGGTAGAGCGTTGGACTTCTGATGCTCGAGTCGTGAGTTCGTATCCCGGCTGGGGCCAAATATTTGTGCTGGCTTTTTCATCGTTGCCAAGTCTTTGATATCACCTGTATGTGGTGGAAAAGGACGTTAACCCCCCATACACCCACCCCCACCCTCTCTCTCTCTCTCTCTCTCTCTCTCTGCGCTCGGAAGAGCTCATACGCACTTCAACGCATCAGTCTCTCTGAAGTCTCGGTCGAGTCCTGTTACACCCCACACAGCTCGCTTCGACTGTGACGTCACCACCATCTAATCTCAGCCACAGTGTGGAAAATTGACGGAAAAGCGTCATTGATATCTCCCGGTGTCCTTTACCATGTCTTTGGCAATATATAGATGTTTAATGAAATCTGTTAAAGGCTGTATACGTATAACAAGCATACTATAGCGTGTGGAAAAAAAAATCATCGAGTAATTCGTGCATCAGAATCAGTCACTTGGGTCACAAAATAGCGTCTGAGACCGTTGTGGTGTCTCGGGTCGGCGCATGTGTCGCTCTGGAAGCTTGTTCTGGCATCGCGTTCTAAGCAGACGATCGGTTAGGCCGAGGGCCACCGAGGAGACCACGCCAAAGATGTAGAACTAAACAGACGATAATCAAACTAGGCTCACGCCGGTTTCCCGGGAGCTACTTTGCGGATGTGGTCAACTGTTGACGTTGTGCTTCGGTTCCAGTCCGGTTGTTTCGCGCGGCGGAGAGGTTTTGGCTGCTTAACGAGTCGCTATAGTAACACGCTCGCAGTGCACGCAGTGGTGATTATCAACTGAGGCAGAGATGAGATGAGAGGCGAAGTCGGCGCGTGCAGTTTGGTTACACCCTTGTAGAAAAAGCAGAGCCGAAGGAACAGACCTAAAACACTGGCCCAGATCGGTACTACATGTTTTGAACGAGATGCGCAGGCTTCTCAAAGCAGAAAAAAAACGTCCTAAGACCAAGAACTTGGGGCGGACGTACACTGCAGCGGGGGAAGAGGGGGGGGGAGAGGGGGTTAGAATGAAGGGGGAGGGGTAGGTGGGGGTGGGGAAGGGGGGGGGGGCGTGGGGGGAGAGTAAAGCGCGGTGTCTTTGTGGGCGCTGTCCGTGCAGTATCTATGCAGTGTCGCGACCGAGGGAACTGTCCGAGGTTTTCTTCCTCGTCACGCATCTCCCCCACCGGCCTGATCCGTCGGGCGGCCAATTCAGCTAATTGCCCGCCTAGTCTACAGGCTACATCTCTCTCTCTCTCTCTCTCTCTCGTGCAGTGCTCAAAACGGCAAGATCGAACAAGTTATTGTAATCAGTAACCGGTAGCTTCTTCCGTTGTTAAATGAAGTAACATTGTCTCTGTCATTGTCCTTGTCGATCATTGCCATTCTCTCTGTCTCCGTCCGTCTGTTGGTCTCTCTCTCTCTCTCTCTCCTGTAGTGTTCAAAATGATCCAGCAATGGTTATTGGGTTACTGGAAACAGCAGCCTCTACTGTTGATAAATTAAAACACCATTGTCATTTCACTCTCCCTGTCTCTGTCTGTCTGTCTGTCTGTCTGTCTGCCTCTCTCTCTCTCTCTCTCGGGTGTGGGTGTGTGTGTGTGTGTGTGTGTGTGTGTGTGTGTGTGAGAGAGAGAGAGAGAGAGAGAGAGAGAGAGAGAGAGAGATGCAAATGCGCCGACACACTTCACACTGCAGCCAATCAACATGTTAGTTCCGACACGCAACCCCTAATCATCCCCGTCTACAACATTCAGAGATGGAGACAACCTACTTCTCTTCATTGTAGCCGTAAGCGTGAAGATCAGCCAGGGTTAAACGTATTGAATGATCACACACAGCGCAGAAGAGTCCCAGATTTCTACAGACCTCCAGAGTTTCACTAAGGTCTTTGGCGATGTCACCTCTACTGGATAGACCATTGGTGAGTGGACTTTAAGGTCTGTGCCTGCCGTCACCTGGAATAGGATCATAGTGCCATTGCGTTGTGAGGCAGTCAGGACCTTTTTTCCCCAAGTGACGGTAGATATGTGCTCTTTGAGCGAAAAAAGAAAAGAAAAACGAACCAACTACCCCCCCCCCCCCCACTCCCCCCCCCCACTCCCCCCTCCCAAAAATAAAAGTGCCTTGGAAGGAGAAAAGCACTTTATTGTCTCACCCCGAGTTCTCAAGGGAACTTCGACACGTCGTTAGTGGGTTTGTCTCGGAGTAGCCTCGCTTTTTGCCCGGGTCAAACATTCCTCTGTAAAGTACACAATGCGAGTTATGGGATTTCAAGAACCGTGTAGGCAAGACTTAGGGTACCCTCTTATGATTATAGCTTTCAAACTGCGTCTGTCAAAACCCCGACCCTAGGCGACTGCGTTCCTGAGTCAATCTCATGATCACAACTATCTCAGCGCGCCTATTCAAACCGGGCCACCGTATGACCATAATCTGTTTCTCTTGATCGCATAGCCTGCTAGTGTGAACGAGGGATGATATACACCGGTGACGTCTCAGTAGAGGCGCGCGTGGTTTCTTTTACCGCTTGACTTCTGCCCAGGGCCCGTAGTACCAACAAATAGTACAGTTCTCTTTCGTTGTCTCGGATCTCCCACACCTGTGATTTCAGTCTCTGCGGACCTGTCGGGCGACACAGAAAACGTACAGCGACTTCGTTCGGGATTTGTTAACGGTTGCAATGTAAGATCTTATTGTGTTGTTACTATTTGGATTGCTATTTGGATCTGTGTGTGTGTGTGTGTGTGTGTGTGTGTGTGTGTGTGTGTGTGTGTGTAATTTGTTGTATATGTTTGTTTTGCAAGATATTTTCTGAAGTAACTTGATATGTCCATCTATGTAAGGTCTGTTGTCTACAAATGTCTGTGGCATGTATATGTATATGTCCTAAAAACAGAACTAAAAATTAAAAAAATCTTATTGTTGTCAGTGACTACTTTTATTTCAGCCCAATTTGCCACCCAACCGACACACAGTCAAAATCCCCGCCGTGTTAAAGGGGTGGTCGGGCCCGGACTCTTGAGAATATATCTATACCGCCAAACACCCACCCACTCACCACAGCAAGGAATGAAGTGGCGCCTCCAGCACCCCAAATACAACCCAGAAGACGGATACCACTTGCCGGGACGACGGGAACAGGTCAAGCTCTTCCGCCTGAGGACTGGACACAATCGCCTGTACCACCACATGCACACAAAATTTGGCACTGGACAGAGTGGAGAGTGCCCTCGTGGTGAGGGACCAATGACAACCGACCACATCCTGCAAGATTGTACGACGCATGAGGTCGCATCCAGGAGAAAGTACTGGCCGACACCGACAGCAGTGGAAACCAAGCTATACGGCGCCCTGGAGGAGCTGCCACGGACGGCAGCCTTCATCGAGAACACCGTGCTGCTCATCTAACTAGAGGCGGCGAACAAGGAAGACCCACCCTCCCGTCAGCTACAAGGCTTTGGCCAGAAGTCAAGCCGGCAGAGAAAATCATGCTAGCGGCGCGGCTTCCCGCTAGAGCTTGTTGGTATCCACGGAGCTGTATGATGACTGGCCCAATATTTACTAACAGGATCTTCCTTTTGTTGCTTCGGCCGTGTCGGCAAGCAGTCCGTGGCCGCGCAGCCTTTGTGTAAGTCAATCGCTGACAATTAATTTCTGATGAACTGCCCGGCTGGTAGACTTGTGTCGTTGACTGTAGACAACGCCGGACTTTGAGGCAGACTGGCGTAGTGCTTCACGGCGAGGGTGAAACAAAATGCCGGCGGGCGGTTTTTCCGGTGGTATGCCTGGTGCAGCTCCAAATCAATGCACCGTCAATCAGCGGGCTTCTACGTCATAGCACCGCGTTTTTCCAAACACCGGGAATAAAACAAACTCAGTTTCGCTTTGGATTCAGTTTTAGTTGTCGGTTGGAATGATTGAACAGGGGCCGTTTACCACCCAGAAACCCACTTCTATATAATAAGCGGCTAGCGTGTGTGTGTGTGTGTGTGTGTGTGTGTGTGTGTCTGTGTGTCTTTGTGTGTCTGTGTGTCAGGGGTTGGCGTCCAAACGAGTCAGCCGATTGCCACCAAATTTGCCATGAGCCTAGCGGGACACTTGGGGGAGAACATAGAATAAAGAAATAAAATAAATATCAAGTTTGGTGAAATTAATTCTGAAATTAGTTTTGCCACAAATAGTGTTTGAAATATGATAAGCGTGTGTGTGTGTATGTGTGTGTGTGTGTGTGTATGTGTGTGTGTGTGTGTGTGTGTGTGTGTGTGTGTGTGTGTGTGTGTGTGTGCGCGCGCGCGCGTGTTCTGATCTCACGAAGTGGGAATGGGCAGCCTAGGTCAGTTTTACACGCCAGCCCGACTTTAGCGTTATGAGGAAAAATTGTAAATTTCTCTGGAACTAGCGTGCGAAATGGAGCTAAAGCATCAAAGTGCGAAACCAGATCAAAGGCCAGCCAAACAGTCTTAAAATGATCGCCGGCTTGCTTCCAGACGCACATTCGTCTGCGCCGGACGTCAAAAATAGCACCCAGGAAGTGAGATCAAAGTGCGTGGAGTCTCCAGGCTTGTAAAAAGAGGTTACTTTTATTACTTCTTTTTTATTATTATTACTTTAGAATTTTATTACTTCTTTTTTGTTGGGGGAGCCGCGGTGGTTGAATGGTAGAGCGTTGGACTTCCAATGCTCGGGTCGTGAGTTCGAACCCCGGCTGGGGCCAAATATTGTGCTGGCTTTTTCATCGTTGCCCCGTCTTTGATATCACCCTTATGTGATGGAAAAGGACGTTAAACTTCCAAACACCCACCCACCCCTCTTTTTTGTTGGTCTGTACTTGTCAACTTAACAGCCGTTCTACATGTACAGGCCCGATCTGTGGACTCTCTGAATAGGATAGACACTTCACACTGCAAACATATTTACATGTTTGGTCTATGCACTCTGAATAGCCGCAAAATCGTCAGTCTTTGTTGCTTCCGCGGCAAATCATATCTGCTTACTCTCACTTTCATTCACCTATCCGCGTTAGCATTCAGTAATGGTATTTCCGAAATGTGTGTATCACACTTGTCCCCACCCCCATTTTACAATTTCTTCCCTCCCTGTCTTGACCTAAGGTGGCTGAGGAGCCGGAGAAATTCCGGCGAAACGCGTCCCGCTACGGTCGAGACAACTCTGTTGCCTACCGTTCTAAACACCATTTTCTTGTCTGTCGACTTGAATTTCAGCTCGTATAATAAATACCTCTGGATGGGGTTTCTGGGTAAAGTCGATGCTTTTTTCTTTACAAATCCTGAAATAAGTAACTATCCACTCTGAAATTTAATCAGTTCTAGCTGGCGTTAATGTCCTTGGCGTTAAGAGTGGCCTGCAGGAAAAACACTCTAGCTCTAGAAACAGTTTGAAACATTTCAAGTACTTTAAAATGTCTCACCACTGCACTGCGCCAAAATTTGAAGAGCAGTGATGGCGTTTTTGGTACGGCCGGGCACTTCGAATCGAAAACTGATGTGCGGTAGGGCTGTACACAAAACTTTTCCCTTACTTTCTTTTCTCTAGAGATTTTTGTCTCAGCTGGCAAAAATCTTTCGCTGCTGATCTGAAAACAACACAGGTCCCGCGTAACGACTTTTGGCTCACCGCGGCGAGGGCAGAATTTATGCCCCTTTTTGTAACTCCGTGACTGAAGAGTCTGTACTCATTGGCTCGATCCTTGCTGTCAATTTCCTGCCGGCAGAAGAGAGCACAGGTGCACTGTGCATTACGCGCACGAAAGCGCCAGTCTCCCACTGTCAAGTTGTTTTTGCTTCTCACCAGGACGACAATAGGCAGAGAAAATGGACGAAACTTGTACTTGAAAATAATGAGAGTATCGTCATAAACCAAGAATGCTGTCAGTGAAGTCGCTAACGGGGAAGTACTTTTCGTGTTTCAGGGAAAGTGCATCTTACGTTCATTTTAAGAGACGTGGGTGGGTGTTTGGGGTTTAACGTCCTTTTCCACCACATACGGGTGATATCAAAGACGGGGCAACGATGAAAAAGCCAGCACAAATGTTTGGCCCCAGCCGGGATACGAACTCACGACCCGAGCATTAGAAGTCCAACGCTCTACCATTCGGCCACCCTGGCTCCCCCTTTAAGAGACGAATGTTAGGGTATGCTGCACATCGTAAAGTCAAAGACACTGCCCATGCCCCATCGTGCAAAGATGCTTTTAAAGAGAAGCACAGGTGAAAGCATCTAAAGCGGCTGGCAACCAGCGAACCAATACCTATAGTCATAGCCATCCTGACTCGACATCTACATACTACATACACAGATACGGGAATTATATGGCGAAGTAGTTGAAAGTCCCCACCCCGATACGTATGACACTCATACAACGTCGTGTGGAAAACTTTTCATCGAATGTGCTGAATCCGTACATCAGGATCACTGAGTCACTTGTGTCACAATATGGCATATGAAACCGTTGTGGCGACTCTGGCCGGCGTAATGTTGTTCTAGAAGTGTACCGCATACTGAGCAGACGGCGTTATTTGGTTGCGGACTGAGGACCACCTAGACGGCGCTGATGGTGGCTATTTTTAGAAGATTTATCCAGTCAAAGTCTGTTCGCCCCGGGTGTGGGGTCGTCGTGGTTGTTCGGTCGAGAACGCTACACAGGAATGGACCGTAGGCTCAAAGACAATCGTATTTCTCTAACAATAGAAGTCACAAAGTCACGAAAACGGTCGCTGTGGCCAAATGAAACATTCTTTTATCTGGCAACAGTTAGAGCTTCGAAAGCAGCGGCGTTACGAACATAAAGGCTTTAAAGCACCTGCCTGCGGATCCTGAGGTGCCCTGTTGGGCCGAAGTTTGCTTCGGGACTTTTATTTCGTCAAATGGAGTTACAAACTTGTCCACTGAGACTCGTTTACGTTGCCGGTCTTTTGCTGCGCACGTGTACACGCGCGCATAAATATCAAACTGGCTTTTGGTCAGTGAGGGAGGCACATCGCTACAGTGTCTAGCGCATGTTGAGTGCTGCACGATCTTTCTCGCTCAGTGTCAAAACGCAAACTGAGCAGTGAAATCAGGCCGCCCTTGGATTTTATTGGGGTTTCAGGGACGCTGAAAACTCTGCAACTGTGACAGAGTTGACTGTGCTTGCACGGTCGACTCTGTAAATTTTTTTCACACTTCGGAAAGCTTTTTGTTGGGAGCTTAGATCTTTAAGGAAGGAGAGGAGTCCTTCGTTCAGAGCTACCACCGCAGTATCACTTTGCCTATCCCCCCTCCCCCCTCCACACACACACACACACACACACACACACACACACACACACACACACACACACACACACCACCACCACCACCACCACCACCCACCTATTTTCTTTTATTTTCAGTGACAGACTACTTCCCCTTACGGGTCGATCGCCTCCCCTTGTCTCACAGGCAGCGGGTCACTGATGTGATGGATGCCCCGTCGGGGAAGATGGCGGCAAAACAGCCCAAGGTTTGGATCAACATCTTCCTCCCTGGCCCATCTGTCCCTAATGGGGGTCCCCGGGCAGTGCCTCGGACCGCGAGTGTTTTCAGGAATCGACGCTTTAATCACGGTGGCTGCATTGTCCGAACGAACACTGACCCACGGCCAGTCAGTTAAGGTTGGGTCTGCATAGCGTATTCACTGCGCTAGCTCCCTGGTCAGTTCGCCATCAACTCTGTACCATCGGGTTTCTGTACGTTTACCCTCTGCACTGATCCGAAATAGGCTAGCCGAGACCTGAGCCGAGACAAGTGATACCAAAGAAGGAAAAAACAACAACAACAACAACAAAACCACACACACAAAAATATTCGGTTACAAGGAAAGTGGACAGTTCTGAACAACTTTGTGGTCAACGTGGCATTTCACAGTGTGCACAGAAGCGGTGAGTTTTGTCGCATTCACCGGCACAGTACATTTTCAGCCCCTTTCAGAGATTGTTGCCTGTATGACTTGTCTCCCTTGCCGCAACAATCACGCTTTTTTTGTGGCAGAGGACGAAGTTGCCACGAAAAATGCATGCATTCTGTGGTTCTGTGTATGCACGGGGGACAACTCATGCAGACAATAATCTCTGAAACAGGCTGAAAATGTACTGTGTCGGTGAATGCCGACTAGGTGAAAAGATGCCAGACTTGACAAGAGGATTGCTGTTGTAACGACCGACACAGAAGATGCTTTGTAGCACGTTGTGTCAGTAGACTTTACAGCAAATTAATGTGCGTTCACAAACTCAGTTTTTTGTGGCCTTGTCGACCTAACACGATAATGCATTGACTATTTCTCTATAAAAAGTGTTTTAGAATTTTGGTGGAAGAACTGCCGACAGAACTCACCGCTTCTGTGCACACTGTGAAATACCACGCTGACCACAAAGTTGTTCAGAACTGCCCAGCTTTCCTTGTCACCGAGTATTCTTGGTTTTTTACCTTAGGTATCACTTGTCTCGGCGCGGGTCTCGGCTAGCCGATTTCGGGTCAGTGCAGAGGGTAAGCGTAGTGAAACCCGATGGTACAGAGTTGGTCAGGTATAGTGTGGTGCCTCGGTTCAATGCGGATGTGGCAAAACTGATGTGCTTCCACACAGAAAGAGGAGCTGTCGGTGGGCTTGAAGCTTGATCAAATAAGCTGGTTTCCTTGAAGGAAATCAGGGATGTATTCCTGCGCATTGGTGGTGGTGGTGGTGGTGGTGGTGGTGTGTGTGTGTGTGTGTGTGTGTGTGTGTGTGTGTGTGTGCTTTCCTTTTTCTCGTTGCCCCGTCTTTGATATCATCCATATGTATGTGGTGGGAAAAGACGTTAAACCCTAAAACACCACCTGTCACCTGATGCACATTTCCCCGGTCAACTGCCGCATCGCTACGTCACAAGACGCACACAAATTCCTGATCAGGAGTGCATAATCTAGACTCAACACACAAAATAATCACCCAACCCACAATGACTGGTGACGCACACTCCTTGTGGGTTGACGCATCACTACGTCACAAAACATTGTTGACCAGAACTGCTCCAGAGCTCGGGCTGCCCTCTAGAAATAGAAGAACGAAAACTGAGCTCGCCCGGACTGCTCCAGACTCGACACATCATGCACCTCACCCACAATGCACACTCCCCGTCACCTGACGCATCGCTACGTCGCACAAATTCCTGAACAGAGGAGTGCATAGTCCAGACTCAACACACCACGCACCTCACCCACTGTACGATGACGCTCCGGCCCTGACAGCTGACGCATGACTACGTCACAAGACACCGGCACGAAATTCCTGCGCTGGGCAGGACTGGCTGACTCCATCCTTCTGGCCACACCGAGGAATGCTCGAGAGGAATCCAGTCAGCCGGCTAATTCAATAATG